>CM031240.1:109102655-109702655 GCA_018340775.1 Taxus wallichiana var. yunnanensis
TTATTGTAGAAATTCATTTTAATCTTATAAGTGGTGTGTAATGTATTTGATATTATTTTGTTTTATGTGTTGCGATGGAGATGATTGAATATTTTCACATTGGGAAGAATGTATAAGACATAAACTTCATTGAGGTTTGGCAGACTAATTGTTTGATTTTTTCTACTTTTCTTGTTGTTTCTAGTTATTGAAGTAAAATTAATGTTGTCTTGATCATCTATAATATTTTTAATGTTTTGATTAAATATCACTCTTTTATACGCCAAAATCAATGATTTGTTCATTATTTCGCTCTAGTTTATGCATTGTGTAGTGAAAGCCTTCAATATAGTCATATGTGTTCATGAGATTGCATCCACATCATAATTGTGATAAGAAATTTAAGAAATAAGAAGAATAGTATGAAAAGTATCTCAAATTTGTTAAACCAAACAATTATTGTTAATAATAGTGAAAGTTGTAGCTGATTATTTTAAAGAAAAGATGTATTCATAATAATTAATACTATTTAGAAATGAATTTGGCGTTTTAGTGAGATATTTTTTGAATAAGTGCTTCAGTCAAAAAGTACATGGAAGATTATTCTAAAGCATCCTTTTATAGGTAAATCTATATGGATTCGTAAAAAGATTAGTCAATCTAATAATAAATTGATACAACAATTGTTTTGATACGGGGTTGTATTTTGTCAAATAATTGTAAGTCTTTTATATGATTCCACATTCTTAATATATATTTATAAACGAACTTGCAACTATATATACTTTACATGATTGTATATTATGCATACTAATCTAAGAAAGAGTTTTGAACAATATATAGTAAAAATATTAAGTCTATGTCAATACACATGTCTTGCTTTGGATTATACATTTCATCAAATTACATGTGACAAGGGTGCAACAAGACCAACTAAAGAAAAAAATGTCAAAAGTAACAATACAAGGTTAAAATTGTTGAGAGTCGTATAAAAGATAAATGGAACAAAACAAAGGTAAACAACAAAAAAATGTTGGCCAATAAGAGTCTAACTTGGATCATTAACTATCTAGCCATCATTTTTTTCGAGATGAATATAACATTGTTTTTATTGAGCATTATATCCTTTTTTAATAAAAATATGTTTTCCTAATTAAAATATTACTAAAGGATATACAACAATAATTACAATTATAGTAAATACAAATCATATATCATGTGGGGATAAATATAAGATCAACACAACTTCTAAAAGTAGAAATAGAGATACTAGGGTTAGATTTAGAAATATTGCACCATGTGAGGTCTTGAAACATGAAACTAGCATGAAAATGTGTGAATGGATTGTGTAGAGTGTCAAAATAAGCTTGTTAATTATAGGGATGTGATAATGATATCTTGATAGAATCATCTAGTGATTTTTTCCTCTATTAATGTGACTGTAACTTAACTTTAAATGTTGGTGTTACTTTTTCTAGATCTATTATCTATGATTGAGATTTTTAGATCACACTTTTGTATCTTTTGACACATAAATTTACTAATTAGGTTCTTGATAATAATCATTTGTATTGCATCAATTAATTATGACTTGCGCCATAAACAAAGCTTAAACACATTATCTTACTTACTATCAAGGCTTGTTAATACTTAATATTCTCTCATTCAACTCTTCTCAAACACCTACATGACCAAATTATATGTATGTATATATGTATGTATGTATGTATGTATGTGTGTATGTATATATATATATATATATATATATATATACATACATACATACATACATACATACATATCCTTTATCTCTTGTCATACTTCTCCATATCTTCACTTGTGATAGTATACCCTCCTAGAAAAACTATACAATATGGGTAGAAGTGCATAGAGATTTTGTCAGAACTAAAACGCAATATTTTATTATGATTGTCTTATTTCCACTTCTTAGTCATCATTTACATGAAATTACAACTTGTGGAGTTGTATAAAAGAAAATATAGTCAAATCATTTATGTACTTGGCATTCTTAAGATATCCTCTAGAAAATATCTATCAATTCTCATGTAAAGTTTCCCTAAACTTCCCTTTGCCAAGAGAATACATTACGAGTAGCCTATATTCAAATTTAAATAAAACTAGGATAGGATTATACCAATCCAATTAAATATCATCTTAAATCCAAATCATGAAATGGCCAAGTATTTACTTGTTAGGAATATTTATTATTAGTGCTCACATTATATATATCGGTGTTTTATTATTACATGTGTGTAAATAATTAGGTTTTGGTAAATAAATTATTATAATATTATCTTTAGTTGTGATTATTATGTTCATTTATATTAAAAAAACCATTAGATATATTTGTAATGTGGTCTATGAAAAAAACTCACAGAGATTAAGATTGGGACATATTATAGGAGATATTTGGGGATAGATTGTTTTTTGGGGATGAAGTTTGAGTCATTTCATTAAGGAGATACTAAAAACATACACGTAATCTCTCTAACGTATTATAGTCATTCATGAATAAAAAGGATCATTATTGTGTGTTTAACTTGTGTCAAAATGATCTAAACATTTCATTTGGTATCGAGCAACTATGGGATCCATAATATTTAGGGGGAAACTACATTGTTCTTTATTTCTCATTTATGAAACTCAATAATATGTGAGTGGGATTAATATTGTACGTTTTTCTTGAAAGTTTTGGGATATATCTATATAGGTGTTTTTGATAAGTTGAATTCTACATTTTTAACCATACAAGGTATTTTTGAAAAACCATGGAGTTATTTCTAGAGTGGATTTAAGAAAATATGTGATTTAAGTTTATTTTCTATGCATTTGGAGTGGTTGAATATTACATATTCATCATATGTAGCAATGTCTATAGTGGTTATTTTGTTATAGTCAAGATCACTTCACATACTTTAACTCATTTCATTGAGTTGGATTTCTTCTACATCAGTTGTATACTTTCTCTAAAATCAAACTACCAAACACAACTATTTGGAGGAATAAATACTCCAAGATTTGATTCTTCCTACATAATTATATAAAAAATTGGCATAACTTGATATATGGCATCTTTATTGAGTAGAGGACATGGTATACTTATATCTCTTCAAATTTAGTATTATCTAGTTACACCTTATAACTGTGTGAAGAAATATTTTAATTCCTACAAATATGTTATTTAATAACATCCAACTACAACCCAATTATTCAAGGAACACAATTTCAAAAAATTGAGACTCTATGAATGCGGGCCAAAATGTGTCTCAACAACATGCACTCTTACTCATCCATTCAACTAGGGTATTCAAGGCAATGAGTAAGAGACACACATGTATCGAAATACAAGGGGATAAACTTAAAGGGCCTACAATGAGCACTAGGGTCACATATCTAGAGGGAAGTAACCCTTACACTAGGTACACCTAGGGTTTCCAAGTTCACGATTGAGGTAAGAGGAAGGAACCCTACTGAGATATCGGTGCTTGGGTGTGGAGAATTATGGATTAAAAAATAATAGAAAGAATCATGTAATAACTGAAATGAAAGTAACTAAAGAGCTAATATTTGATAAGAGTACTAAGCTAGCTAGCATCAAGCATGCGTATTACTAAACTAACAAAGAAAAATGAAGAAGGAAATGAACTAATATTTTAAAAGTGACAAAAATGGTTAGAGAACTCACTTGTAGCCATAGGATGGTCATTGATGCATCTATATCTCGTGAGAAGAAACACGCAGAGATAGAATCGCTATATTATGACCTAATAGTGTAGGTAATCCTCCAAGAAGAGGGGTGTCCAATCCAATCCAAGAAAAAATTTAAGATGAACCAAAAGCAGATCTGAAAGATGTAAATATGGGGCACAAAACGAGAGAAAATGGAAGTTCAGATGTCTTATCTTCCTTTTATTATGAATGTAAAATGTTGTGGAGGTATATATAGGACGTCATATCCCACAGGTGATGGTGTTGACCATGGGAAAATATAACACCAATAATACATTCACCCATGGGTGATTATGTTGGCTAATTTAATCTAAATTAAATTCAACCTTTATTCCATAGTAATGTACTCAGTAACAAATTATACATAGATAATATAAATTAATGGAAAAGAAACAACCATTCAAAGATATAAAACCCTAAGAAAATGAAATAGGAAGATGACTTAGTTGATTACAAGTAGTATGGGAGTGGTGATCAGTGAGTAACTACTAGAACAAACTAGAAACAATGTTGTCATGGATCAATCGGGTTTTAGGACTCAAAATTATGTTGGAAAAAAGTGACCTTAGTAGGACAAGAGTGCATGGGTGCTAGTGACTACTCAGATGCTTAGGTTTTTGTATTTTTTGGGCTAGAGGAGATTTTCTATTGATCTCTCTTTATCACTCTGGTTTCATTGTGATGTCATCATTCATATATGTAACCTAAAAAATAGATATTTAGCTACACCTTCCCATAAACCACATCAAACCTAACAAATAAATATGTAGAATGGGGAGTCGAGTGAACTCCGACCGGTCACACCAAGATTGAACTTATGATAGAGCGATGCACTACATTACGGTCTCCATGTATTTCTCTGTCCTTGTGTGTGTATTGATTCCCTAGGTTTCCCTTGTGCAAGTTGCATGATGATAGTGAACTAGATCTAGAATGTACCAACTTTATAGAATGTGTGTGATGGAATAGAATGAACTCACATCCTATGTTTTTATGCACATTGATGCATCCCTTATCCCTTCTATGGATGTGCTTGATGTATGCTTTCTAATACTCTTGTTCCTCTGATGCAATCTTAGGTGATGATAGATAATTATTATGATTCTTTTCCCCTTATTTGAGAGAAATAACTAAGTATATATGATTCCCTTGTTTGAATTTTTTAATTGAAAACTGAAAGAACAACCTAATGTTTTAAAAGGTGACCAAGAAGTAAAAGAGACCCAAAAGATTAAGAAGAATATAATAAGGTCAAGAAAGAACGACCCAAGATGGACAGGAGCGCTTGGGCACTTCTCATCCTAAATAGGTACTAGTGTTAGAGGAGCATAAAAGATAAATCAGTAAAGTTCTGGAAAATCTGCAAGATATTTAAGGCTAATAAAAGTGTAAGAGATAAAGAAAAAATACCAAAATAAGTTGTCAACCAGTAGTTTTCTTGATCAGGAATCATGTATACATTAGTATGCTTTAGGACCTAGAAATATACCAAAGTGCATAGATTTTGTGTCTACAATTTCTCCCACTTTATGATTTTTAGTGAATACTCGATAGCATAATTTAAATAGAAAATGTGTACCTTTTGATCTAAAGAGAAGTGTAGCCGATAGCGTGCCAAGTGGACAAGTGAAGTGTGAAGTGACCGTAATGTGAAGTGTGGCAACTAGGAAATGGAGGTAGACCCTAGGGGTGAAGTTTATGTATAGTAGCATGTTGTTGTAGCTTGTGTTTGTTGATGTGAGATGATTCTTGTTCTGTATAAGGACAGACCTTCAAAAGAAGAGAAAAATATTAGTCAAAGTCATGTATGCGAAAAATCATAGTAACGTATGTATAAGTATGTAAAAAGTGTGTAAACATAGTAGTTAAGGAAATTGTGCACTGAAGTATGAGAGAGTAAAAGATAGAAATTTTTCATCTTTTACTTTGAAGATGTTTCTGAATTTGAGTGTCTTGTTTCTGAAGAGTGAGGTTTTTAGGCGATCTCATGCCAAGAGCTATGTTTTTGGGCAATCTCATGCAAATGGTGATTTTTTTGGGAGATATCACACCAAGAGTGAGTTTTTTGGGAGATATCACAAAATTAGAAGAGTGTTAAGGAGATACATTTAGTTTTCTCTCCTTTAATGAAACTTCCCCAAGTACCATTGTAGATGACATGCCCCAATTTGTAATCGTTTGTAACTGAATGTAACTGAATGGGTGAATTTTTTAAATGAAGGAAAGTGCCTAATACTTGTAGAACTATATTGTAAGCTATTAAAAATTGTGTTGTCTTGAGAAACTATCTATTTTTACCCTGGAAAATAAGCACCCACCATTCCTATCTACTATTGGGTGCTAGTTTCTACTTTTGCTTTTGGTCCATGTCGATTCTACACTAATCTATGAATTTGTTATTTTTCCAATTTTGTATTATGTTGACCTATTCTATAAATTTGTGATTCCAAAACAATGATTTTTTCACCCAATATATGACCCCTTGTTTGAGGTGAATGTGATGAATGTAGGAGGATACAACCCAAATGGGAGGACATGATTCTAATATGCATATATGAGATTGGATACTTGCACGGCCTAAGGGATGTGTATGGCAAAACCAAGGAACATACAAATAAGATGGACTAGTAAGCAACTATTAGTGTAAAATAGCTATGATGAAAATATAAAATAATGTAGAAAGTAACTATGAAGACAAGAGGGACCGCGCAAAGTGGGTTTCATACATGGAACATCACTCATAATGTCATAGAACAATTAGGGACGAAGTGGCCATAAGAAAACAATGATTAAATAAGACATATGGCATAACCCGCTAAACAATATAAAAAAAACAATGGTAAAAATGAATTATCAATTAATAATGGTTTTATATCATCTTTAAAGGTAAATGCTACACATGAAGCACATGTTAACATGTTAGAAAGATAAAAATTATGTCAAATAAAGTATAGATTAGCCAAAAGTTAAGTGATAGTTACGAAAAATAGGAAATGTTTGAACAATAGGACGTGTGATGTGTGAAGTATATGAGTAGAAATGTAGATGCCCCTAGGAGCCTTAGCGGCACTAGAAAAGAGAATTTTCAAGTATCATGCATCATTTAAGAATATGTGAAAGTCAAACATTTACCTCAAGATACCATGTGGACGTGTATGTTTGTATAAAAAATATAAAGACATAATAAGTATCCAACTAACATAGGAAACAAAGTGTAACATGTAAGTAGTATGAAATAAAAAGAGTAAAGACAACCAAGATGTGAAAAGGATGTTTGAAATTTATGGTGTGCTATGATGTGCAAGATATGTAGATAGAAGGAGGAGTGTTTCCCCCTAGAGGATGTGTGTTAAATGTTGTTCATTTTTGAATGCTCCTTCAATAGTCAAGTATGAATTATGGAACAAGAGTGTATCATCGGTAATGATGGTATAGTATGATTACCAACAATGTGGTAATGCTCAATGTCACAACCTAAATATTATGGCATTTAATTTATATATTGATGAATGTAGTTGTTAGATATTTTGAGATGAGTTATGCATGTTGATCAATAAAAAAATTTACATGACCATGGTTATATAGGGAATGATAAAAGTTTCCTTATTTATACCTCATAAAATTATTAATTATTATTATGATTTTATAATATAATTTCTTTCTTAACTTTTATTTCCTAATGCCAAAAATGTGTGAATGTTATGTTGAGTGGTGGGGTGTGCATGAAAAATTACCATCAAAAGTAGGAAGGTAATCATTGTGAAGATTCAGATAGATGATGGAAAAAATGTGGTAAAGGGATGTAAACCATGTGACTAGGTAGTGTCCACTTTAGGGAAGTATAAATCAATTTTTTCCAAACTCGCATAACCGAAGAATAGGTAAGAACCCTTTTTAAGTCTTAATGGAAAATAGGTCTATGATGTAGTTATTGTTAAAAGCACAATGGACTAAGGGGAGGGTGAATATTTCCTTATAAAACTTTAAATTCAGATTTCAAACTTTCATATAAAAATACTCATAAAATATTCAACGATCCATTAATGTGTGCATACATCAAACAATCATGTGTGCAAGAACCATAAGTAAGATCATCAACGCAAGACACAAGATATAAGTGAGAAACCATGAAGGGGAAGAAAACCTACTAAAACACAATATTATATTGATATGTTTCAAAATTTATTGAGCCACCAACCCCACAAGGAGCACCAACCCCATAAGGAGCACCAACCCTACAAGGAGCACCAACCCTAAATTTTGTGAAGTAAAAAATCCACTAGGAGACTACAACCACCCAAGATGATCACGAAACCATGAAACCACCTTATGATGTGTATATCTCTAATTTGTTTCTTCCACAATGATGATGGAGACTTATTTTTCAGCTCAAACTTCTTCACTCAAACCCTAGGTGACAAATCTTCACAAAATAAGCTCTTCAATCACTATAGAAAATCATAAAACCATTTCCCTCATATTCTATTATTTTAATTCACCCAAAACACACTTGAAACAACCTAAATTAATTATTCAACACCTATAAACAACATCCACCTAGGTCGCTCCACCTTGCACACACTCAACTAGTTCATAAAAGCACCAAAACATTTTTTTATATGCTTTACATATTTAAAACATAGGCCCAAACTTTTCCATCCATTTGGTTTGACCAATAAATCAACAAAATATTTCAAATTTGAAATACAACAACTACATATGACCCAATTAGGTCGGCCTAGCCAAAATCTCATTACATGTGCCAAAATTGGTTCAAAACCCCATGAGCACATTTTTAAAATGTACTAACATGAGTGCCATAATTTTTCATGACCCATGAACCCTTATATATTATTAAAATATCATAAAACATTCATAAATGGTCACAATTAATATCAAGCAATCAAATTATTTCATTTACTAGGCCGAGTTCCCTTCGAAACTCTCAAAAAAATTGTTTCCTTCATCCTTAAGCACCCTAGAAACTTCATATGATCACCAAATCACTCATATAAAATGAAAAAATTCAATATAAAAAATAAAAATACATAACCTTTAGAACACTTCTAATCATGTTATAGGTCATGAAACATCTTTCTATTCAAACAATAGTAAGATTTGCCTTCACCAAATCAACCTACCAAAAATGTTATTTCCAAAGGTTAGCTCATAAAATCAAATATACATGCATTAAAGACTTAAAATTTGATTAATTGGATTAAAAATGCATCCCTATTTTCACATTATATGTTATAGGAAGCATCAAACAATCCATCTCATGCTTCAAAAAGTGTCAAACTTTCACAAAAACAGATCCTTTCTTGAACTACCAAAAATATTCTTGTTCAAAGAACTCCCTGAGGCCCTCATATTACCTCATCATGAGAAAATTCATATATATAATTTAAATATCTATGAATCATATTTACAACACATCTTTAATCATTTGAGGAATCAACCTGTAATTAAAGATATGGCCAAAACACTTAACCCTTCTATTTGAGATCCCAAACCGCCCTTTGGCCAATCAACCTATTTGGACCTCAAAACCTCATGAACTTGCATGAAATTTATTTTAAAACTACATGGAAATATATAATAACTCACATACATCATAAAAATCAATTTATCATATCACTTCCTTAAACCAACTTGTCCTAAAAAAGAAACCCTTCATAAATTGTTGTTTTTCAGTGGGGCACACATATAGTCAAGACCTCAACTATGAATTTTTGGAAATCCATAGGATTATAATACAACATAAAATAATAACATTTGATCTTGAAATCAAAATAGACTCATAATACTTCACCTTTTACAGACTACTCTGGCTAGGGTTTACCTAGGGTTTTAGACCTTCTTACCTTCTTAACGCTCATTCATAACAACATTACTATAAAATGACCTCATTATTATTATGAAAAATTCTTCATTCACCTTAGGAGATATCATGAAAGGATAAATGTCTCATGTAAATCATATTATCCATAATGAGAACACGAAGTTGCACTTGAAGCTAGATTTTGCATTGTTTTTCACCCTATCTCACCAAATGAGTCATAACTGGAAAAATACACATCATGGAGACCTGAATGTTTTTTTAGAATCATCACTCATCCCTATAACATATCCAATCATAATAAGATCAATTTCATTGCCCAAAATCTCTAGTCAACACTTATGCATGCATGCATGTTAGATCCTCATAGTAACAACTAGGACCAAATGAAATAGAAATGATCACGTAACCTCTAAAAATGACCAAAACATACCTCATATGACATGATATAACTTATTTTATACTTCCATGAGCTCATATAGCTCTAATACACTCACACACCTCTAAGCAAACATACTTGCTCCAAATGAGCACACAGTAGCCAAGTGAAACACCTGTACCTACAGTATGCCACTATTGTGAGTGCTCAAGCACCATCAAATAATGCCTTCCATCATGCCAACATGATTTACAAGAAACCAAGAATTTCACACTTCCAAGCAACATCTTCTAGGCACCTATATGGGTTGTCTAAGGCAAGCAAACCTCAATGAATCTCTCTCAGAATGCTCAACCATATCTGAACCAATATGTTAGCACCTCATACATCATCATGAAATCATCAAACAACATCAAATTTTTAATTAATGTGGTTTTTCATCAATGAAAAAACCTATTAGGCCTACATTCCAACAATCTCACCCTTTGTCATTGATGGAAAACACCCTGAACTTCTCCCCTTTTTACATTAATGAAAAAGGCTTACCTGTAGCTTACCTCTTTCACCTTCTTCAACTTCATACCTTCATGATTTGGTTGGAAACATCCACCAAAGGTATCAAACAAGCCTATTTTCTCCAAAATTTTTGATTCTAGGCCTCATTTCAAGCATGCAAATGCCAAGCTTCCCTTTGGGAAAAGCATCTAAAACATCTAAACATCATTAGTCAAGCATGAAAAAGTATCTTCTTACCTTGCAAGGGGATAAACCATCATCTTCAACCTTTTAGGAATGCAATAACAACAATTTTCACCTTTAACCATGTTTTTGTCTTCTTGGAACTATTATAAAGCAGTCTTAGAAAATAGGAAACAACACATGTAACATGCCAAAAATGTCATAAGAGTCATGCTTCATCATTTGTCAAGGATTTTAGGAAAGTATTCACACTTTCTAGGCCAAAAAAATCCATATCAAGACTTGAACACACTTTTTTATACCAACAATATTATAGGACCATAACAGACTTCTCAATGCAAAATGACCAATTTCAACATCCTCCTATAGGTCAATCTTGATTAGATTCATGCCAAAATCACTCCCCCTAGGTTTAAGGCCTCTACTTCTAGCTCCCAAACATAAATTTCAGCTACTAGACTTTCTTACATGCCTTGAAATGGATTAAACAATTTTCTCAAGTCCCTAAACAAAATTTTCAGTATTTTACTATCACTTTAAGCCGAGTTAGGTCATTATTTACCTATTCTAGCATGATCAAGTGATATACATCAAATTATCACCTTGAATTGTCTTGAGGGAATCATTTCACTTCCTTGTATTATATGTAGTCACTCCCCATGTCTTAGAGAGTCTAAAAACACCATGAGAAATAATTATCTTGCTGATACTGAACCATGATGTTAAATATATAGACTATACAATGCTTCGAGATAGGGAACTTCATTTCATTTGGAGATCCAACTGAGATCACTAGTAAAATTGATTCACAACATGTGTTGTATTCTTTAGTCCTTAAACAACCAAATCTTAATCCTCATACCATAAAATCTTAGCTTAGTTCCTTATTCATGAGCATACTTACACAAAATTACTTGCCCAGGATCTTGGGCAACATAGATTCCTCATCACTTAAAATATTGTATACTCATGAGAAAGATTGTATCCTACCTTGAGTCAACTAGAAGGCCTTTTTATCTTTGAATCTCTATGAGAGGCTACAACTATATTTTCTTATTCTTTGAGGGATCCACTAATGTATGTAGATAAACATAAAGACCCATGACATGTTTCTCTTCCCCTAGATTTCTATTCATTCCTCTATACAAGCTTTTAATGGCTCATACCACTTTAGAAACCCTCAAGAGTGTGAAACCCTTATGTAAACTGACATTTTACTCTTTTTCATGCACATACAGTCTTCATACATGATTCTTCATGAACTTTAAATAACTTTTTCTCATCACACTTGGTACACAATATTGCATGACCTCACTTGAAAACTTTCACAAACCCCTCATTAGTCTCAAATCCAGATTTTGCATTCTTAGCATCAACTTTCATCAAGAACACATAGATATAAGTTTTCCTTGTAGACTTCTTAAAATTTACTCAATCCTCCAAGATATATTGAGAATACTATGATATTTTTGTCTCAGATATTCTTCACCGAGATTTCAATCATTTGACACCTTTAAAAATCTATTTTCTATATCTACTCTCTAACCCAACACACTTCAATTGGTTAGTCTTGGTCATCTCTTCCCTTTTGACTACTTAAATCCTGTAGGTTATCTTTTTCTTTCATGAAGTAAGAAGATACCTATTGAAGCATATGTTAGTATTCCAACCACTTCCACATGCAATGTAGTAAATTTGGAGTACTCATAAACCTTTCAAGATGAAATATAACCTTGAAGAGAACTATCATAGCTTTGTCACAACTTAACACTTCCCTCTAGGCATGTAGGTCATCATCTTTATATCAAGAAGAATCATTAGTATCAAGCCAACATACATCAAATAAGTTCTTTAACTTATGATTTTCAAGCATTATGAAAGTATTTTAACAGTGTAGGTACTTCAAGAAGCATACAATGATTGTGGGAAAATATATTTCAGACTTGAGATACCATCACAATGACCTATATACTTTTGTAACATGTAGTTTGGCACAACACTATGGTGAAGAACACAAAAAAATTGACTCTACTGTAACTTATCATGAAGAGCACTTCTTTTTTCTCCTTGAGATCTCATTTATAATGACACTACACGTTGCATGACTTGACAAGCTTTGATAACTCTAACTGTTAGGGTTTTCCTAACCAAAACCTCCTCATTGTGCATCATATAATATCACTCTTATACTGTAAATAATATCTAAGAAAATACACATACTTGAGACTTTAAACCACTTCCATCCTTTATCCTCATGTGTCTTCATGATTAGTACAAAGTTTTAGATAAAAAATCCATCATATGACCATTAAAATATGAGTTTCCATGCATACCACTAAGGAGGATTGTGCATACTCAGTCAAGGATAGTGAAGTAAATTTTTTCTTGATTTTACCTCATTTCATCTACAAATTATCTTAAACACCTTGTAACAAAATCTTATAACACCACGAATGCCTTCCATCTTAAGAATGGAACTTGAAACATTGAAAAAACACATACCAGTGTCCTTCTTCGTATGCTTGGAAATACCCATATTTTTAGGATCTTGGGTCACATTAAACAACTTTCTCTCTAAACACTAATCAATATGATCCTTTATCATCTTATTAAGATACTTCATCCTGTTGTAGATGCCTTGAGTTTCTAGAGACGACACATATGACACAAACATCTCCCCCTTACCTAGATGCTTCATTTGCAATGGTATACCTTCAAGAAGCATAGTGAAGGCATGTATGTTCCTTGAAGACCTAAAAGAAGGTATTGATGAGGTTCCAAACCCCCTTAGGTGCTTGACCAACTCCACTTTCTTCTCCTTTCTTCTCTGAACACCGAGAATCACTCCTTCTATAGACTTCTACTCTTGATGAGACACCAATGTTTCCTCTAGGCTCTCATGTCTTTCTAAGACCATTATCTTGCATTCTAAGTCTATGAAATCAATAGGCCTACACTCTAGGAACTTGAAAATTCATTTTTTCCTTGAGAAACCAAGGTTATAGTTCTATGCCACATGACCAAATTGATTACAACTATAACACACCACAAAATTCTTCCTCTTGAAACCCTCACTATACTTAAATGAGTCGATAGGAAAATTTTAGTAATATGTCCTTCCTCATTACAATTTTAGCATATCACATTCTTAGAAAACCTACTTTTATTTTCTTTCCGTGGTTGAGTATTTCTAGGATCAGATCTCTTGATGAAAATTCTCTTAATTTTTCTTGGCTCAAACACTCCTAGATTCCATCCATAGTCTTTGGCTTTGTGACCATACTCATAACATGAATGACATTCACCACGAAAGGATACTTTTATACCATTTCTAGGAGACTTTGACTTGCATTCTTTAGCTCTTTGACCAAAAACATGACAAGAGAAATAATAGCCATTGAATGATATTTCATACCTCGATGCATTAAGTTGCCTAATAGGTTTGGTCTTCTTATGGTCCATGGTGTGATTCACCTTCATTTCATCCTTGGTACTTGGCTCACTATATTCCTTTCTAGAAACCTTGTATTATTGCTTCAATTCCTTTTCCTTGAGATCCTTATTTAATCCCAAACCAGCCCTATCACTGTTAATCTTTGTTGGATAAGAAGAGTATCTATGTCACTTGCACTTTTCTCAAAAAAATTCAGTTTTCTTGAAACTATATAAATTCTTCAAGTTTTAGACTTGAAGAGGAAGAAACAGGCCAAGGAAAAGGATCCAAGGATGGTGATGTATAGTATAGTGCAAAAAATTATCTCCAAGTGGGAGATTGTTGAGTGTGGAGCTTAATTACTTCATAAAAATGTTTCTTTTACATGTTTTTGGATTTGAAAGTGACTGAAATTGGTTAGAAAGTGACTGGAATTAGTCAATTATCAACTAGCATGGGCCAGGAAGTGACCGACATCATTCAAGAAATAATCGAAATCAATCAACCTGTGTGACGATGCTTTTTTGGCTGAGAATTAGAATAAATATTTTTCTTTAAAGATGATTTCTTGATTGTAAAAGCATATTTAGTTTCCCAGAATAGATATATATGCATGTATGCATTGTATGAGGGTATGAGAGAAGAAAATAACAATTGTTTACATGTTAGTTTTCTTGGTGAGCAAGAAAGAGTAGCTGAGTGAGGGAAAAATATTGAACATCCTGTGAGGTGTTGGAAGACAGATAGATCTTCATTGTATTTCCTATGTAAAGCACTGAATAATAATTTTGGTCATTTCTTGGTGGACGTAGCCCACATTGGGTGAACTTTGTTAAATCTAGTGTTATCTTTCTCTTGTTTATTTTTTCTTCTAGTTTATTTCCGCATTCATTGTTTGTATGTTTTATCCAATTTTAGATCTGTGGAACACTATTATATGGTTAAATTACAACAACTTGTATCATATATTTTTTTGGAGGTTTTTTATGTTAATAGGATTTACTCACAAAGAGTTTTCTAATTCAAAGTGGGATTATAACAATGGCGTAAGATAGTAAATACTTGAGTAGAGAAATTTGACGGTCGTAATTATCAACTATGGAAGATGCGGATGGAGGATTATTTGTATCGAAGGGATCTATACTTACCGTTAGATGAGCATGCACAACTGATCACGGTGATGATGAAGAATGGAAGGTTCTTGAAAGAAAGGCTCGAGATCTATAAGATTGAGCTCCGATAGCATCGATGGATTTGAATTTTATAGATGCAAAAACTATGGTAGGGTTAATGAAATATTTAGTAAATTTTTATGAAACTCTCAATGCTTTTAATAAGGTTTATTTAATGAAAACATTGTTTAATTCTAGGATGAAAGAAGGTGGATCTCGTATATAATCATTTGAATGATTTTTGGTCTATTGTAAATAAATTTAAAATGGTATAAATTCTATTTGATGATGAAGTGAAATCACTTTTATTCTTATTCTCTTTTCTAGATAGTTGGGATAACTTGGTAATGGTTGTTAGTAAGATAACATATACTTCTAAATAGTTTGAAATTTGATGATGTGGTTAGTGTAATCCTTAATGAGGAAATACGTAGGAAAATATTTAGAGAAGCATAATTAGGAAACACTTTAAATGTAGAAAGCACGAGAAGATGTAAGGAGAGATCATGAAAGAGTAAGAAGAATGGGAGATCAAAGTCAAGAAATGGCAAATCTAGATCCAAGTAAAGAGATTTACTTTGCTGGAATGGTGGAAAGAGAGGACACGTAAAGAAGGATTGTTGGTCCAAGGAAACAAAGAGAATACATCAGACAAAGGTAAAGAGGAAAATGTTGAAATTGAGGTAAAGCAAGATGAACTTATTCTCTCCTTGGATAATAAATTAGAATCTTTGGTTTTAGATTCTGGATCTTCTTTCCATGCTACCCCTAATAAGGGTTATTTATGAAATTATGTTCGGGTTGATTTCGAAAAGTTTTTTTAGGAGATGATGAGTCATGTAATATTACTCGGTAAAGGTGATGTTCATCTAAAGCTACATAATGGAAATCCATGTGTATTGAAGACGTGAGGCTTGTTCCAAGCCTCAAAAGAAATCTAATATCTACAAGGAAACTAGGTGAATTTAGATGCGTGGTTACATTCGCAGCCAATTATTGGAAGGTTACCAGGGGGATCTCTTGTTATGCCAATAGGTAAGAAGGTAGGAACTTTATATTTTCCTACCTGTGTTACTAATTCTTTTTCTCGTGTTATCTACTATAGATTTAGATGTAACCATGTGGCATAATCGGCTAGGCCATATGAGTGAAAAAGGAATGTAGATCCTAAAGGATAAGGGTAAGTTATTAGATTTGAAAAATTAGAACTTAAATTTTTTGAGCATCGCGTATTTGGAAAGCAAAAGAGAGTGAGAATTCTCAAGGTTGGGTCAACAAAGAAGGCTCATAAATTGGATCTTGTACACTTAGAAGTGTGGGGACCAAATTTAGGTAGCTTCTACATTGGACAATCCCAATATTATGTGACTTTCATTAATGATGTCATAAGGAAGGTATGGATTTATTGTATTAAGCATAAATATGATGTTTTGAGACTTTTGAAAGGTGGAAATCCATTGTGGAAAATGAAACAAAATTAAAATTAAAGTTCCTTAGATTTGACAATGGTGGTGAGTATTGCGTGAAGGCTTTCATAGACACCAAATTTGTGTCTTACGACCCCTTGTGACCCTCATCGCATTTCGCAACCTAACCTCACCACCTAAACCTTACACAATTATTTATTAATTACCTTATAATTAATAAATCCACATCACCATACCTGCCACCTCATGTCGCCACCTCATCATGACCTAGTCTTAACCCTAAACTAACCTAATTAAGACCTATAACTTGGTCCAATTCCACACCTATGACTAATTACTCCTCATCCACACCTAAAACCAACTTCATAATGACTTGACCAAGCCCGCTACCAATCCCTCGGAAGAAAAGGAGGGAAAGCTGGCTATTTTACCAAAAATAGCCCGCTTTGACCGGACCGATACCGGTTCCTACTCGACCGCCGTCGGTTGCGTAACCGCCATCGGTTCCCCGTAAATGACCACTTCCAACCAAAAACAAGGATCAGATTTTCATTTGATCGGAGAGAAAGAGAAAATCAGAGAGAGAATCCAGATTTTGCTGGGCCGAAGCAGAGACAAGTGAAGAAACAGGAAGAGTTTGCACAGAAGGACATCAAGCCCAAGATTGCAACTGCACAACCAGAGCCCTGTGACACTCAGCTGATCATCGTGAGGGAAGACATCTCATCTTCTGATCGTCAGGACGTCCTATCTGAGTTCTACCTTCATCACCACAGTTCTTGGACCTGCATTCTCATCAATAAACAGTAAGTAGAACCTTGTATGTCTCTTTGTTAACATTTCTTAGACTTTTTGAATCACAGCCGTCATAAGTTTATTCCTAGATCTACTACCAGCGACATACTGCACTTAACCTTCATCCATACACCCTGATATTGCCCAGAAGGCCATTTTACCACACTCTGAGTCTTCCCTATCCTCCCATCATTCCCCTCAGCCATCCCCCAATCTTAATAACCCCACAATCACCTTGCAACCAACCTCTATCCAGAAGCACTTAGATTGCTGACCCTACCGGTATCGTTTATCCCCTACCGGGAGCGGTTCGCTAACCGCGGTCGGTTATCTAGTGACCGCCGTCGGTCACTGTGACTTATACCCCAAAACCTTTTGCTTGCCTATTTGCCACCTAACAACCCCAAATCCAGCCCGGTTTATCCCTATAACTCAACCTGAACATATCAACGACTAAGAATCTTAAACAAACAACGTGACGCTTTTGTAGACACCAAATTTGTGTCTTACGACCCTTGTGACCCGCATCTCATCTCGCAATCTAACCTCATTACCTAAACCTTACACAATTATTTATTAATTACCTTATAATTGATAAATCCACATCACCTTACCCACCACCTCACTTTGCCACCTCATCATGACCTAGCCCTAACCCTAAACTAACCTAATTAGGACCCATGACTTGGTCTAGACTCACATCCATAACTAATGCCTCCTTACTCGCACCCAAAGCCGACCTTCTAGCCACTTGACCAAGCCCGCAACTGATCTCTCGGGAGAAAAGCAGGGAAGGTGGGCTATTTTACTAAAAATAGCCTACTTTTTCCTTACCGATGCCGGTTCCTACTCGACCGCCGTCGGTTACGCAACCGCCATCGGTTCCCTGTAAATGGGCTCCCCAAACCAAAACAACGGATCGGAATTTCATTTTTGGAGATCAGTCGAATGATTTTGAATCAATAGAGATCATTGGGAGCGAAAAACAGAGTCCAGATCTTCACTTAACCAAGCAGAGACGAGTGAAGAAACCAGAAGTGCTTGCAGTAGAGGATATCAACTTGCATCTTCACCAAAACCAGTAAGTCATATCTTGCATGTCCTCTGTTATAACATTTCTTATGCTCTGTGAATTTCAGTCCTCCTAAATCCATCTCTGAATCTACTACCCAACGTGTCATTGCATCTAACTGTTATCCTTTTGCTTCTAA
The DNA here is from genome assembly GCA_018340775.1 of Taxus wallichiana var. yunnanensis. Lineage (NCBI taxonomy): Eukaryota > Viridiplantae > Streptophyta > Pinopsida > Cupressales > Taxaceae > Taxus > Taxus wallichiana. Next base: position 109,121,340 of record CM031240.1, read on the forward strand.
TCATCCCATTTCCTAATATCATCCATAAACCAGCCTTACAAAACACCATAGCTACCAAGAAGATCCTAGAACCTACCGGTATCGGTTATTAGTAACCGGCATCGGTTATCAGTAACCGGCATCGGTTCCTCTGATCAAAACCAGAAAACCAGCCTTTCCCCTACCCAGTTCAACGAAACAATTTAATTGATATTTTGCGGTCTTTTGTGTTAATTCATATTAGGGGGAACTCGACCACCTTCGAAAGGAAGTTTTATATTTCCTCCCTGGGCCCAAGGCAGTTTCCTCATTTATTGTTTAATCAAAATCTTGTGGTCTTGTGTTCTTATTTGCAGGTAGTCCTTCCAAGACAAAAAGGAGTTCTCCGCAGTCAACCTGATCTTTCTCTACGGTACGCGCACACCATCTCGACATTCAACAGGTATTCCTCCTAACCCTAACCTCATCTGTTTCTAAAAGGAATGAAAGGATAGAGCAACTCTATTCCCAAAGAGCCGAAACATTCCGAGTGAAACATTTTGGCATGCCCGGTGGGACCCATTTTGGGTTTCTTTCTCTTGCTTATTTTCATTTTAGGAAGCATATTTGTTGTTTCGCTTTTTGTTATATATTTCGTAAAGAATTTGTCTTGCTTTCCTAGTTTCGCATTAGTGAAAGTCATCTCTCTTGCTTCATCGAATATAATTTTCGATTTGGGTTTAAAACACATGCATTGCATTCCTGCTTGTTGTTCTTCAATTCTAGTGAACATAGATTAAGTAATAGGTCGTACACGTGGGGGTGATATCCATGGTATTGACAGGAAATTAACCTTAGTTTCACTGCACAACACATACCGAATCACTTCACAATTAACACAACAGCTCAAACATCCCCCCTTTTCCGCGGTATTCCTCCGCCCGATTGAGGTAACCTTATAAGCCAAAACAAACTTGACATTTCCCTAGGTCTTGTTGTTTAGGATTCGACATCATTCTATGTCCAAGGCATAAGCCCACGATAACTAAAATTAACCCTAGGATTAGTCTCTGGATTTGCGTGTGCATCTTGCTTGTTTTCAAATTCTGTTTTCTCTGTCATACTTTGTCTTCTGTGATCAATAAGTTGATAAATATACTCAACGTTGCTAAAAATCAAATTAGCAGCCTTTTATATCTTCTTATCCTAGACTTTTGACACCGGCATCGGTTAAGGGACCGACGTCATTTGCTCTGTGACCGACACCGGTTACTAAACCGATATCGGTTACTGTCTTCATCAGCCCCTGACAAACCAACAACTTGCCAAATTCATCATTCTGAGGTTGTTTTTGTTCTTGATAGATTGAAACTTTCCTGTGTGTTCTTGTCCATGGTTGTCATCACTCGGAAGCAAGCCGCCACCATGGTTTCACATGCCTGCTCTGTGTCTTTTCCTCGAATCACCCCTTCACATTCTATAGGAAACCCTATAGACACCAAAGTGAGATCCCCAAATTCTGTAGGAGACAAGGACTTTGCCAAATTTCTGGATGCTAATCCCAAAGGTCTTTGCATAATACTATTTGTCTCATGCCTCCCCGACCGTACGCCCGATGGTCAGCTCCTTATTGGCATGCCTATTATTATAGTTGCTCATTTAGCTCCCACCCCTCCCGTAACACGGCCTTACTTCCCGCATCTCTAGCCCCGTCTCCCAATCCGATGGCTTCGTGAGGTTCATACGACCCTGATTAGCTTTCCTTTGGTTAATCTTGGACCCCACGTATCGTTACCACCAACTGCCCCTACCTCATCTCTCTTTCAGACCACTCCATTCATGACTTACTCTCTGCCACCTATTCACACGAGCTTTCCTTCTCAAGCTCCGCCTACCTTTTCATTCCCATACACGTATCCAGTAACCTCAACACCTTATATGGGACATCCCTATTCTGTTGCTCCAACATACTCATCCTCCATACCTTATCAACACTTAGCCCCACCATTGTCCAGCGGAAGCCCTTGGTCCAACTTGCCTCCGTTTACCACAACCGCACCATCATCTCATCCAACCACAGATTTCATTAAACAAATGATGGACAAAATGCAAAACCTGGAGGCTTCTGTTTCAGGAAGTCGTAGCGCCTTGACATACGAGCAAGTTTTTCGGGAGCCCATTCACCCTTCTGTCCCCCTTCATTCATATCCTCCTCAATGGGAGTTGCCAAAATTTACTCGTTTTAACAGTAAAGAGGATCCTCAACAACACTTGCGATCATTTAGACATGCTTGTTATTTGATTGCCCATGATGACGCCTTGTTACTCCGCACCTTCCCCATGTCCTTATCAGGACCCGCCTTGGAGTGGTACAGTGCTTTAACCCAGCACTCGATCTTCTCTTTTAACCAACTAGCCCAATATTTCTTGGATCATTTCTCCATTAACATTGCCAAGAAAGTATCTATCACCGACCTCTATGCCATCCGACAATTTGAGGACGAATCTATCGCAGATTTCGTTGGACGATGGCGGGGCCTTATCAACCAACTTACGTATGCCTTACCTCAAACCGAACTTATCGAACTATTTACGCGGGCCTGCGCTAAGCACATCTCCCCCACCCTCCAAATTCAAACTTTCCGTACATTCGACGAGGCCTTTACCATGGCTCGGAAACTAGAAATTCGAGCCTTAGAAGAAGAGAAATTGTGGTTGCGTAACAAAACCCCAATTTCGAACTCTTGATTCTACCAACAAGCCAAACACCACCACTCCTCAAGCGTCCACTTCTTCTAAATCAAAAGGAGCTGTCCATGCAGTAATGGTCAAATCTCAAACACCGTCCAATACTCCGCCGAAAACCACTTATAAGTACAAAGCCGAGCCCACCAATTACACTCCCTTGGGAGAAACTTATGGCGTCATCCTGGAGAAATTGCTCAAAGCTGGGGCTATCACCTTGCCCCCTGTTAAACCTCACTGGGTTTGACCGCACCCGTCTTGCAATACCTTCCTGGTACAAAGAAAATGACTTTTGTAACTTTCACCGCGTAAAAGGACATAGTCATGAAAACTGCAAGATGTTGAAAAACATAGTGCAGGAAATGGTTGACGCAGGGGATATAACCCTCGATAATCCTAACGCCCCTGCTAACCGAAATCTGAAAATTTTCAACAAGCCATTCCCGAATCACTCGTCCAACAGTAACGTAAACCAAGATATCTTAGCCGAGGAGAGTGTTCATGAGATCCATGCAGTCTTCGATTCTCAGCCAAAAGCCTCTATTGAAATTTTTTTAAATCAAGCCTCTCCACCAACACAGGAGTCTGAACCTCCTTCACCACCATCAAGCCAAAGTGAAATCATTCCTTTACCCATAGAAGAGTTAACTTCCCGGACTTCTCTTCTCATCGACGAGTCTTCTTACACCACATCCCTACAAGACTGTGAGCGGATGTTATCTAATTTATCTATTTCCCAAACGTCCCCTTCTACCGCTCTTGCTACACAAGAGGAAGGCTCGCCACTCCTTTTGACATCCTTAGACGAGAAATCTCTTACACTAACATCACCACATTCTTTAAAAGTGACAGATCCCCTCAAACACGCCCTCCTACCTATTAGTCCCTCATCACGTAAATATTTTCAATGACCGGTTGACCTCTTAACATCTATTGATACAGTGCCTCATCTACCCCTTGTATCACACCCGCAGTGGACTGGAATTACAACCCACCTTTCTTCCGTACAAAAATTACAAATCACACTGAGACTGTCATTCCATAGAAGATAAACAGTTCTATGGGAACATTTGAGTACCCCTTTTTCTACTCAAATGCAAATGACTGATCCCGATGTCTCCACCATATACCCGAAGTGTTTACGTGCTTAAAATGCCCCTGTTCTCACCTTCACCCCCTCACCTCTACCAAATGCCCCGTCCACTTCTATCAACTTAACCGGATCTTCCCTACGCTTGGGACCTCACCAATGCCCGGGCCTAACGCACCCGCCTAAGCGACTTGATCTATCCAAAAATAAATTCGTCCCGCCACCTAGGAGACAAACTCAATCCGTGCCCCTATCACAATCAAAACCATCATTGTCATACCTACCTTCCATATTGGGACCCCATCCTTCTATCTTACATCAATATATCATACCTCCTACGTTTTCTTCAAAACAACCTACGCCTTCCGCACCCATATAGAAATTCCAGTATAGCAACATCGCTACCTCCGTGTATCCTATCCACCTATCAACCCTAAACAAATTCCATCATCAAAAGATTTGTGTTCGGTCACTCCTATTTCCCCGTGGTTGTTTTCTGATACCACATCATCTGCAGCCTCATCATCCCACATAGCTTCTGCGCCAAAGAAATCACGTTTAGTAAAAACCACGTATCAACACCCCTCGGCTAAACCACCACCCGTGTGAACCAACCACGCCCAAACATTACCAAAACCCGCACAACCAATACCCTCATCCTCTTCCGATTTTGACCCACTCAAAGGATCTTACGCCAAAATCCTTGCTATGTTGGTGGAGAATGCGACCATTTCCCTACCTCCACTTAGACCTTATGACCCGTCTTAAACCCCGACCTATGGGTTACGATGAGTCTAAAATCTGCGCTTATCACCGCACACCAGACATGATGTGGAGGGATGCAAAGCTCTAAAAACCATCCTTTGTCAGTACCTCTCCCCGGATAGAAAGATTAAGAAAGAAAACTTACGAAGGGAGAGACCTTTAGTTTCCATTCCCTCTCTATACCATCTGTCCCGCCTCACCAAGATCTATCATTATTACAACCCCACCTCTTGAAGACCATGAGTTATCCCAACCATCTTCCTCATCTCAGTCTACGAGATTAATATGATTAGTGTCGCTACTCGAGGCGTAAAAAACAATGGGAAAGAAAAAGAAAACACACTGCGCCATCTCTTTCTCCATCAAACATCCCGATTGCACCACCACCTAAAGTGGTCATTCGTGGACCCGCCTATCCCGTCTCTAATGGCATTGCCCACCGAAATATGATTAAACAGCTTCACCAATCACCCGTAAAATGAAACTGTATGATCTCAATCGACTTCAATCTCATCGACAAGCTCTCGTTGAGATCCTTCAAGGATAGAGGTTTTACCTAATGAAACCCTTCCCTGTCGCCTCCATTCTAACACCCAATCACGTTGCTTCTCTCACCAAACAACCCCCGCCCCAACCACTTCGCCTCTCATACAAGCAAGTCATTGCGCGCAGTTAGTTTCTCCGAAGACGAAATTGTTGACTTTGGTACGTAAGACCCGACCGCCCTTTTCATTTCCGCTTCGTCCGAGACATTCGAGTACGCGGGTTATGATTGACGGGGGCGCTAGCCTAAACATCATCTCTTCAAAAGCCTTCCAACAAATGAATATCCCTTCTAGTTGCATGTGTGAAAACCCCATCATGTTGCGGTCATTCAATGACGCTATTACTTCTACCTTAGGCACCGTGATGCTCAACATTCGGGTAGGACCACGTACTTTACCCGAACTCTTCTATGTCTTGGAGGGAGAGTTCCAATATAATATATTGTTGGGTCGTCCTTGATCCGAGCCATGGGATGTGTTCCTCAACATTACATAGATGCATAAAACTTGAGTACGAGGGAAAGTCCTACACCGCATGCCGACCCTCCCCCTTTAAAACCTGCAATATGTTATACCACCCTAACGGTGTGCTTATACCAATCAAGACACCCGTACATTCAACCCAACCATCCTCTTCAAATGTACCTCAACCATCCACCTCAACCGCGCTACGCCTTCAACCGATGAAACCACCATCGCAAAACCACTTCCTTCCCGCAGCTAACATTCCAACCTCATGCGACCCCTTAGTAGATGTTTTTCAGCGCCTTACGCTGGGGGAGTACCGCCTATATAACGTTAGTTCTTTCCCTACCCCGCAGGAGTACGGACAATTACATGCACATCCCACCTACGACCGTCGCGTGGGGGAGATAATCTCTTACGGACCACCCCATTGCCACACTAACCTAATGTATGGGGGTGTTGACGCATCCTCCATTACCCCTGAACCTCCTCTTGGTGTGGTTCCTTTCCAATCCGATTTTCAATACTTGACAAATCGTCGTTTCGCCCTCACCTTCTTGACTCGCTGTGCGTGGAAAGGCTTTGGTTTTGGCCTTTACGAACAAGGCCGACATACACTCATTCCCGTGACTACCCGTAAACATAATGATCGCAGTGGTCTTGGTTTTCCCGAAACACCTACGCAGGAGACACCCCCGTCACCGTATCTTGGAAGAAGAAGATGTCGCCCCTACCAAACCATCATCACCCACTTTGCCATCATCACCCACAGAATCTATAGACCCTGAATCCATCCCTCCTAACTTTTTTTTTTTTTTTTTTTTTTCATAAATGCTATCTTCATAGGTCCTCTCACTTATCAATGCGATAATGAGGACCCATCTTCTCTTCCCTTCGTATCCGGACATGATCGAAGAGGATTCACCTTTGATTAATGTTGTTGAATGCCGGGATGACGACTCCATCCTCACTTACCTTGCACGGATGATTCTTATATTCAACGAGCCTTACCATCTGAAACCCAAACCATGCTGAACGAATCTACTATAGAAATCAATATCCACACGGAGGAGGATCCTCACATTGTGAAGATTGGACAATCCCTTAACACATCAGAACAAGCCGCCTTTAATACCTTTCTCCGTGCTCGCAACCAAGCTTTCGCATGGTCCTACCCCGACATGCCAGAATTGATCCTACCATTGCCATCCATAACATCACCCTAAACCCCGATTCCAAACCAGTCAAACAAAAATTGAGAAAAATGCATCCACGCATTGCTCTCTTGGTCAAAGAGGAACTCCAACGACTCCTTTCTGTTTCCTTCATCTTGCCTATTGACTATCCTCAATGGATTTCTAACATCGTACCTGTCACTAAAGCGACAGGGGGACTTCGGATATGCACAGATTTCTGGGATCTTAACCTCGCTTGCCCTAAGGATGACTTCCCCTTACCTAGCATTGACCAACTTGTTGATCTAACTGCAGGTCATGAGATGCTCTCTCTCATGGATGGCTTTTCAGGATACAACCAAATTTTGGTTGCCCCTGCCGATCAACACAAAACTGCCTTCATAACTCCTTGGGGAACCTTCTGTTATCGTGTCATGCCATTTGGCCTTAAGAATGCTGGTGCTACCTATCAGCGGGCTATGACCTACATTTTTCATGACATTATGCACACTATCCTTGAAGATTATGTCGACGATCTTCTCGGCAAGTCTAAACATCGTAGTGAACATCTCGATGTTTTAACCATTATTTTTGATCGCCTGTTACAATATTCTGTCCGCCTTCAACCAAAGAAATGTGTCTTTGGTGTTCTTTCGGGAAAACTTCTTGGCTTTATCGTCTCTTTGCGTGGCATTGAGGTCGATCCATCTAAAGTCGAGCTATCCTCGAAATGCCCCCACCCAAAAATCTCAAACAATTGCGTAGTTTACAAGGTAAGCTCCAATCTATCCGACGTTTCATCTCCCAACTTTCGGATCGATGTCAACCTTTCCATCACCTCCTTAAAAAGGATATTGCATTCCAATGGAGCGAAGAATGTCACCAAGCCTTCAAAGCTCTCAAATCCTATCTCTTGCAGCCACCCATGCTTATCCCACCCCAAGACAACCGCCCTTTCTACCTTTACCTTTCCACCACCGACCACGCTGTAGGAGCCATGCTTGCACATCGTGACTCGAGAATCGCAAACAAGCCGCTTATTATATAAGTCGACTTTGGTGGACTATGAGACTAGGTACACACATGTAGAAAAATTGTGCCTTGCCCTATCATTCGTGGCCACCAAACTACGACACTACCTTCTAAATCACAAGACTTTCGTCATCACCAATACTGAGACCCCATCCATTACATGTATGCCAAACCTCATCTCGAACCAATGCACGCTGCCGGATGGCTCATGCTTCTCACCGACCTCGACCTTGAGTTTGTCCACCAGAAATCAATCAAAGGACAAACCATCGTAGACCAACTTGCAGAAGCTCCTTTACCTGGGGAACAATTTACCAATTTTACCTTCCCCGACGAACTCATCGCCACTCTTTCACTCCGGGAAGAGTCGTACCCAATGACCCTCTTCTTCGATGGATCTAAATGCTAGCGCAGCGGAGGAGCCGGCGTTGTTCTTGTTCCTCTCGACGCTGAACCTATGCCTCTTTCATTCCGGCTTGATTTCCTTGCACTTATAATACAAATGAATACGAGGCCCTTGTTCTAGGTCTCCAAGTTGCACACTTACACTTAGGCATCAAATCTATCAACATTTTTGGCGACTCTCAATTAGTAGTCAATCAAGTTATGGGCCTCTACCAATGCAAAAATGAGGAACTTCAAAAATACAAACACTACGTGGATTCACTTCTAGCCTTATTTACTCACTATTCTATACAAACCATTCCACGCTCCACTAACAAATTTATGGACACTATGGCTTGCCTAGCCTCACAAATTCCCGCTGCACCAACCGACTCAATTATTCGTTGTGGTCCAAATCTTTTTGCACCATCATATTCAACCCCGGTAGTTTGTATGATAAATACCGTGTCTACTAGTTTGCGGGATACCGTACCACCAATTTCACAAATACCTTACAATCTCTGTCCTCCCACCTGACCTTACTAGTAACGGCAAACGTGCTTTTCTTAAAAGTGTTTCACGTTATGTTGTCATGGGGGGACTCCTCTATAAACGTGGCTTTGATGGCATCCTCCTTCGTTGTCTCACTGGCGCGGAGGCCACTCATACCATCCAACAGGTCCATGACGGTATTTGTGGTGGACATTTTAGCGGCCTTGCTGTGGCCAAACGAATCCTTCGCCTTGGTTATTATTGGCCTACTCTCAATAACGACTGCTACGAATATGTTAAGCGTTGTGTTAAGTGTCAAGCAACATGCCAACCTTCAACATACTCCTAGCCACCCACTCCAGGTCGCTCGAGATCTTTGGCCCTTCTCACAATGGGGTTTAGACCTTATTGGTGAGATTCATCCGACCTCTTCACAACGTCACCGTTGGATAATCACAGCGACCGAATATTACACAAAATGGGTGGAGGCTATTCCACTCATTTCAATCAAAAAAGAAAAAATTGTCGAATTCATTAACCATCACATTATCTGTCGTTTTGGTATTCCTCATCGCCTAATAACAGATAATGGTAAATCTTTTAAAAACAAGTTGTTACAAGACCTTTGTGACAAATTTGGTATCAAACTTAGTTTCTCATCACCTTACTATCCACAGGCCAATGGGCAAGCCGAGTCCTCTAATAAAACACTAACCAAAATCCTCATGAAAGTTGTCAATGACTCCGGCAAAAATTGGCACGATCACATTCCCTTTGCCCTTTGGGCTTATCGTACTAGCATTCGTACCTCTACTAATGCCACACCTTTTTCTTTGGTATACGGTACCGAGGCTGTTTTGCCTCTCGAAATACAAATACCCTCCCTTAGAATATCTCTTCAGGATATTCTCACCAACGATGATTTCCGTCAAGAGTGGTTAGCCCAATTGGAGCTTCTTGACGAACGCCGTCTTACAGCTCTTGATCACCTTCAAATCTATCAAAAACGCATTAAACGTGCTTATGATAAGCGACTTCATGAGCGTACCTTTAAGGTTGGTGATCTTGTCCTCAAAGAGAATCAACATGTAACCAAACTAGAAAAGAGCAAACGTGGAAAATTTGCTCCCAATTGGATTGGGCCTTATATAATCACTCACACCTATGGATCTGGTACTTATCGTTTAGCTTCGCTTAATGGTAAACCCGAGCTCGAGCCCCTAATGCCTTGCATCTTCGACCATTCTATTATTGAAATTAGTGTTATATCACTTCTTATCCGCCCACTTTACTCGTCCCCTTGAGCTCCCATACCACCACATGCACTTGTTTCCTACATCTCAAAATAAAATCAAGCTCACCTCTCACCTCCCCTTAACGATGCCTTCCCCTTTTTAGTCTAGTCCATGACTTCAACGTATTAAAATAAGCCGTATTCTTATGGGATTTTCTTGAGTCAAACTTCCTACTAAACTAGATGCTTCACGCCAAAAGAACATCTAGTCATCTAAATTAAATATAGACTGCTCCCTCGAAGGACAGCTATATGCCGAACTATTGCTGCTATTATATATAGACTGCTCCCCCGAAGGACAGCTATGCATTACAATCATATCTACTACTATAAATAGACTGCTCCCTCGAAGGACAGCTATACACAGTCAGCCTTTATCAGAAGCTTCTCACATTGATCAGCTTCGTGAAGACCTCAAGAATAATACAATCAATATCCCTTGTAGACTTCCCGCATCGATCAGTCTACATTCAATAAAATAAAAGCCTCATTCAAAAGAACTTTTGAGTCATGGACTTGTCTATTTAGGGTAGGTTCTCTTTCGTCAGAACACTCACTTTGTAATAAGTTCTCTGCACCTCAGCTATACCATCCACCTCACCTCACCATTTGTTTCAACTCAAGGGATGTAATGTACGCTCGATATATTGTGATCACACAACTCTTTTCACCTATTGACTTCTCGTCTATGCACGGTACCTAGGGCTCCAAGCTCGTTCTATGTGGTGTGGTTTGTTTAGCTCTCTTCATCTATGGAGCACTCTTTCCGCTTTGCCTCGCATCTAGGATTGTGTGTTGATCTTAATCAGGACATGATTCCCTTCTACTTGGGTAGGCTAACTTTCACTTCCCTTATACCTTTTACAACATCACCAATTCATTACCAACACCATCCACCTTACCTTTACTAATCTTAATATTTTTACCAACCAACCAATTGCCTAAACCGTACCCAATTGCCTGAATTCACCTCTCCCTGATCCTAAGGGAGAACTACATCGGTCTGAGGCCCCTCCTTGCTTTGTGCAAAGGGCTATGTAGGCAGCACTTCGGAGACATGGGGTCTCCCAAGGTTAGCTCGACCATCCCCTACCATAACCTATCATGTGTGGTAAATATAAATATTTTTGTGTATTTCTATTTAATCACATTCCTCTTTATCCTTTTTCAAAACACCGAAAGTCAAAACACAAACATTCTTATTATTATAACTCAAATCAACATACATATTCAGCTTTACTTAGATGTTAAACAAATACATCTTCTCTATCATCGACACAATGTGCAGTCGGCATCCTTATTTATTCTTATACCTTGCTAACATTTACTCGCACCCTCACACCTCATCCCGAACTAGGTGATGATCGTGATCGCCGACCCCTCTCACCGGCCTCTCTGTCCTCAAAGGTACCATGACTATTGGTACCGCCCACGATCTCTGTCAATCTCTCTTGTAACATATGAATACGCCCTCTCGCATGGAGGACTCCAACCTCTAGTCTCTCCGCCTAGTGACTCCGCAACCACTAACAATCCTCTTGTCTCATTCACTGCGTTTGAGCTGCTTTGAACCAAATGTTGCAGACGATCCTCTCTCTGTAATCACCGCTATGTCGGGCGCTCACGTACACCTCACAGTTCTGCTACCCACCATAATCTATAGGCCTCTATTGTTCCTACATCCATTACCCTGCGATCGGCTGCTACCTCTTCGGGCCCTTCTGGAGGTGTTGGCCGGGAGGTGAGAATGCTGCCTCGACGTCGATCCTCATATATGGTCTATAAGCTAGGGGTATATCCTGCACAAATCCAAATTGTCGCCGCACGCGATCTATAGGAATCCTCTCATATTCACCTGGCCTGTGCCCCGCGATCCACCTCATTCGCTCTACACCCCTTAACTCCTCAGCTATGCTCTCTGTTACCATATAGTTACCGTAAGGCCTCCAACAGATGTCCGCAACCGTCACCCTCTCCCATACCTGCCTGTAATACTCAATATCACCCGTCACGGCTTGGGATCTGGCCTCTTGTTCTGTCTGGACCCATCGTCTGAATCCCAACCTCTCAGTACTCCGCCTCTCTCGCTGGAGGGATTGGCCTATTGGTTGCACACAAACAATGTGCTCATAGGCCCAACAGGTAATAAGTATGAACAATCCAAAGCATCGCCTCCGTGATTTCGCCTACAAGCCCATAAACCCCTGTATAGCTCCGCCAAATATGCAGGTGCCCACGCAAATGTCACGTTCCTTTCTACCATCTCCCAGATAACACACATCAATGCCTTTGGAAATATTCCTCCTTCTGCCCTCGGTAATGCATAATACCCTACCGCTATCATTAATATCACTGCTAACCTTGTCTCCTCAGGGTGTGCTGCATACATTACCCCATACGTAAAGGATAAACCTCGCTGTGTCAAATCTCGTGCGTATGGACCAAATACTGCTGTTATCGCTCCCCGTGCCGCGCTAGGTAGTGCCTGATATACTAGTTTTCCTGTAATGGGGAGTCTCAAAATACGAAACACATCTTCCAATGTTACTGTCATCTCCCCTGTTGGCAGATAGAAGGTATTTGTCTCGGGATTCCATCTCTCAATCAATGCCTGCAACATAGCATGGTTCCGTGCAATTCGTGAATAATAGCAGATTCCACTTAACCCCAAACGATTTATCAATGTCCATTCAGCTGGTGTTACATCCGCTTGGATTCATGACAACAGCGCTGGCACACTATCATTCATCCTCAACCCTGCCTCTGCCTGCATACACCAAAACAACAAACAACCATTCAATCCGTCAGGGTTTTTCAAACATTCTGGAAATTCCTCCAGTAACCGGTATCGGTTATACATAACCGTTATCGGTTCAGTAACCGATACCGGTTACCTCTAACCACTACCGGTCACTGTCAATTACATACATCTTGCCTAAAACAACCACCTACGACAATAAATTTCTCCTTTATTCTTCTCTATAAGCCTTGATTACCACAAACATACCCGAAACCCTTGATTACCTACCACGTAACACTTACCTCACCTATAACCCTTGCTATCATGTTTTCTTCTTCATATCTACCCACTTAATCTCTTATTCATAACACATGCAAAAATCAGATCACAATCAAAACGTTTACCTCTTGGGTTGCAGTGGCTTGAGGTGGCCCTTGTCTTCCCTCTTGTCCCTGCCTGCTGGATGCTTCTCCTCGTTCTGCCATGATCACCACCCTTTTCAAATTCACCTTTCTACTTTCTGAATCTCAGATCGCATTCACCTTCCCAGTCTCTTTTCTTATCACCCAAATCTCTCATGCAATTTCCTGTCTCTTTTCTCCTTATCACTCAAATCTCTCATGCAAATATCTGTCTCAGTCGTCAAAAAGCGTCGCGTTCGCGTATTTAACCTCTTGCATGGCTCTAAAATTAAAACTTAAGTTGCCACCCTAGCTTTTCTATTTTTAGAAAAGCTCATACCTAAATAACCGGTATCGGTTACTTAACCGATATCGGTCTATAGATACCGATATCGGTTCCTCAACCGATATCGGTTACACACCTATCTTTTCTCAACAACGTTCTTTTCTTCATTTCTCACCTAAATTTTTGTCGCGCCCGCCTCTTTTCCTGCATAAACAACACAATTTACCACATTTGTTCATCCACCACATATAGCATTACACTTTCATTAACATCATTTATTTTATACAAATACACAAACCATCAACTACGGATATCAAGAAACTATCAATCTATACATCATTTGGATCCAACTCATCAGTTACATATATCACAATGTCACAAAACCAACAATTCATCACATAACCTGTCATTCATATATACGTGCAAAAACAAAAACATCAACATCATCCATCTATCAACATGTCAACTAAAACTTATCATACATTATATATTACCAACCATTAACAAAATATTTAAACACATTTTGAACACTGCATGTGGATCAAAACATCATCTCTATATATATACAAATTTTCAAAAATACAATGTGCCCTACATCGGGGCCTCTGTGATCTCATAATCCACCAAAGCCGCACGCAGCTGCAATAATCGCTGTCAAAAATCTCGACTCACCGCAGCGAGCCGGTCCTCGTATCAAAAATAGATATATACTTGGCTCGCAGCCGGTATCCACTATACAACCCCTACTCGCCTCGCAGTCGATATACAATAAATGAATAAATGAATACATGAATAATACATAGGCACACATGCCTCTATCAATACACCTAGTTCGTAGATCGGGTGCCCATCTCTAAATACAAAAACCATGTCTCGGATCCCTTAGCTCTCCCACCGCCCTCGCACCCTCCCCGCTGGTCCCTCGTGGTGCCTCTCGCCTCCGCCTGTGACGGACCCACCGGCTGTGGCCGCACTCTCCCGAGACCTCGGCTCCGAGAGGTCTCTACTATATGTGCCTCATAGGGCTGATAATCAGCCCGCACTACTCATCAAGAATATCCCGATAGTATTGGGCCTCCGCTCTAGCCTCCATGTAACGCTCTCGAGCCACCGTAGGTACTGGGCTGGTCTCGACACCTACTACCAAAGGCCCCCTATGCAATGTCGTGCTGGTGCCGCTTGGTGGTGCTCGCGGGCGTGGTACTTGTACTGCACTCGTGCTCGGGCCGTGGGCCGTCTTCTTTTCGCCGGTGGTGGTGGTACTTGTGCCGCTTCGTACTGCATGCTCGCACTTTGTGGGCTGTGGTGCCGTGGTGGTGCCGCTCGTGCTGCGTGCTGTGCTGAGCCTAGGCTAGCTGCCCCTGTAAGACACCTATTTGTGCTTGTGCTTGCAGCAGCTAGCCCTATGTAAGAGCTGCACTCGACCCCGAGCTGATCTCTCTCTCTATCACTGCAGCCTAAGTCTGCCTCAGGCAAAGCAGTGCTATCTCTGGCCGCTCTCTCGCCAAATGCCTAACCACACCCTCGTATGCTCCTGCACACCAAAGATCATCTACACCTCACCTGCTGGCCTCTCTGCTACCCAATCTGGATCCAAAGGCTGTGGTGCAGGCAGTGGGGCCTCTACATCATCTCTCCTGTACTGAGGAACGGGAGGTGGCTCGTCCTGTCGCAGCCCCATCTGCCTGCGTACCCTCTCCAGGGGTATCCGCTCGTACTCTCCTGGCCTCCATCCTGCTATCCAGAATGTGTACTGGATTAGGCGCAACTGTAAGCGGGCTCCTCTGCCAGGATGGTGACCTCTGTAGGGTCTCCATACAATGTCTACTGCTGTAAGGCCCTCTAGCAGATGTCTATAGTATGCCACATCCCGACCTGCCATAACTACTGTGGTCGCCCACGACCCCCAACCACCTCTGAAAGCCATATCGGTATATGACCTGTGGCCCTGGCTGCTGGGGTAACCCTACTGGCCTGATGCATACGATGTGCTCGTATTCCCAACAATGTAACAAAAATGTAGAAAAAATACCAAATCGCCTCCTCCTGATAGCCCCATAGATCCTCGTATAATTGCACCGGATATCTATACCGGTGCCCGAGTGCGTAACAGTGTGCTCCTCCACCATCTCTAAGCAGCACTCCCATCAATGCTCGTGGGAAGCGCCTCCTCTCGAGTCCGGGAGGGCGAAGCAGTGATCCTAACCATCATCAACACATCCAATCGTGTCTCGTGTCGATGTGCACGCACTGTACATGTCACCGCATCGATACTCGCGCTATGGTAGGTCGAGGCAAGCCGCATCCCCAAAACTCAGCAGTATGCTGTCCATGGCGGTCTCTCAATCTACCTACTCGAAGATCGCCTCTGCCTCGATAGGTAATCAAGGATGCGATACATCATCCTCCACGTGTGACGGTCATCTCCCGGTCCGGAGATGGAACACATTGGTCGCCGGATCCCATCTCTCGATGAGGGCAACCATCAGCCGTGATCTCTCTATCACTCTATACCTCTGACTCTACCGAGTCCCACTCGCGCATGATGGCCCAATGAGCCGCAGATACGTGTGGCCTCATCCGCACTAACAAATGGGGGCATCTTATCTCGCATCGCCAATCGCCGACGTGCTCGTAAAACCAACCCACATCCTTAGACCTACTTTTATTACAACATCTACTTTATCATCTAAACACCCCTTTTTATCCCCCCGACCATACCCTGACTCTCTACCGCCCCCTCTAACAACCTACCACCCCTACAAACTCAAAACAACCTACCACCCCTACAACACCCAAAACAACCAACCCAACCCAACACCCACACCCAACCCAAAAACCCAAAACCTAACCCCACACCAAACCCTTCTCCACCCCCAACCCACACCCACCCCCAACCCAATCCAACCCCCACACAAACCCAACACCCACAACCCACCCCAAAACCCAAAACCTAACCCCACACCTAACCCTTCTCCACCCAACCCAACCCCCACACCAAACCCAACCCAAACCAAAAACCCAAAACCTAACCCCACACCAAACCCTTCTCCACCCCTAACCCAACCCCAACACCCACACCGACCCACAACCCAACCCAAAAACCCAAACCCAACCCAACCCAAAACCCAAAACCTAACCCCACACCTAACCCTTCTCCACCCCTAACCCAACCCCCCACTCCCACCCACAACCCAACCCAAAAACCCAAAACAACCAACCTAACCCAACCCCCACTCCCACCCACAACCCAACCCAAAAACCCAAAACAACCAACCCAACCCAACCCCCACTCCCACCCACAACCCAACCCAAAAACCCAAAAACATACAAGCTACCGACATCAAGCCGATACATGACCGACGCCGGTCACCAACAACAGCCCTTTTCCTACAATTTTACAACCGATGCCGGTCGCTTAGTGACCGACATCGGTCACTCGTCCTCTCCCGAGCCGAACCTCGCGGCCCCCAAAACCCATTTTTTTACCTATTTCTACCCATCTACCCACCCAAAAACCCTAAAAACTTACCCACCTACCCACCTTAGCCTATCTAACCTATCTACCCTCTCCCTTTTTCAAATCATTTCCATTTTCTCATTATTTCCTAAAAAGGTTAATTCTACCCAAACCCTCAATTTAGCATAATACAACCAAATCACCAAATTAAAGAGTTTCGAATCTACCCGAACGACGACACATCGTCGTGGTGGGATGGGCGGTGGCGGTCCAGTGGTCCAGCCTCTCCAGCCTCTCGCCGTGCTATGGCTCCAATCCCCGATCCGCTGGGTCCCGCCAATCAACTCATCACGCTCCTCCTTAATCGGGCCCACTATCAACTCTCTCCACCAATACAATAGCTCCACCTCACTCAATCAAGCCTCTAATCCCAACTCTCCACGCCGACAAGTCGATTTGGTTTGCAAATAACAAAAGTGACAATGACAAGTCGTATTTTTCTTTTTATAGGGTTTTCACCTTTCACCGATATCGCTTTCATTTTGCCCTGGAAGAACCGTGATCGGTCCCTTAACCGATATTGGTCATGCAAAGATTCGACAACGGTTCTCTACCCAACTTTCACCCCATTCTTTGCCCTTATTTATTCCTTGCCCCTTTTTCACCAATATCGCCTCTAACCACCTTTGCCGCACACCATTTGTTCACTTGTCCAAATTCTCGACCTAAGGCCTTAATTTACCTCTTTGGCCCGACCTAAGGCCTCAACCTACCTCTTTGGCCTGACCTAAGGCCTCAACCTACCTATTCGGCCCGACCTCAGGCCTCAACCTACCTATTCGGCCCGACCTAAGGCCTCAACCTACCTATTCGGCCCGACCTACGGCCTCAACCTACCCATTTGGCCCGACCCAAGCCCTCAACCTACCCATTTGGCCCGACCCAAGGCCTCAACCTACCCATTAGGCCCGACCCAAGGCCTCGCCCTACCCATTTGGCCCGACCCAAGGCCTCAACCTACCCATTAGGCCCGACCCAAGGCCTCAACCTACCTATTCGGCCCGACCTAAGGCCTCAACCTACCTATTCGGCCCGACCCAAGGCCTCGCCCTACCAATTTGGCCCGACCCAAGGCCTCAACCTACCTATTCGGCCCGACCTAAGGCCTCAACCTACCTATTTGGCCCGACCTAAGGCCTCAACCTACCGATTGGCCCGACCCAAGGCCTCAACCTACATTTGGCCCGACCCAAGGCCTCAACCTACCCATTAAGCCCGACCCAAGGCCTCGCCCTACCCATCCAGCCCGACCCAAGGTCTCGCCCTAACCATTTGGCCCGACCCAAGGCCTCACTCTACCCTTATGACCCGACCCAGGCCACCGCCCAACCACCCGGCCTCGACCCAAGGTTGTATCACTTCAATACCATACCCACAATTAAACATTTTGTTTTATCCATCCGTCATGTACCTTTTGTTCAATCGAGCTCACCTGTCGTGTTTTAGCATGATTAGGGTCCTTGACTTGATCTCGTCGAACAACTTTGCCTAGACCTAGACCGTGATGTTTATCTCAACCAAACCAACCATTTGTACGCCGAACTTGCCTAAACGTTCCTGCACTCACCGTTATATACCCCGGAGCTACTTCCTATGCCTTGATACCAGGATTATATCACCCTTGTTTGGATAAACTATCGACCTTTGCCTACACATTGCTGGTTTGCTTGTCAAATCATGTACCCTCGCGTACTATTGCATTTCAACATGCGTCCGCTTCCTCGACCTACCCCACCACCTTACCATCCTCTCTACAACATGTACCCTTTATCAACCCTATCCTCGCTTTCCTGCTCACTCAACTCGCGATAGATTTGAGGGGGATTACCTATATCCTTAACATGAGAAACCACTTCATATTATTGTCTCACATTGCTTTACAGTAACAAGCTACATACGACAATAAGGGGCTAATGTAGACAACAAATTTGTGTCTTACGACCCTCTTGTGACCCGCATCTCATCTCGCAATCTAACCTCATTACCTAAACCTTACACAATTATTTATTAATTACCTTATAATTGATAAATCCACATCACCTTACCCGCCACCTCACTTTGCCACCTCATCATGACCTAGCCCTAACCCTAAACTAACCTAATTAGGACCCATGACTTGGTCTAGACTCACATCCATAACTAATGCCTCCTTACTCGCACCCAAGGCCGACCTTCTAGCCACTTGACCAAGCCCGCAACCGATCTCTCGAGAGAAAAGTAGGAAGGTGGGCTATTTTAGTAAAAATAGCCTACTTTTTCCTTACCGATGCCGGTTCTACTCGACCGCCGCCGGTTATGCAACCACCATCGGTTCCTCTATAAATGGGCTCCCAAACCAAAACAACGGATCAGAATTTCAGTTTTGGAGATCACCAAATGATTTTGAATCAATAGAGAGCATTGGGAGCGAGGAACAGAGTCCGATCTTCACTTAACCAAGCAGAGACGAGTGAAGAAACCGTAAGTGCTTGCATAGAGAGGATATCAACTTGCATCTTCACCAAAACCAAGAAGTCATATCTTGCATGTCCTCTCGTTATAACATTTCTTATGCTCTGTGAAATTCGGTCCTCCTAAATCCATCTCTAAATCTACTACCCAACGTGTCATTGCATCTAATCATTATCCTTTTGCTTCTAATCATCCCATTTCCTAATATCATCCATAAACCAGCCTTTTACAAAACACCATAGCTACCAAGAAGATCCTAGAACTTACTTACGATTTCGGTTATTAGTAACCGGCATTGGTTATCAGTAATCGGCATCGGTTCCTCTGATCAAAACCAGAAAACCAACCTTTCCCCTACCCAGTTCAACGAAACAATTTAATTGATATTTTGCAGTCTTTTGTGTTAATTCATATTAGCAGGGGAACTGACCACCTTCAAAGGAAGTTTTATATTTCTTGGGCCCAAGGCGCTTTCTCATTTATTGTTTAATCAAAATCTTGTGGTCTTGTGTTCTTATTTGCAGGTAGTCCTTCCAAGACAAAAAGGAGTTCTCCGCAGTCAACCTGATCTTTCTCTACGGTACGCGCACACCATCTCGACATTCAACAGGTATTCCTCCTAACCCTAACCTCATCTGCTTTCTAAAAGGAATGAAAAGATAGAGCAACTCTATTCCCAATAGCCGAAACATTCTCGAGTGAAACACTTATGGCGACACCCTTTGCATTGATCGCTAAGATTTACACTTGTGATCGGATTAGTTACTCAGGGACCGATTAGGAATGTGGTCAGGTTATAAGGCTGCCTAGGAGGTTCGGGGTATCTTGACACATTGGTCTAACTGCAGGGTTAAACCAGTATGTCACCGTATCCCTAATCCTCATGGGCATCCATATAACATTATCACCTTGTTAATCTATCTCCGAGTGATTAAGTTGTGAAAGGAAGGACTGACAGTAGTCAGTGTAGGACATTCTATATAACATAAGAATGGGGTGAAGGACGTATTCCAGATTGACGAGTATGCCGTTAAGGAATACGAGACATAAACAGTATGTTTCAAATCTTTGGCCAAAGTATCGCAAGTCAGCGATTGCGTTGTCCTAATTCACCTAGTCTAAGGGATGAGATGTCGATGAATAATGGTAACAATTATTCAGTTAGGTTCCTTGGACAGAGCATTCTGAATCCCAGAATAGGGAAGAGAACCACAAGAGTGAAGGGTTAAGTAATAACGCCAACTCTTATTACACATGAATAGATCGGTAGATTACCGAGTCATGGAATGAATAGATCGGAAGTAATCCGAGTCATTACAGCTGCATATGGTTGTCCGTTATATGAATGGTTATTTGTTTTGTGAGTTCTAAATTATGTATTTGGAACCGTGAATGCATTTAAAAAAAAAAAAAAATTGACTTGTTCTATTGTCTAAAATGAGGATGTTACACAATACAACATGTTGTTAGGCCGCCTCGATCCAAGCTATGGGATGCGTTCCCTCCACCTTACATAGATGCATAAAATTTGAGTATGAGGGGAAGTCCTACACCATAAAAGCTGATCCTCCCCCCTTCAAAACTTGCAATATGTTGTATCACCCTAATGATGTGCTTGTACCAGTCAAGACACCCATTCATCCAACCCAGCCATCCACTTCCGATGCACCTACACCTTCAACTAATGAAACCGCCATTACAAATATTACTTCCTTTCCCGAAGATAACATCCCAATCTCGGCCCCTTAGTAGATGTTTTTTAACACCTTACGCTGGGGGAGTACCACCTATATAACGTTAGTTCTTTCCATACCCCGTAGGAGTACGGACAGTTACATGCACATCCCACCTATGACCGTCGCGTGGGGGAGGTAATCTCTTACGGACCACCCCATTGCCGCACCAACCTAATGTATGGGGGTGTTGACGCATCCTCCATTACCCCTGAACCTCCTCTTGGTGTGGTTCCCTTCCAATCTGATTTTCAATACTTGACAAATTGTCATTTCGCCCTCACCTTCTTGACTCGCTATGCTTGGAAAGGCTTTGGTTTTGGTCTTTACGAATAAGGCCGACATACACTCATTCCCGTGACTACACGCAAACACAATGATCGCAGTGGTCTCAGTTTTATTGAAACACCTACACAAGAGACACCTCGTGTCAGCTGTATCCTGGAAGAAGACGACGTCACCCCTACCAAACCATCATCACCCACTTTGCCATCATCACCCACAGAGTCGATAGACCCTAAATCTATCCCTCCTAACTTTTTTTTTTCATAAATGCTAACTTCATAGGTCCTCTCACTTATCAACACGATAATGAGGATCCATCTTCTCTTCCCATTCTCAGATCCATACATCATCGAAGAGGATTCACCTTCGATTAATGTTGTTGAGTGCCAGGATGACGACTCCATCCTCACTTACCTTGGGGCGGATGACTCCTATATTCAACGCACCTTACCGTCTCCCCAAACTCAAACCATGTTAAATGAGTCGACTATAGAAATCAACATCCACACAGAGGAGGATCCTCTCACATTGTGAAGATCGACAATCCCTTAACACATCGTAACAAGCCGCCTTTACTATCTTTCTCCGTCAGACATGACCCAAGCTTTACGCTGTCTCTACGCCGACATGCCAAGAATTGATCCTACCATTGTTGTCCATAACATCACCCTAAACCCCGATTCCAAACCAGTCAAACAAAAACTGAGAAAAATGCATCCACGCATCACCCTCTTGGTCAAAGAAGAGCTTCAACGACTTCTTTCTGTTTCCTTCATCTTGCCTATTGACTATCCTCAATGGATTTCTAACATCGTACCTATCACTAAAGCGACGGGGGGACTTCGGATATGCACGGATTTCTGAGACCTTAACCTCGCTTGCCCCAAGGATGAATTCCCCCTCCCAAGTATTGATCAACTTGTTGATCTCACTGCGGGCCATGAAATGCTTTCTCTCATGGATGGTTTTTCGGATACAATCAAATTTTGGTAGCCCTGGCCGATCAACATAAAACTACTTTCATAACTCCTTGGGGAACCTTCTGTTATCGTGTCATGCCATTTGGCCTTAAAAATGCTGGTGCTACCTATAAGTGGGCTATGATTTACATTTTTCATGACATTATGCACACTATCCTTTAGGATTATGTCGATGATCTTCTTGGAAAATCTAAACATCGCAGTGAACATCTCCATGTTTTCACCATTATTTTCGATCACCTATTGCAATATTCAGTCCGACTTCAACGAAAGAAATGTGTCTTTGGTGTTCTTTCGGGAAAACTTCTTGGCTTTATCATCTCTTTGCATGGCATTGAGGTCGATCCATCTAAATTCAAAGCTATCCTAGAAATGCCCCCACCCAAAAACCTCAAACAATTACGTAGTTTGTAGGGTAAACTTCAATCCATCCGGCATTTCATCTCCCAACTCTCGGATCGATGTCACCCTTTTCATCACCTTCTTAAAAAGGACATTTCCTTTCAATGGAGTGAAGAGTGTCACCAAGCCTTTGAAGCTCTTAAATCCTATCTCTTGCAACCACCCGTGCTTATTCCACCTCAGGATGATCGTCCTTTCTACCTTTACCTTTCTGCCACTGACCATGCTATAGGAGCTATGCTCGCACATCGGGACTCGGCACATCGAGAACAAGCTGTTTATTATATAAGTCGTACTCTCGTGGATTACGAGACTAGGTATACACATGTAGAAAAATTGTGCCTAGCCCTATCATTCATAGCCACCAAACTCCGACATTACCTCCTGAATCACAAAACTTTTGTCATCACCAACACGGACCCCATTCATTATATGTATGCCAAACCACATCTAAACCAACGCATCACCCGATGGCTTATGCTCCTCGCCGACCTCGACCTTGAGTTTGTACAACAGAAGTCAATCAAAGGACAAACTATTGCAGACCAACTTGCGGAGGCCCCTTTACCTGGGGAACAATTCACCAATTTTAATTTCCCTGACGAACTCATCGCCACTCTTTCACTCAGGGAAGAGTCGTATCAAATGACCCTCTTCTTCGATGGATCTAAATGCCAGTGCGGTGGAGGAGCTGGCATTGTTCTCATCCCTCTTGACGCTGAACCTATGCCTCTTTCATTCCGGCTTGATTTCCCCTGCACTAATAATACAGCGGAATACGAGGCCCTTGTTTTGGGTCTCCAGGTTGCGTTAAATCTATTAATATTTTAGGTGTCAAATCTATTAATATTTTTGGCGACTCTCAATTGGTAGTCAATCAAGTTATGGGCATCTACCAATGTAATAATGAGGAACTTCAAAAGTACAAACATTACGTGGATTCACTTTTGACCTCATTTACTCATTATTCTATCCAGACCATTCCCCGCTCCACTAACAAATTTGTGGATACTATGGCTTGCTTAGCCTCGCAAATTCCTGCTACACCAACTGACTCTGACATATTCGTCTTGGTCCAACAAATTTTTTCCCCATCCTACTCAGCCCCGGTAGTTTGTATGATAAATATTGTGTCTACTAATTCGCAGGATACCTGGTACCACCAATTTCACGACTACCTTACAACCTCTGTTCTCCCACTTGACCTTTCTAGTAACGGCAAACGTGCTTTTCTTAAAAGTGTTTCTCGTTATGTTGTCATGGGGGGACTCCTCTATAAATGTGGCTTTGATGGCATCCTCCTTCGCTGTCTAAGCGTGGAGGTCACGTATACCATCCAACAAGTCCATGACGGCATTTGTGGTGGACATTTTAGTGGCCTTGCCGTGGCCAAATGAATCCTTTTCCTAGGTTATTATTGGCCTACTCTTAATAACGATCGCTACTACTAATATGTTAAGCGTTGTGTTATGTGTCAACAACATGCCAACCTTCAACATACTCCTAGCCATCCACTACAGGTCGCACGAGATCTTTGGCCTTTCTCACAATGGGGTTTAGACCTTATTGGTGAGATTCACCTGCCTTCTTCACAACGTCACCGTTGGATAATCACAAAGAACCGAATATTACAGAAAATGGGTGGAGGCCATTCCACTCATTTCAATCGAAAAAGAAAAAATTGTCGAATTCGTTAACCATCACATTATCTATCGTTTTGGTATTCCTCATCGCCTAATAACAGATAATGGTAAATATTTTAAAAATAAGTTGTTACAAGACCTTTGTGACAACTTTGGTATCAAACTTAGTTTCTCATCACCTTACTATCCACAGGCCAATGGTCAAGCTGAATCTTCTAATAAAACCCTAACCAAAATCCTCATGAAAGTTGTCAGTGAGTCTGGAAGAAACTGGCATGATCACATTCCCTTTGCCCTTTGGGCTTATTGTACTAGCATTCGTACCTCCACTAATGCCACACCATTTTCTTTGGTATATGGTACCGAGGCTGTCTTGCCTCTCGAAGTACAAATACCCTCCCTCAGAATATCTCTTCAGGATATTCTCACCAACGATGATTTCCGCCAAGAGCAGCTTAGCCCAATTAGAGCTTCTTGACAAGCGCGCCTTACGGCTCTTGATCACCTTCAAATCTACCAAAAACGCATCAAGCGTGCTTATGATAAATGGCTTCATGAGCATACTTTTAAGGTTGGCGATCTTGTCCTCAAAGAGAATCAACATGTAACCAAACTAGAAAAGAGTAAACATGGAAAATTTGCTCCTAATTGGATTGGGCCTTACATTATCACTCACACTTATGGATCAGGAACTTATCATTTAGCTTCGCTTAATGGTAAACTCCGAGCTTCGAGCCCCTTAATGCCTTACATCTTCGACCATTCTCTTTACTTGAAATTAGTGTTATATCACCGCTTATCTACCTTACGCTCGTCCTTGAGCTCATTTACGACCGCATACACTTTGTTTCTTACATCTCAAAATCCAATCAAGCTCACATGGTTTGATTATCACCTCCCCTTAAAAGATGCCTTCCCCTTTTTAGTCTAGTCCATGACTTCAAAGTATCAAAATGACACATTCTTAATTACACACTTATGGGATTTTCTTGAGTCAACTTCTTACAAAAACTATATGCTTCATGCCCAACGGACATCGAGACCTCTAACTTATACAATAGACTACTCCATTGAAGGACAACTATATGCCAAACTATTGCTCTTATTATATATAGACTACTCCCCCGAAGGATAGCTATACATAAACGCTTTTGCATCTCGCTACTATAAATAGATCGCTCCCTTGAAGGACAGCTATACACAAGTTAGCCTTTATTAGAAGCTTCTCACATTGATCAGCTTCATGAAGACCTCAAGAACAACATGACTACGTATCCCATGTAGACTTCCCGCATCGATCGCCTATATCCGTAAAAATAAAAATAAAAGCAAGATTTTCAAAGCACTTTTGAGTCATGGACTTGTCTATTTAGGTTTGGTTTTCTTTTGTTAGAATCATCATCTTATAATAAGTTCTCTGCACTATTACCCACATCAACCACCTCACCTCACCATTTGTCGAAACATCAAAACTCAAGGGATGTGACATATATCCGATATATTGTGATTATACCACTCTTTTCACTATCGACTTCTCACCTATGTAAGGTACTTAGGGATTCAAGCTCATCCTAAATTAATATGTGGTTTGTTTAGCTCTTCTCAATTACGGGACACTCTTGCCTCTTTTGCTCGGCTCTAGGATTGTGTGTTGACCTTAATCAGGACACGATTCCCTACTACTTGGGTATGCTAACTTTCACTTCACCCATACCTACACCAACAACATTACCCTACCAACACCAACAACATTACCCTACCAACATCAAATTTTTACTAACCAACAAAATTGCCTAACCACAACCAAATTGCCTGAATTCACCTCTCCCTGCTCCTAAGGGAGAACTACATCGGTCTGAGGCCCCTCCTTGCTTTGTGCAATGGGCTATGTAGGTAGCACTTAGGAGACATGGGGTCTCCCAAGGTTAGCTCGACCATCCCCTACCATACCCTCTCATGTGTTGTCAATATAAATATTTTTTGTGTATTTCTATTTGCCAACATTCATCTTTATCCTTTTTCAAAACAAACAAAAACAACATTCAACACACAACCATTCTTATTATTATCATCACTCAAAACCACATACATATTTAGTTTTATTTTAGATGTTAAACAAATACATCTTCTCTATCATTGACTCGCAGGTCGGCATCCTTATTTATTCTTATATTCCTATAAAATTCACTTAGACCCTTGCACCTCCTCCCGAATCAGGTGGTGATCGTGATCGTCGATGCCTCTCACCGGCCTCTCCATCCTCAAAGGTGCCACTTGCCATTGGTTCCTCCCATTGATATGCCAACATCTCCTATAACATACGAATACGCCTCTCGCGTGGAGGAATCTTGCCTCCAGCTCTCCACTCATAACTGTGAAGCCTCTAACATTCCCATTGTCTCATTCACTCGTGTTTGAAGTTGGCGAGCCAAATCCGCAGACGATCTCTCTCTCGTTGTAATCACAAATATGTCGGGCACTCACATGCACCTCGCAGCTCTGCTACCCACCATACTCTATAGGCCTCCGCTTCCGCATCCATAACCCTACGATCGGGCCGCTATCTCTTCTCGGCCCTTCCGGA
Organism: Taxus wallichiana var. yunnanensis; assembly: GCA_018340775.1. Classification (NCBI taxonomy): domain Eukaryota; kingdom Viridiplantae; phylum Streptophyta; class Pinopsida; order Cupressales; family Taxaceae; genus Taxus; species Taxus wallichiana. The sequence continues at coordinate 109,148,310 of CM031240.1, forward strand.
GGTGTCCGCCGAGGAGGTGAGAATACCTTGGTGTCGATCCTCATGTATGGTCTATATGTCATAGGAATATCTCCGAACGAACCCAAATTGTTGCCGCGCACGCAATCTAGGAATCCTCTCATACTCACCCGCCCTATGCCTGCGATCCACCTCAATCGCTCTACACCCTCAACTCCTCGCCTATGTGCTCTGTCACCATATATTTTCCGTACGGCCTCCAACAATTATCCATAATCACACACCATCTCCCATACCTGTCTATAATACTTGATGTCATCTATCACGGCCTGGGATCTCGCTTCTTGTTCTATCTGGACCCATCGTCTGAATCCCAACCTTTGCACTCCTATCTCTCCCAACTTAATGGGTCGGCCTATTGGACGCACACAACCAATATGTTCATAGGCCCAACAATGTAATAAGTACGAAAAATTCAGTGTCGTCTTGTGTTTTCACTTGCATGCCCATAAACCCCTATATAACTCTACCAGATATGCGGGTGCCCATGCGAATGTCACGCTCATTTCTATCATTTCCCAAATAACACTCATCAATGCTTTGGGAAATCTTCCACCTTCCGCCCTCGGCAATGCATAATACCCCACTGCTATCATTAATAGCACGGCCAACCTTGTTTCCTCAGGATGTGTTGCATACATTGTACCATACGTAAATGATAAACCTCGTTGTGTCAAATCTCATGCAGCGTCCCCAAATATTGTTGTTATCGCTGCCCGCCCCGCACTGGGCAATGCCTGATATATTGTTTTTCCTATCATTGGGAGTCTCAAAATACGGAACACATCTTCCAACGTCACTGTCATCTCCCCTATTGGTAGATAGAAGGTATTCTTTTCTGGATTCCATCTCTCAATCAACGCCTGCAACATGGCATGGTTACGCGCAATTCTTGAATAATAGCGAATTCCACTTAACCCCAACCAATTTATCAATTCCCATTCAGCTGGTGTTACATCCGCTTGGATTCGTGACAACAACGCTGGCACAGTATCATTCATCCTTAACCTTGCTTCTGCCTGCATACATCAAAACGACACATAATTATTCAAAAGAACAAATCTCTACGGGTTTTTTCTCAAAATCTGGAAACCCTTACAGTAACTGATAGCGATTATGCATAACCGATACCGGTTGGCTAACCAATACCGGTTACTTATAAACGATATCGGTCACTGTCAAAATATACCTACCCTACTTCAAACATCCACCTTCGATATTTATGAAGCCCGTTTACTCCTATTTCTACCTAAAAACATACAGGCCCACCCTGTTTACCTGCCCCGTAGCACTCATACCATCCCCAACCCTTGCTATCATGTTTTCTTTCTCATATCTAACCACTTACACTTCTCTCATCCTATTCAGAAAACATGCAAAAATCAAATTACAACCAAACCGTTTACCTCTTGGGTTGCAGCAGCTTGAGGTGGCACTCGTCTTCCCTCTCATCCCTGCCTGCTGGATGCTTCTCCTTATTCTGCCATGATCACCACCCTTTTCAAATTTTCCTTTCTGCCTTCTGAATCTCAGATCACATTCACTTTCCCTGTCTCTTTTCTCCTTCTCACTCAAATCTCTCATGCAATTCCCTGTCTCGGGCCATCAAAAAGCGTCGCTCATGTATTTAACTTCTTGCATGGCTCTAAAAATAAGAACTTAAGTCACCACCTCGGATTTTCTATTTTTAAGAAAGGCTTATACTGAAAGTAACGGTATCGGTTATTTAACCGATATCGGTCTATTATGTACCAACATCGGTTACCTAACCGATATCGGTTACATACCTACCTTTTCTAAACATAGTTCTTTTCTTTATTTTCTACCTAATTTTCGTGGCGCCCGCCTCTTTTTCCTGCATAATAACACCGTTATCTATAATCTTTTCATCCACATCTCATTATAATTTCATCCACATCATCTATCTATATTACCAAAAACAAACAAGCCATCAACTAAGGATATCAAAAACTATCAATCTATACACCATTTGATCCAACTCATCGATACATACATTCAATGTCACAAAACCAGCAACAAAACATGCATAATATAACATGTCATCCATATATACAGTCATCCCATTAACAAAATACATCACCATCATCAATATATCAACATGTCAATTAAACTCATCATACATCCTATATCACAAACCATCGACAAAATACTTAAAAATATTTTAAACACAAAGATGTGGGTCAAATCATCATATCTATATATCTCAAGTTTCAAATATACAATGTGCCCCGCATAGGGGCCTCTATGATCTCATAATACAACAAATCCGTGTGTAGGCCGCATAACCGCTCAATAATCTCAACTCGGCTTGCAGCCGCTCTCATATCAAAATATACTCGCTCGCAAGCCAGATCAACTGCATACAACCTGTACTCGGCTTGCAGCTAGTATATTAAATAAATGAATGAATAAATGAATAAATAGGCACGCAGCCTCTATCAACACAACCGCCGCAAAAACCGGTGCCCATGTCCAATATACAAAATGTGCAGGGACCCTCGCCTCTCTCCCTCCTCCTGCGCTTGTCTCGCCTCGCTGGTCCCTATCCTACCTCTCGCCTATACGCCTGTGACGGACCCACTGCACTGTGGCTACACCTCCCCGAGACCTTTGACTCCGAGAGGTCTCGCTCTATGTGCCGCATAGGGCTGATAATCAGCCCCGTACCATCAAGAATATCTCGATAGTATCGAGCCTCCGTTCTAGCCTCCATATAACGCTCTTGAGCCATCGTAGGTGTTGGGGCTGGTCCCTCGACACCTACTACCAAGTGCCCCCGTGCTCGTGACTCGTGCTCGCCATTGGTGGTGCTCGTGGGCCGTGGTGATACTCGCACTGTGCTCGAGGTTGTGGGCTGTGCCATGTTTGCTGGTGGTGCCTGTGCTCACTCGTGCTCGGGCCGTGGCTGCCACGCGCTGTGGTGGTGCTCGTGCTCGTACTTTCCGAGCTCAAGCTAGCCGCCTCGTAAAACACCTATATGTGCTCGTGCAACAGCAAGCTGCCTCGTAATAACTCGTGCACTGCCTCGAGCTGATCTCGCTCTCGCTTGCTACTCGCCGCTAAGTTCTGGTGCAGGCAAAGCCGTGTCTATCCTCGCTACTCTCGACTGAGCCACCAAACCATATATGCTCCCGTATAACCAAGATCATCTACAAAGTCATCTGCTGGCCTCTCAAAGAACCTCCAATCTAGGTCCAAGGGCTGTGGTGCAGCGGTGGGGCCTCTACATCATCCCTCCAAGATTAAGGGAAGGGAGGTGGCTCATCCTGCCGCAGCCACATCTACTGCGTGCCCTCTCTGGGGGATCCTCTCATACTCTCCCGCCTCCGTCCCGCTATCAGAAAGTGTACTAGATCAAGTGAAATCTGTAATCGGGCTCCTTTACATGGGTGATGACCTCTGTAAGGTCTCCATACGATATCTCGCCATTGTCAGCCCTCTAATAAATGCTGGTAATAAGTAACGTCTCGCCCTACAAGCACTGCTCGTGGATGACCCATGACCCCCAACCACCTTTGAAAGCCGTATCTATAGATGACCTGTGGCCCTGGCTGCTGCGGTAGCCCTACTGGTCTAATGCATATGATATGCTCATATGCCTAACAATGTATCAAAACGCCGAGCGATCCCGAATCGCCTCATCCGGTGATAACCCCACAGCTCCTCGTATAATCGCACTGTATACAGTGCCCAAGCATAACATGTATGCTCCTCCACCATCTCATGTAGCACCCCCATCAAGGCCCGTGGAAAGCGGCCTCCCTCTGAGTACGGGAGGGTGAAGCAGGTGATCCCGATCATCATCAGCATGGCAAGCCATGTCTCATGGCGGTGGGCACGGTACATATCCCCGTACGCGATGCTCGCGCTGTGATAGGTCAGTAGCGCGGCTGCATCCCCAAAAACCTGTAGGATGCTATCTATGGTAGTCTCTCGCATCCACTCAAAGATCGCCTCTCCCTTAATCGGCAATCGAAGGATGCGATACACATCCTCCAATGTGATAGTCATCTCCCCAGTCGGGAGATGGAACACATTGGTCACCGGATCCCATCTCTCGATGAGGGCGACCATCAAACTATGATCCCTGTCGATCGCTCTGTACCGCTGGACTCCGCCGAGTCCCACCTCACGCATGATACCCCAGTGTGCTGCGGACACGTGTGGCCGCATCCGGCTCAATAGTGGGGGCATCCTGTCCCGCATCGTCAGCTGCTGACGTGCCTACAAAACCAACCCACTACATTAGCCCTACTCTTTATCACAACCCAACTCCATACCACACGTCTACGCCCATCTATCTTCCCCTAAAAACTTCTACGCTATCCCCCTCCCTCTTCACACCCAAACAAACAACCCACACCATACTCAAATGACCCAAACCATGCCCAAATACCCTAACCACATCTAAAAACTTAAAACAACAACACAACCCAAACCATACTCAAACAACCTACACCATGCCCAAATACCCAAACCACATCCAAAAACTCAAAAACAAAATCACAACCCACACCAACAAATTGAAATAAACCTAAGTCAGGACCGCACCTATACTGAAACACCCAAACAATACCACAACACCCCCACCCCAACCCAAACCATACCCAAATCACCACCAAAACTCAAAAACAACAACATAACCTAAACCAACAAAAATAGCTAAAAATCACTAAGGACCGGTACCGGTCACCCATAACCGACCGCGGTCCCCTTCCCACCGACGCCGGTCCACGACCGACCGACACCGGCCACCCACAACGCCCGCCTTTTCCAAAATTAGCAACCGATGCCGGTCGCTGTAAATTTCCGGAGCCGAACCTCGCGCGGCCCCCCACCTACATTTTTTCATTTTTCTACCAATTTACCCACCCAAATACCCTAAAAACCTACCCACCCAGCCGCCTTGGCTTATTTCACCTATCTACCCTCTCTCTTTTTCAAATCATTTCCATTTTCTAATTATTTCCTAAAAAATGTACATTCCTACCCAAACCCCAAATATAGCATAATGCAATAAAATACACACAATGAGGGGTTTCGAACCTACCCGTATGACGACACGTCATCGTGGAGGGATGGGTGGTGGTGGTCCAGCTGGTCCAGCCCCTCCTGCTCCTCCTAGTTGTGCCATGGCTCCAAATGTCCTCTTCTGGGTCCTCCACCAATCAACTGCTGCCTCCTCCTCACTCGGGCCCACTAACAACTAACTCCTCCAGTCAAATAGCGCCACCTCATGCAACTAATGCTCCAATCTTAACTCTCCATGTCAGACAACTCAAATTGGTTTCCAAATTGCAAAAGTGACAATGACAAGCCGTATTTTTCTTTTTATAGGTTTTTCACCCGTAACCGATATCGGTTTTATTATGCCCTAAGGAACCGGTATCGGTCCCCTCACCGATATCGGTCATATACAATCGACATTGGTTTTATTCCAAATTTCCTCCAATTTATGCCCTTATTTACTATTTGCCCTTTTTCACCCACATCGCCTATATCAACCTTTGCTGCAAACATTCTAACCATTTGGCCCGACCCACGGCCATAACCCAACAACTTGGCCCGACCCAAGGCCTCACCCTAACCATTTGGCCCGACCCAAGGCCGCACCCTAACCATTTGGCCCGACCCACGGCCACAACCCAACAACTTGGCCCGACCCAAGGCCTCACCCTAACCATTTGGCCCGACCCAAGGCCGCACCCTAACCATCCGGCCCGACCCAAGGCCTCACCCCTAACCAACTTGCCCGACCCAAGGCCTCACCTCCTAACCATTTGGCCCGACCCAAGGCCACACCTAACCATCCGGCCCGACCCAAGGCCTTACCCTAACCATCCGGCCCGACCTGGGGCCTCACCCTAACCATCCGGCCTAACCTAAGGCCACACCCTAACCATTCGGCCCGACCCAAGGCCTCACCCCTAACCAACTTGCCCGACCCAAGGCCTCACCCTAACCATTTGGCCCGACCCAAGGCCGCACCCTAACCATCCGGCCCGACCCAAGGCCTCACCCTAACCATCCGGCCCAACCCAAGGCCTCACCCTAACCATCCGGCCCGACCCAAGGCCTCACCCTAACCATCCGGCCCGACCCAAGGCCTCACCCTACCCATCCGGCCCGACCCAAGGCCTCACCCTAACCATCTGGCCCAACCCAAGGCCTCACCCTAACCATTTGGCCCGACCCAAGGCTGCCACCAACCTATTTGGCCCGACCCAAGGCCGTGACCTACCCATCCGGCCCGACCCAAGGCCGTAACCTACCCAACCGGCCCGACCCAAGGCCGTAACCTACCCATCCGGCCCGACCCAAGGCCGTAACCTACCCAACCGGCCCGACCCAAGGCCGTACTCACTTTAATACCTTACCTAACATCAACAACATACACTTTTATCCACCCATAATGTTTATTTTTTTGTTCAATCAAGCTCACTGTTCGTGTTTTAGCATGATTAGGGTCCTTGACTTGATCTGTTGACCAACTTTGCCTAGACCTAGACCGTGACGTTTATCTCAACCAAACCAACCACTTGGTACTTGCCGAACAAGCCTAAAACGCTTCCCGTACCTTACCCGTTATATACCCCAGGCGTTACTTCCTATGCCTTGATACCGTGATTATATCACCCTTGTTTGGATAAACTATCAACCTTTACCTATGCATTGTTGGTTTGCTAGTCAAATCATGTACCCTCGTCGCACTACATCGCATTTCAACGTGTGTCTCGCTTCTTTGACCTACCCCACCATCTCACCCTCATCTCAACACCATTTACCCTTTATCAACCCTATCCCCGATTTCACGCTACCTCAATTTGTGATAGATTTGAGGGGGATTACCTATACCCTTAACAGGAGTAACCACTTCTTATTATTGTCCGTGCAGCTTTACACAACAAACTACACGACAATAAGGGGCTAATGTAGACACCAAATTTGTGTCTTACGACCCCTTGTGACCCTCATCTCATTTCGCAACCTAACCTCACCACCTAAACCTTACACAATTATTTATTAATTACCTTATAATTAATAAATCCACATCACCATACCTGCCACCTCATGTCGCCACCTCATCATGACCTAGTCTTAACCCCAAACTAACCTAATTAAGACCTATAACTTGGTCCAATTCCACACCTATGACTAATTACTCCTCATCTCGCACCTAAAACCAACTTCATAATGACTTGACCAAGCCCGCTACCAATCCTTGAAGAAAAGGAGGGAAAGCTGGCTATTTTACCAAAATAGCCCGCTTTGACCGACCGATACTGTTCCTACTCGACCACCGTCGGTTGCGTAACCACCATCGGTTCCCATAAATGACCACTTCCAACCAAAAACAAGGATCATATTTTCATTTGATCGGAGAGAAAGAGGAAATCGAGAGAGAATCCAGATTTTGTCTTTGGCCGAAGCAGAGACAAGTGAAGAAACAGAAGAGTTTGCATGTAAGGACATCAAGCCCAAGATTGCAAATCGCACAACCAGAGCCCAAATGACACTCACCGATCATCGTGAGGGAAGAAATCTCATCTTCTCGATCGTCAGACGCCCCATTCGAGTTCTACCTTCATCACCACGCTTCTTGACTCGCATGCTCGTCAATAAATAGTAAGTAGAACCTTGTATGTCTCTTTCTTAACATTTCTTAGACTTTTTGAATCACAAATGGCCATAATTTTATTCATAGATCTACTACCAAATGACATACTACACTTAACCTTCATCCATACACCCCGATATTGCCCAAGGCCATTTTACCACACTCGAGTCTTCCCTATCCTCCCATCATTCCCCTGAGCCATCCCCCAATCTTAATAACCCCACAATCACCTTGCAACCAACCTCTATCCAGAAGCACTTAGATTGCTGACCCTACCGGTATCGTTTATCCCCTACCGGGAGTGGTTCGCTAACCGCGGTCGGTTATCTAGTGACCGCCGTCGGTCACTGTGACTTATACCCCAAAACCTTTTGCTTGCCTATTTGCCACCTAACAACCCCAAATCCAGCCCAGTTTATCCCTATAACTCAACCTGAACATATCAACGACTCAAGAATCAACAAACAACGTGATGCTTTATTATTGATAGTTTAGTTTCTATTGCTTTTTGTAGAACGAGATACCTAAATCATGAGTTTGCAATAGCTTTCTATATTATCATTTGTGTTAAATCATATTAAAAGGGGAATTGACCAACTTCGAAAGGAAGTTTTTATATTTCCTGGGCCTAAGGCAGATCCCTCATTTGTTGTCTAATTAAAAATCTGGTGGTCTTGTATTCTTACTTGCAGGTAGTCCTTCCAAGACAAAAAGGAGTTCTTTACAGTCGATCTGATCTTTCTATACGGTACGCGCACACCATCTCAACATTCAATAGGTATTCCTCCTAGCCCTAACCCTTATCTATTTCTCAAAGGAATGATAGGATAGAAGCAAGTCTATTCTGCAGAGCCGAAACATTCCATGCGAAACACTTTCAATGATTATTATTTAGTGAATGGAATGCAAAGAGAAAGAACGGTTCCTAGAAATCCACAAGAGAATATAGTTGTAGAAAGAATGAACATAAAAATCATGGAACGTGTCAGAAGCATGAGGATACATGTTAGTTAGCCTTTGAAGTTTTGGGAAGAAGCAAGTAGATATAACAATGTACTTGATCAACCGTGAGCCTTTAGCAACACTAGATGGTGGAATACTAGAAGAAGATTGGTATGGAAAAGAGGTAGATTTTTATTTTCTTATTTTTTTTTGGCTCAAAATATTTTGTGCATGTTGATAGGGAAAATAGGAAGAATTTGGATGCTAAATATAAGAGATGTACTTTCATTGGTTATGGGTCTAGTGATTTCAGATATCATTTTTGGGATTTAGAAGATTCTAATATTGTTAGGATTTGTGACGTTGATTGGAATCAAAAATAATCTACAAGGATTAGATTTTGGTTCCTAAACATGAAAAATTTGATGATATTTTTAAGGAAAATCAATGTTTGGATCTAAAAAGACATCCACAGATTACCGCATCGCTTCTAAAGAAGTCGGTGTTAGTCGATAATTAGTATTGATAGACATGATCGGTTCAAAATAAACAACTACTTGAACTGATGTTGGTACTCCTCAAACCAAAGGTGGTGGTGAGGCAACCAGCGATCGCCAATGACATAGGAACCATGATCGCTTACACAACCACGGTCGATGCCAAGAGACAGAGACCGTAATTTGTCACATCGACAAAGATTGACATGAACATGCAACAAACACAAAATGAGCCCCAGACACCCCAGATCTTAGTGAGAAGGTCACAAAGAGTAAGTAGACCTCTAGAGATATTTTCACCTTCCTTTTCTTATTTATTATTGACTGATAGTGGTGAACCGTAAAGATTTGAAGAAGCAATATAGGTAGATACTCACATGTAATGGGAGTATGGTATGGATGAGGATATGGACTCATTGGAACAAAATCGACATGGGATTTGGTCAATTTTCCAAGAGGTAAGAAATCACTACAAAACAAATGGGTTTATAGGATCAAGGAAGAATAGGGTGGAATGAAAAGATACAATGTGAGGCTTGTGGTAAACGGATTTACACGAGAAAATAGGTATTGAATTTGATGATATTTTTTTCTTGTGTAGTTAATATGAATTCTATTTGTATTGTTCTAAGTTTTGTTGCAATAGAATATCTTCATTTATAACAACTTGATTTTAAGACAACTTTTCTTCATGGTTATTTGGAGGAAGAGATTTATATCAAAGCACCACTTGGTTATGAAGTAAAAGGTAAGGTGAAATTTGTGTGTAGATTGAAAAAGAACCTATATGGGCTCAAGCAAGCTCCAAGGAAATGGTATTTGACATTTAATAGTTTTATGCATGAGCATGGTTATATGAGATGTGAATCTCACCATTGTGTTTATTTTAATAAGCTTGAAAATGGGAGCTATGTTATTTTGTTACTATATGTGGATGATATTCTAATTGCAGGATCTAATATGCAGGATATTGGTAAACTTAAAGAAAGACTAGCTCACACATTTGCAATGAAGGATTTGGGAGCTACAAAGAAAATCCTTGGCACGCAAATTCACCGAGATAGGAAAATGAAGAAGTTGTATTTGTCTCAGAGGATTATGTCAATAAGGTGTTGGAAAGGTTTAACATGTAGAATTCAAAACCTATTAGTACACCTATGGTTGGACAATTCAAATTGAGAAAATATCAGTTTCCTTCATCACACGAGGAGGTTGAGTACATGTCATGTGTTCCCTATGCTTCAGTAGTAAGAAGTATTATGTATGCCATGGTTTGTACTAGACCATACATTGCACATGCAATGGAGTTTTGACTAGGTTTATGGATAATCCACGTAAATAACATTGGAAAGAAGTCCAATGGATTCTCATGTATTTGAGAAGGACATCCAACATGGAGTTATGATATGGAGGATTAGATACTTATTTACACAGCTATGTTGATTCAAATATGGTTGGAGATTTTGATGGTAGGATGAGCACAACTAGATATGTTTTTATAGTAGGTGGAACAAAAGTTAGCTGGATTTCAAGATTACATAAGTTTTTGTTGTTGTCTACTACAAAGGTAGAGTACGTTGCAACTACAGAAGCTAGAAAGGATATGATATGGATGAATAGGTTCATGGAAGAGTTGGGTAAGGAGAAAGAGGATTGTAGATTATACAAAGGATAGTCAAAGTGTGATCCAACTAGCAAAGAACTCAACATTTCATTCAAGAAAAAAACACATTCAAGTAGAGGTATCACTTCATATGGAAGGTGTTGGAGGATGGGAAATGAAGTTAGAGAAAATACATAGGGATGAGAACCTGCATGGATATGCTAACAAAGCCATTGGTAAAGGATAAGTTTGAGTTTCACTCCACTACTATTGGTATTCAAGTTTGAGACTTGAAGAGGAAGAAATAGTCCAAGGAAAAGGATCCAAGGATGGTGATGTACACTACAATGCAACAATTGATCTCCAAGTGGGAGATTATTGAGTGCGGAGATTAATTACTTCATAGAAAGCTTGTTTGTACATGTTGCTAGATTTGACAAAGACCAACATCAGTCGTAAAGTGACGGCATCGGTTAGGTAGTGACTGGTATCAGTCATTTATCAACCAACATGGGTCGTGAAGTGGCCGACATCGATCAGAAGTGACCGACATTGGTCAGGAAGTAACCAACATCGGTCAACCTGTATGATGGTGCTTTGTTTTTTGGACAAGAATTAGAATAAATATTTTTCTTTAAAGATGATTTACTAATTGTAAAAACTTAGTTAGTTGCCTAGAATAGATATATGTGCATGTATGCATTGCATGAGGGTATGAGAGAAGAAAATAGCATTTTTTTGCGTGTTAGTTTTCTTGGTGAGAAAAATATTGAACATCTTGTGAGTTGTTGGAACGTAGCATATCTTCATTATATTTCCTCTGTAAAGCACTAAATAATAATTTTTGCCATTTCTTGGTGGACCTAGCCCATACTAGGTGAACCACGTTAAATTTAGAGTTATCTTTCTCTTGTTTATTTTATCTTCTTGTTTATTTCCACATTCATTGCTGGTATGTTTTATCTAATTTTAGATTTGTGCAACACTGTTATATGGTTAAATCCCAACACATATTTTTTTCTAGCAACCTTGTCTTCTTGCTTCAATTCCTTTTCCTTTAGATCCTCATTTAATCCCAAACCAGCCCTATCAAATATTGATATTTTTTTCTAAGAAGAGTATCAGTCACTTGCACTTTTCTCAAACATTTTTAGTTTTCTTGAAACTATATCAAGTCTTGAATGTAGGGATTACATACCATATTCATACTTGATGCACTCATCTTCCTTTGACTTGAGTTTATCATTTAGTAAGGAAACTTACGATTTTAGTTGAGTACATTCTTCATCTTTGAACTTTAGAGTTTTACACAATTCCTCCATTTTTGACTCCAGAATATGAATATTATGACCATGTTCATGAGCATCTTCCTTGGATTCAAGGTTAGATACAACCCTCTCTAATTGTTCCACAAGATTCCTTGTGATCTCATCATGTTCTTTACTCTCATTCTTCAACTTGGCTTCAAGGAACTTAATTTTATCTTCATCATTTATTTTCATTCTCATCTCTTGCTAGATTAAGTTTCCTTTTCACTATTTCCCAAGATGACTCTTCACCATCTGAATCCAAATCACTAAAACCTTCTCCAAATTCACAAGTTATAACTCCCAGAGGAGAAAAAAATTTAGGCATATTTTCTAAATAATTATTACCTTCACTTGAAATATAACAACAATCATCTTTAGAGTTATTTCCTTTCTAAGAAATCTTCTTCTAACCACCCATTTTGTACTACAAAAGATCTTCCCCAAGCCGTCAAGCTTCTATAAAAGGGTATGCTCTAATAACAATTGTTAGAAGCATAATGGACTAAGAACGGGGGGGTGTATAGTCCTTATAAAACTTTAAATTCAGATTTCAAAATTTCATATACAAATAATAATAAATATTCAACAATCCATTAATGTGTGCATACATAAAACAATCACATGTGCAAGAACCATAAGCAAGATCATCAAAAAAGACAAAACATATAAGGGGGAAACCATTGAGGGAATAAAACTCACTGAAACATAACCTTAAATTGATTTTTTTACAATTTAGTGAGGCACCAACCCCACAAGGAGCACCAACCTCTAGTTTAATAGAGCACTAACCTTATAAAGAACATGAACCCCTAGTTTTGTGAAGAAATAACTCCACAAGGAGGCTACAACCCCCAAGATGATCAAGAACCCACTTAACCACATTATGATGTGAAGATATATGATTTTTTTCTACCACAATTGATGGAGACCTCTTTTCATCTTGCACTTCTTCACTCAAACCCTAGATGACAAGTTTTCACAAAACAAGCTCTTTAATCACTCTAGAAAATCATAAAAACCTTTCCCTCATCTTCTCTTATTTTTATCCACCTGAAATAAACTTGAAACAACCTTCATTAATGATTCAACACCTGCAAACAACATCCACCTAGGTGGCTCCACCTTGCACACACTCAACTAGTTCATAAAAGAACCCAAAACATGTTTTTTATATGATTAACATCTTTAAAAAATAGGCCCAAATTTTTTTCCTACATTTGGTTCCACCAATACATCAATTAAAAATTTGAAGTTTGAAATAAAACAGCTATATATGACCCAACTAGGTCAGCCTAACCAAAACCTCATTACATGTGCCAAAAATTGCTCAAAACCCCATGGGAACATTCTTAAAAATGCCCTAACATGAGTGCCATTATTTTTCATGACCCATGAACCATTAAATATGATTAAAATATCATAAAAAAATCATACATATTCATAATTGATATCAACAAATCAAATTATTTCATTTATCGTGCCCGGCCCCTTTGTAATTCTCAAAACAATTGTTTCCTCCACCCTTAAGTGCCCTAGAAACTTCATCTGATCACCAAATAACTAATAATGAATTAAAAATTCCATGTAACTACTAAAAATAAATAATAGAACCTTTAGAAAACTTATAAGTATTTTATAAGTCATGAAACATCTTTCTATTCAAACCACGGTAAGATTTTCCTTCACCAAATCAACCCGAAAATATATGTTTCCGAAGGTTAGCTCATAAAATGAAATATAGATGTAGTAAAGACTTAAAATTAGATTCATTGGATTCAAAATTCATCCCTCTTCACATTACAAGTGATAGGAAACATAAAATAATCCATCTGATGCTTCAAACAATATTAAATTTGTACAAAAGCATATCCTTTCTTGAACTTCCAAATATCTTCTTACTTAAAGAATGCCCTTGAATCTTGGTCATATGACCTCATCATGATAAAATAAATATATCACTATAAATATATTTGAATCCTATTTCCAACACATTTTGAATCATCTAATGACTCAACTCAGTAACTTAAGATATGGCCAAAACATTGAACCCTGCTATTTGAGATCCCAAAATTGCCCTTTGACCAGTCAACTTGTTTGGACCTCAAAACCTCATGAACCTGCATGAAAATGATCTTAAACCTCCATGTAAATCTATAAAAACTCACATTCATCATACAACATCAATTTAACATATCAACTCTTAGGACAAAATTTTCCTAAACTAAAAATATTCATAAAAATTTGTTTTCAAGTGGCGCCCACATATGGTGAAGACCTCAATATACATTTTTGGAAATACATAGGAGTATAATACAACATAAAATCATCAAATTTGATTTTTCAGTCAAAACAAATTCATAATACTTCACCTTTTGCAAACTTCTCCTAGGTAGAGTTTAACTAGGGTTTTAGACCTTCTCACCTTATTAACATTCGTTCATAAAAAACTAACAATAAAATGACTTAATTATTCTTATGAAACATTATTCATTCACCTTAGGAGATACCTTGAAATTTCTCAAGCTCCCATGCAAAGCATACTGTCCACAATGAGCACTGAAGTTGCACTTTGAGATGGATTTCACATTATTTTTCACCCTATCTCACCAAATCAGTCATAACTGGAAAATACACATCATGGGGATCTTAAATTGTTCTAAGACCATAATCCCTCATCCCTCTAACATATAAAATCATCATAATATCAATTTCATAGCCCAAAATCTCCATTCACTAAGACTTACCTATGCATACATGTTAGATCCTCATAGTAACAACTAGGACCAATTGAAACAATGCAAGAAATGATCATATAACCTCTGAAAATGACCCAAACATACCTCATATGAAATTATATACCTGATTTCATGCTTCCATGAGCTCATATAGCTCTAATACACTGTATCACACCTCTAAGAAAACATACATGCTCTCAATTAGCACATGTAGCCAAGTGAAACACCTATACCTACACTATGCCACTATTGTGAGTTCTCAAGAAACCTAAAATCATGTCATCCATCATGCAAAAATGATTTATAATAAACCAAGAAGCTCACAGCCTCATACTACTAAGCAACATCTTCTAGGCACCTGTATGGGCTTGTTAAAGCAAGAAGAATACCACACCAATCTCCTGTATCAACACAACCATATCTAAACAAGTATGTTAGCACCTCATACATCATCATGGCATCATTCTAAAACATCCACTTTTTCATTAATATGGTTTTTCATCAATGAAAACACCTATTAGGCCTACATGCCAACAATTATCGGTCTATATACATAGTATATATATATGGATTTGGTTCATGCATAGATATTAATAACACTCTTGAAATGTTATTGAAGGCAACATTTATTAAAATTATTAAATAAATAAATCACATGAGGGATAGTAATAATTTATTTCTTAAATAAATTAATAAATAATACTAAGAGACAAGTATTAATATATAGTAGTTAATAATAAAATAATTAATGGTTTTAAATAAAACAAATAATGTGTAACACTATGTAGAAGATAAACACTAAAAGGTTTGCCCAAAATTTGAGGAAGGATGGTAATGTTTTAATTACATTTAAAGAATCCAAGGTGAAATTTTCAACTCTAGAAGCACCAGTTGGAAGAAGTAGTTTATAAATTTATTAAAATTTCCTATTTTTGGAAGATTACCCACATTTTAAGAAGGAGTCACTCTATTAACTACAAATTCTCCACATTCACGTGGAGAAGGGGAATTTGATTAAAAATGGGAGAATAGAAGTAGTAAAAAAGAAGAAATACAGAGAAAAGAAAAGGAGATTAAAAAACATTCATTCACGAGAAAAAAACAAAGGGGACATATTAGGAAGAGGAGGAAAATTCATAAGGAGTCCGAAGTTATTTAGCATCAGTGAAAGGTATGAGGTTTATGGTGCTTTAAATACCATGAATTAATTATATTTGTTCTAATTTTTAATTTTTGGGATAAATAGAAACTCCCATATGATAATCTAAACTGTATTCCATCCCCCCTACATTAGATTTTTAATCAAATTCAGTTGCGTATACAATATTTTAATTTTCTTTCATAAGAAAGGATTGATAACAACATTAATGATGAAAAGGTAGGATTCATTATCATTTTGGTAGAATTAAATTTCATAACAATGCATTTTTTTAATCTTTTCAATTAAAACCATGCTAAACCAATGCCAATGCAATCCCCTATTGATCTTAATTACAATTTTACAACATTAGGTAGAGAAGGTCAATTGTAGGAAGTGATGCGTAATCAACTATCAGAGACTGTGTTTCCAAAAATACTTATCTCAAATGTCCGACAAATAAAATAAATTACTTATTTGAATCTAGTTGTTTATTTTTAAGGCTTGTTGTTTTTTCCCCTAGCTTCATGTTTGGAGATGTCTCTGAAGATTAATTTTTGTAGTTTTTTCCTTTTTACCAAATGCATTTGTCAACCTCCTCATATGAACTGGCCTCTAGTTATCTTTGGTGATAAGAAGATAATCAAATTTACTCACCTCTTAGTAATCCTGGAAATATTTCCTTCCCACTGAATCTAATCAGTCTTAATTGAATGTTGTTGTCAATTCCAATACCGTCTTTTATGTGTTGATTCATTATCCTTCTCCTAGCGAATCAAAATAAATAAATAAATAATCCATCAAACCAGATGAAAACTTTGGGAAAAATGGTCCAATACAAATTAATGAGATCATAATAAATATTAAATTATTTTGATGTGTGATATCTTGATAAAACAATATAGAACAACAATCTAGTTTCTACACCCTTATATTAGTATAAAATTTAAGTAATAAATGAATGGCTTTTTTCGACTTAAATTTTAATGCCTTTATTAAGCATGACATTGACATTCCCTCACTTAATTTTTTCACTTCTAGAATGAGAAGATAATGTTTTTTTAACCCTTGGAAAGGTTGTAGACCCTTTGGATTTTTTGAGTGTCGTTCACATTAACTCCTCAAGAACTTAATTTAATATTCAAGTTATAGCTAAATCTAGCTGATGAGTTGGGAGACTTGGTGGGTGCCCATCCTCCCTATAGTCTTGTGGCCACAACCATGTCAAATTATGGTATACTTAATTATACATAAGAGTATAATTTTTCCAAGATTGATCACTTTGTGTCGTGAGATGCCCAAGGTAGGTTCCCGAAGGTAGATGACAACCTCATTTCATATGATACATCCTCTTGCTACATAATTAATTATCTATGTGTTTCATCTAAGGCAAGGGCCACTCCATAAAGGAGGTGTGCGGGAGACTTCCAGGTCTATGGTTGGAGAAAAAATTCCCAATGATACTCTCCCTCTCCCTATTATGGTTGCAAGGATATATAATCCAAATATAGCCATAAATATTTCAAGAGTCAAAAATAAGGATATAATAAAGTAAAAACCATTCCATAACCAACTCAAAATAAGAAACATAATAAAGTAAAAACCACCTCCGAATCAACATCAAGATAAAAATAGAGAGCAACATAAACTCACAAATTTAACACTAAAAATAAACCTAAATTTGATGAAAAAGATGAGAGACCGTAATGTAAAATAAAAATTTCCATCAAAGGATCACACCAAAAAATATCACTATATCTAGTACATTGAGTTTATATGATATGATCATCATCAATTTGTAAATAATGGCATTCATACATAATGTAAATGTAAGAAAGAATTTTGATGATTAGTGTATGGCATCCGAAACATCAACTTTAAAATTCATAAGGAGTTTGGAAGCGATTTAGCATCAGTGAAAGGTATGGTGTTTATCCTATTGAAAATACCATGAATTAATTATATATGTTCTGAGTTTTGGTTTTGGGATAAATAAAAACTCCCATTTGATAATCTAAATTGCATTCCATCCTCCCTCCATTGTATTTTATATCATTAACAAAGGATTTGTAACAACATCAATGACAAAAAAGGAGGATTCCTTATCATTTTGGTAGAATTAGATTTCATAAAAATTCATTTTTTATCATTTCAATTACAACCATGCTAAACCAAAGCTAATGCAATCCCTTATTGATATCAATTTCAATCTCGCAACATTATGTAGAGAATGTCGCTTATAGGAATTGATGCACAACCAACAATTGCGAGACTTGTGTTTCTAAGAAATCCTTATCTCAAATGTATGAAAAATAAAACAAGTTATGCAATTGACTCCAACTATTTATTTTTATGGCTTGTTGTTTTTTCCCCTAGCTTCAGTTTGGAGACGTCTCTTGCCTATTAATTTTTTTACTTTTTTTCCTTTTTACCAAATGTATTTTTCAAAATCCTCATATAATTTGGTGTCTAGTTATCTTTGGTGATCATAAGATGATAAAATTTACTCACTTCTTAGTAATCCTATAAATTTTCTCTTCCCATTGAATCCAATCCGTCTTAGTTGAATGTTGTTGTTAATTCCATTATTGTATTTTATGTGTTGATCTATTATCTTGCCCCTAACCAATCAAAACAAATAAGAGTCCATCAAATCAAACATAAACTATGGGAAAACTGATCCAATACAAATTAATAAGATAATAATAAATATTAAATTATTTCTTTGTGTGATCTCTCGATGAAACGATATAGAACAACACTCTAGTTTCTACATGCTTATATTGATATAAAATTTAAGTAATAAATGAATGGAATTTTCTGACTTTAATTTAATGCCTTTATTAAGCATGATATTGACATTACCTCACTTAATTTTTGTGCTTCTAGAATGAGTAGATAACCTATTTTTAACCCTTGGAAAGGTTATAGACCCTTTGGAATTTGTGAGACTAGGATGTGACACACTAGGTGGTGTCATTCACATTAACTCCTCGAGAACTTAATTTAATATTCAAGGTATATCTAAATATATTTGAGGAGTTCAAGACTTTGTAGGTTCTCGTATTCCCTATAGTCTTGTGGCCACAAGCATGTCAAATTATGGTATACTTAATTAGACATAGGAGTATAAATTATTCCAGTCCTATCTCACTAGGTGTCATGAGATTCCCAAGGTAGGTTCCTAAAGGTAGATGAAAACCTTAGTTCATATAATACATCCTCTTTCCACATAATCCATGATCTATGTTCTTTTTTGAAGGGAAGGGTCACTCCATAAAGGAGGTGTGTGGGAGACTTCTAGGTCTATGGTTGGTGGAAAAATGTCCCAATTATACTCTTCCTCTCCCAAGTATGGTTTTGAGGATATATAATCCAAATGTAGCCATAAATATTTCAAGATTCAAAACTAGGAACAAAACAAAGAAAAAAACCATTCTAGAACCAACTCAAATCTAGGAACAAAATAGAGAAAAAATGAGTCCAGAACTAACATGAAGAAAAAAACACAGAGCATGAGAAATTTGTCAACTTTCACACTAAAAAAATCTAACTCTGACGAAGAAGATGAGAGACTAGAATGAAAAATAAAACTTTCTCTGTCAAAGGCTTGCACCAAACAAAGCTCACTATATGTAATATATTGAGTTTATATGATATGATCATTATCAATTTTATAAGAATGACATTCGTACAAAATGCAATTGTTAGAAATAATTTTTATGATTAGTGTATGGAATTTGGAAGCATCAAATTTAATTTTACAAAATGGAAAATGAAAGGGAACAATATTACCTTCCTCTTTATTGTTAATGAATGGTCAAATTATTTAGTGGTTAAGTAAGGAATTTTAATATGGATGTTGATGTTAAGTGGCTCATATACTTTTGGTTATGTTTTCAAATGAATAAAAATATGGCTTCTTTTCTTTACTTTCTCCACTTTCATTTAGTTAAATAGTAAATGGGTTGTTATATCTTGGTATTAGAGTGATAGGTTCAACACTTTGCCTAATGGAGCTCATTCAAAACCTTAAATATTGTTTTATTTCAAAGTGTTTAAGTAAAAAATGGCCCAAACCAGAATTGGATCCATCAGTGGGAAAATTAATGTTGAGGGTCAAGAGAAACAAGACAAATTAGACAAAATTATGGCAATGTTAACTAAAACAATGGATAAGGTACACCTTCTACAAGAGAGGGTTGAAGAATAAGTATAAGAAGAAGATGAAAAAATGAGGAGGAAAATACTTAGGTAGTTCAATATGGAAACCAAGTCGAGAAAAATGAGAGAAATGCTTATTTGAGACTGATTTACAACTTCTCGAATTAGCAACCTCAATAAATTTGTATGTTGTGCCATTGGGATCGTAGGAGAGAATTAGTTGTGGAAACATTGGGCTAAGTTTTATTTTTTGGCTAAAAATGTAGTTTCTTTAGATGATAATGGTAGAGAAGTGAGCATCCATGGAACTAAGAGAGATTATTCTTAGGAAAACTTCTACAATGCAACTAAAGAACACAAAGAGAAAATGGTGTGTCATGTATGCAGTACACATCCATGACATGGAGAGTGAAAAGAAACCAACCATTAAAGACTAGCCTTTCTTATATGATTATAAGGATGTCTTTCCGAGGAACTTCTAGGACTTCCACCTCGAAGAGAGTTTGAATTCTCAATAGATCTCATGCCTGGAACTGAACCCCAATCCAAAGCCCCATATCGTATGAATACAACTGAATTTCTCAAATAAAATCTCAACTACAAGAATTTTTGGCTAAGGGTTTGATTCTACTATGTGTTTCTCCTTGGGGTTCTCCTATGATATTTGTGAAAAAGAAGGATGGAACTTTAAGGCTTTGCATTGACTACATGATGTTGAATAAAACAACTATAAAGAACAGGTACCCCTTACCCCGCATTGATGATATTTTTGATCAAATGTGAGGAGATACAATATTTTCCAAGATCGAATTAAGGTCTAGATACCATAAATTGAGAATAAGAAATGAGCACATTCAAAAATAGCTTTCTGAACTTGTTATGGTCATTATGAGTTCACTGTACTACCTTTTGGACTTAAAATGGCCCCACAAATTTTATGAACTTGATGAACAATGTCTTTAGAGATTATTTGGAAAAATTTGTTTTGATCTTCCTAGATGATATTTTAATATACTCTAGGATGGAAGAAGAACATCATGAACACCTAAGGTTAGTTTTGGAAAGTTTTAGAAAACACAAATTGTAAGGAAAGCTATCTAAATGCACCTTTTTCCAACCTCAAGTACAATATTTTGGTCACATTATATCAAAAAAGGCATAATAGTTGATCCATTTAAGATGCAAGAAATTACGTATTGGCTCGTAGTTAAGAATGTGCATGAAGTGTGAAGCTTTATGGGATTAGATGGGTATTATAGGTGGTTTGTGGAAGGATTTTCTAAGGTTTCGAGTCCAATTACTTCACTACAAAAGAAACAAAAAGGTTCATTTATACTGAAAATTATGAGAATGCCTTCAATATATTGAAATTAAAGTTGATGACATATCTTATCTTGATGGTTATTATCCTAATGGGGAATTAGCAATGGTCATAGATGCATCAGAGAGGGTTTTGGGGAGTTTTTCTTGTAGGATAACCACATTGTTGCATATGAGTCAAGGAAAATTAGGCAAGGAGAACTAAATTATGCTCCACATGATTTGGAGTTAGCAGCTATTGTTCATGCCTTGCAAACTTGGAGGCACTTCCTTTTAGGGAAACCATTTGAACTCAAGACTGATCACTTGAATCTCAAATATATTTTTAGTCAACCTAACATAAAATACCGCCAGAGACGTTGGTTAGAGTTTCTAAGTGAGTATGAATTTGATATTGACTACATTAAAGGAAAGTAAAATAGGGTCGAGATACACTAAGTCAGAGAAGAAACATAGCCACCATGGCCAAACTTAAGACTAATTTTACACAACAGATCCTAGAGAAGCTACCATCTGATAAATTTTACAAGAAGGTTAAGGCTGCCCTTAAGGTTAATAGTTGAGATCATAGGTATGAGGGACAACATAGGTATGAGGGTTATGGCTATTGATCCTTATTCATATCATCTTGCAGTGACTAAGATGGTAGCATATGTTAAACAATTATATGTTTAAAAAAAATTTGTCAAATGTTTAGAATGTCAGCGTGTCAATGCTAAGAATTTGCATTTTGCAAGGTTGTTATACCCACATAGTGTGTCAAAATGGAAATGGCAAGTTATTAACATGGTATTGTCCATGGACACCCAATGTCTAAGAACATACATGTTTTTTTAGTGGTGATAGAAAATGTTAGGGTAAATAATAGTTTACTATAGTTAATTTTCACATTTACTATGGTAATTAGGTAACTATGTAGTTTATTTAATTTTTATAAAACCATTTAATAATTAAATAAACTACATAGTTACCTAATTACCATAATAAATTAATAAATTTACTATAGTAAACTATGATTTACCCTAACATTCCCCCTTAATTTTTCATTGTCTCAAGTGATGCTTTGAGAGGAATTCTTTTGAACAACTCGAACTTGTCACATGCAAGTGACTTTTGAAGATATCTTCTTGTTGTTCGGTTGTTGGGAAAAACTAAAGCTGTATGTTGTGTTTCAAGACATGCTCACGTATGAAATGAACTTGTACCTTGATGTTCTTTATTCTCTCATGAAAAAATGGATTGCGAACAAGTTTGAGAACACCTTTATTGTCTAAATACATGGTGGTAGGTTTGTACCATGGTATTCCAACTCCTTCAAGTATGTGACATAGCCATATCACTTCACAGACAACTTCACTTGTAGAACAATACTCACTTCAGTAAAAGAGTGAGAAACAAAGTGTTTTTATTTCTTCCCCATGATATCATGTCTAGATCCCTAAAATAATACAAATCCAAGTGAATTTTATATCATCAATATTTTTGTATGATCTCGAATCCGAATATCTAGTCAAGAAGAATTGATCATTCTTCTTGTATTCTAGACCAAGATCCAATGTTCCCTTGAGATATCTCAAGATCCACCTTTTTTACTTCTAATGAAAAACTTTGGGTTTATGTATGAACATGGATAGATAGCTCACTCCAAAACTGGTATCTGGTCTGGTGTAGGTCAGGTAAGTAAGAATCCCAATCAACATTCAATAGAAAGTTGCATTTACCACAGAGATGGATTAGAATGAGATAACTATAATCTATTCTCCATAGGTATAGTAATAGGTGTGAAATCCATCATCCTAAATTTCTCAAGTGTTTTTTTGATATAATTCAACTAAGAAATGAATATTTGATTCTCTTTCACATACTTCAAATCCAAGACAACAGTGCATCATCCCGAGATCTATCATGTCAAACGAACGGTAAAGATCTTTCTTCATTTAATTGAAAATATTCACCGAACTATTAGTGATGACTAGATCATCAACATGAACAACAACGATCATAATCTCCCCCTTTATTTTTGAGGTAGATATTGGGATCATTTGGATTTTTAAAAATCCCTATTATACAAGATGCTCATCAATTTTGATGTACCAAGCTCATGGTTCCTGTTTAAGGCCATACAGATATTTCTTGAGTCTACATGCCTTTGTTTCTTGACAATGTATGACATATCCCTCAGTTTTAGTCATGTAGAATTATTATTTTAGATATTCATTTAGGAAGGAACTTTTCAAGTCCATCTAATGGACTTTCTAACCAAATTGTGTAGCTAGAGAAAATATCATCCCGATCATTTTTATCTTAGTTGTGGGAAAAAATGTATCCTCATAGTATATGCATTCTTTTTGTGTGTACCCCTTTTCTACCAATCTTTCTTTATACTTGTCTATTGTCCCGTATGATTTTTACTTTATCTTGAATATCCATCTATAACTAATGGGTTTCTTCCCTGGTGGAAGATCAACAAACCGCCAATTGTTGTTTTTCATTAATGACTTATATTCAACATCCATGACATCTTTTCAAGATTTTGACTATAGGGATTCCTAGAGTGTGTAGAGGGCTCATTAGATTCAATGACTCTACTCAACAAAGAAAATTTTACTTCTTCTCTTGTTTTGCTTTGTGAGTCCTTGGTGCAAAGTGGTGGATGTATCCAAAGGGACCACCAATTTTGCATCTCGTATCATATTTGTATACCACTTGGACATACATTGTACTACTCCCATGGTTTGTGGTTCTATCTAATCATCACCATCATCCCCATCATCAGGGTTATCATTGGGAACATCGGGTTCTATTTTTACAATAGGTGAAAAATCTACATTAGGTGAGTCTAGAGGAGGAGTCTTTGCTTCCTTCTTCTAAAAAAATCAACATATATGCTTGTGTAGAATTTCTTGGTCTTTGGATCCATCAACATATACCCAAGAGTCTCTACACTGTAGCCAATGAAGATGATTTTTTTTTATTTCATATCCAACTTCTTCTTTTTGTTTGGGTATGTGCATGCTTACTTTGCACCCAAATACTATGAGGTGTGCAATAGATGGTTTGTGCCTTGACCATGCTTCATATGGTGTTACTTCATCAAGAGCAACTGTGGGCACTATGTTCAACATATACATAACTATATTTGTTTCTTCTATCGAAAATTTTCTCATTATTCTAGAGTCATTAATCATTCAATGTACCATTTCCATGATAATATGATTTCTTATCTTATTAACACCTTTTTTCTGAGGTGTGTGTGGAGGAGGAATTTGTTGAAGAATTCCATGAGCTTTTAGGTAGGATTTGAACTCATCACTGGTGAATTCCCCCTTCGATATGAGCCGAGAGTTATGATGTGATGACCGCCATTCTCTACATCCTCTTTGAACTTCTTAAATTTTTCAAAAGCTTCACTTTTCTTACAAAGAAAACATATCCACATTTTTCTCAAATAATCATCAACAAAAAGTATGAAGTATTGTAATCTAGAATGAATTGGCTACATCAGACCAAAAATATTGGTATGAACTAGATAAAGCTTACCATGAGCTCAATAAGTACCCCATTGGAATGAATCTCTATGTTGTTTACTTGTTAGGTAGTGAAGACACTTATCTATATCCTTTTGGAGAGATGGCAATCCTTTTACCATGTTGTACCAGTGAAGTGTTTTGAGATACTTAAAATTGATGTGACCAAGTATCCGATGCCACAACTGTGTGGAGGTAGAATTATTAGCCACAAGTGCATGATCATCTCTGTGGAAAAAATCAAGCTAGAACATGCATCCCACATTGGAGGATTTTACAACAATTTTCAAGCCTCATGATTTGTCTCGAATTAAACACATTTTCTTCCCATAATTACTATCAAAGTCAATTTTGAAATTATGATCTAGGAATTGATTTAATGATAGCATATTATTTTTCAACCCAAGGAAATATAGTACATCTGATAATCTATAATTGTGTGAACGAAAAGGAAGAGAAATATTCCCAATCCCCTGAATCAGTATATGAAGAATCATCACCTAACGAAATATGATTTTTGAAGGAGCATACCTCATTATGGTAAACTAGTCTCTCGTGGCTGGTCATGTGTCCAAAGTGGTTCCCAAATCAACATACTAGACATCACTAGATAACGTGGAGGGTTCACTTGATCGAGCAAAGGTATAAGAATTATTCATTATCTTAATGTTCTTCTTGCTCATATATATTTCCTTGTTGATGGGGTTTTCTTTTCCACTTCTCCTTCTTCTACCCTTGATTGTAGTTAGAATGTCCATTACTAGATTGGTTATTTTGAGGTCTAGAGTTACTTGATTAAGCTTTCTTATAGGTATTGAACCAACAATCTTTTAACTCATGTCCTCTTTTACAGATAGGAAATTTCTTCTTTTGTTGCTTGTCCCCTTGCTGATGCTGATTTTGGGACTTTTGATGAGATTTTCCTTTTCCTTTTCCTTTCCATTTCTGATGAGAAGAAAGTGTCTACTCCTCTTCATCATCTTTATTGTACATAGCTTCCTCTTGTTGTAGTAGATTCACTAGATTTTCAAAGCTAACTATTTGATCCAAAAAGTTGAGTGTTGTCACAAAAATGTGGTATGAAGGAAGGAGTTCTCTCAGAATAATGGGAATGAGAGTGTCATTAGTGACCTCCTCTCATAGGAATAGAAGTGATTCCCTTAACTCTATAACTCTTCACAAGAAAGATTCTATTTTATCTTTTAGTTTGAACTTCGGTGTGTGTAATCTGAATTGACAAATTGAGTATTGCATTCTTATTCTTAGCCTCATACACTTTACTCAACTTATCCCATGCTTTTTTGTTGATTTGGATTTTGAAATTTGGGGTTACACATCGTTGGAAATTGTAAAAATATTATCTCGCTTGGCCTTTTGATCAAATCTATAAAATCTGTCATTGTTGGGTTGTATCATTTTCTGATCTTGTAACATAACCACCCACAACATTCCAAATCTCTTCAAAATCAAGTTGTGTCTTGCTTTTTGTCTTCCATGCTGCATAGTTATTTCCTTTTGGAAGTTGAGAATCTTGAAGAAATAACTTGGGGCTGTTGGTGCCCATTTTCCAAAAGAAACGATAGAGGGTAGGGCTATTACCACTCTAGGTATATGATATCCCAATCTATATATCATCAGTCTAATATATTGAACCTTTCTATATACGTGCCTTTTCTATATACTTGTCACAAGACATGGAAGAATCTTTCCTTTCTATATAATTTAAAATACATGAAAGATATGTTAACGTATGTGAAATAATCGATACGTAGTACTAAGATAGTACTAAAAGGGGTCTATGTGATTATTGACACTTTGGATTAAAGAAATATCCTCATACGTGCACATATCTTTGCTATATACTCGGATAATTTTAGTGTCCGTTTATGTTGTGTAATTGTTCATAGAAGGATGAGAGGAATCAAAGTGTGTGCATTTTGTCCTTATTACTCCCCATCAATTTAAATGGTAAATGCCTAGATGAAGTTGTTACAACTATATTAGGCATTAAGTACGTAGTAGTCACGTCGACTTTACCCACAAGTGCTTCCTAGAGGCACTATTTATACCAAACACAGTAAAAGAGATCAAAGATCTTGTGAGTGTTTTAGAAGTAAATTTTATTGATTTTGATTATAATTCTCTACTAATTTTTAGCAATTACAAAGTTTTGCGGTTGAATATGGCAACCTGCAAATTAGTATAATACACTTGAAATATACAATTACATCCAAAATTATGAAAAAATTGAATGACAGAATTATTTTTGTTTTTCGAGCCCTGTGGCCTCCTGGAGCTCAATACAAATTTCTATGTGAAAACCACAAAAATAAGCTCAAAATGCAGTTTTTAATGTCCCCTCCTTTAGAAAATGTTATCCGTAATGCAAAAATACACATATTAAGAGGATTTATTTTGGCCCTAATTAGGGTTTTTCTCGCTAACTTTGGTCGGGGTTTCACGATAACTAGATAGTTTAGCAAAAAAATTTTGATATTTATAGTGATTCTACTAAATATTCCACCAAATGTAAAACCTCGCTTTGATACCAAATGTATTTTAGCAAATAGGGCGAAAACTCCGACTTATTTTATTAATTTTCATGAAATCATTTACAATCGTATATGATTCAATATTTATAGATATTAGACATCTAGATACAAACAAATAATTAAGTTACATAGGTGCAACAATACATCTAGGAAGTAGAATAAAATAGAATACAACCATAAATAATTGTTGCAACTACGTAACAATTAAACCTACAAATATATGCTCTAGATCATCGTGGTTTTCGAAACCATAGTTTTGGAGGAATCACATGGTTCTCCTTATTCATATCATCCTCGGGTGACTAAGATGGTAGCATATGTTAACTAGTTATATATTTCAAATTTTGCTATCAAATTTTTAGAATGTCGCATGTCAATGCTAAGCATTTACATCCCCAAGGGTTTTATACCAACATAGTGCATCATAATTGAAATGGAAAATTATCAACATGGATTTTGTCCAAGGAATCCCAATGTCTAAGAGAAAATATGATATTTTTTATTGGTGATTAAAAAATTCACCAAATTGACACATTTCATTCCATGAAAATTGATGGATGATTCACCCACCGTAGCAAAATATATTTTTGTGAGAGATATTTAGACTTCATTATTTTCCATAGAAGATAATTTCATATTGTGATACTAGGATTACTTCTAGGTTTTGGAAAACCTTGCTTTCATCCCTTAGTACAAAGCTCAATTTTAGCATCTCATACCATCCTAAGATGAATTGAAAAATAGAGAGAGTAAATAAATTTTTAGTAGATATGCTTTGTATATGAGAAAAATTTTTGGGTGGAAAAACTTTTGGATTTCTTGCCAACACTTTGGGAATCTAAGTCCCTCTACTTGATCGATGAAGATTTCATATATGCATGCACAATAAACTATGGATTTAAATGGTGGCCTTTCGACCGGGATCCAATGGGGCGCTCCACTACCCCTACGTAAAATATAGTAATCTCTTGCTAGGGAATAATTTTTTTGAAGAGTGCAAAAGGGGAGAGATAAAAGAGATATGAGGACTAATATTGTAGGTAGAAAATTAAAATCTTCCACACACTAGTTAGAATTATCATCACAAGAATTTATGAGAAAATACAAATTTGTAAGCATCATTAAGACTGAATGAAATTTGATGAACAAAAAGTACCAAGAAATCCCTTAGTCAAAGAAATATAGAAACTCCTTGTATTAATTTCTCAAACAAAATTTATACATAGTGGAGAAATGGAGGAAATTGAGAAGGGGGAAAGAAAGAGTTTGGCTATCTCTTTTTTTCTATCAAGGTAGAATGAAATCTTGATATTACAAAATTAATGAACAACCCTTTGAAATGGGAATGGTGTTATAATTTATAGAATTAGAGGTGACTTATCGTCTACCCCACAATGGCTTTTCATATGTCCTTGTGTAACTTAAATTTTTTTGACTTCCTAGAGAATATTAAGTCCCTTTTTATAACATAAAGATGACTTATTACATAAGGAACATTAGGACATATGAAAAATTGTAACCCCAACACAAAATTAGAAATTGGAAAGTGAGAGAAAGTTGGGGAAAAGGAGAGAGAAAGAGAGAGAATAAGAAGAGGATATGTTGTTCCTAATGAAGTCTATTTGTCCTCATTTATGGAAAGCTCCAAATGCATTGAAACTTTGAATCTTCAAATTCCTTGCATACTATGAAAATCCTTCAAACTAAATCAAAAACACTTGCCAAGTTGAGTGAATTGTTATGTTGATGACCGCAACTCCTAGCTCACGCGTATGATATACATGTGACCCAAACTATGTACTCGAGTGTCAAAAACATTATCCAGCTTCCCGAGATGATCACCCCCTCTATGTCTTATTGTGCCAAACTTTCCCTTTGAGAACAACCTACAATTAATAGCAATTTTCTAGATGGAAGGCTTACTATTTCTAGTGAGAGGTGATTTTAGCCTCTTCTCGACCATCATGATGTGATGAACTCCCTCATTCAATCTTGTGCACATTACCTTTCCTCTAATCACTTCTTGGGGTGATTTACTATTCTTAGTAAGCACCTATATAAGGGACTTAATATTTTTAGTAAGTGGTCATTTTAACTATTTTTTTCTCCAAATAATCATAGTAACTTCTTGGAGGTTTTCAAGCAGTGCACACTACCTTTTCCATAGCCACTTTTGACGAAGACTTACCAAAAATAGCAAGCATGTGTAGGAAAGCTTACTATTTTTAGAAAGTGGATTTCTAGTGCTCGGTTTGCAATGGAGTCTATTTTTTTGGATTCGGCTCATTGTCTCGGTCACTTCCTCTGAATTTCACATAATTTTGCCTATGAGAATGTCGAGAAATAAAATTTAAAATTTTCACTTGGTAATGGCTTAGAGCATGGAACTTCCATGACGGCCATTAATGGAGCTTGAAATTTATAGGTCTGGTTTTTTTTCAGTATTCAATGAAAAAAAATCCATTGTGATAGATTTTTCATTTGGAGCTTATGTGTAATTTTTATCTTGTTTCCATTGCTAGAATGATGGGAAATCTGATGAATATGAGTCGGTGCACAAAGTGAGGATTTTGTTGGAACAATTAATTTAGAGCACCATTTGACCTTCCATTTGTTGCATCATGATCATCTTGAAAAATTTGGAATTCTATAGAAGACAACACCTCGATCCGACTTGTATCTTGTGAGATATGAAGATTTCTCGATCGGTGACATCACAATAATCTGGCATAAAACCTTCATTTCCTTCCTATTATTCATTTATTTAGCACTTTTTCTATGATATTTATATGTTTTCATTTTGTGGAGATTTTTTGACCATGATGGAGCTATATTGGCCAACCGAGTGTCTAGATAAGTAAGAACAAGGCAATGACATGGTGAGAAGCCATGAAGGAGAAATGAAGGGGAAGAAATGGCTATGTGGTAGATTTGAATATTCAAAAATGCTCATCGAAGGGTGGGAAAAAAATTTCATGTCTGATGTCCCTAACCTCAAGAATTTGAGGGACATAAAATTCCATGTTGAGAAAGAAGACAACACGTGTCCTCAATCCAATGGTAGGGGATTTTCTTGAAAAAACACTAGAAGCACTAGGGGATAAAATCCATTCATGTGGATGACCAAAGGACTCCCATAGGGGCTGGGTGATTTTTTCCATATATTTTTTCCTTGACATCGGGACATCCAATTCCATGGTGGTCCTAGAGCTAACACGTGTCTTCGATCCGACGACGTGGAATTTGAGCTCCAAAATGCACCTAGGGGTTTAATTGTCAAATCAAGGTCACATGAGGGTCCCGTGAGGTCACATGGGACTGGGTACATTTTTCCAAGGTTGATGTTCCTGACCTTAGGTACTTTAGGGACAAAAATCCCGCTAGGCTCCTAGAGTTGACATGTGTCTTCTCAAAATTTGGCTAAGTCTCGAATGTGCTCCAAGAGGGTGACTTGTGATGATGATATATTGAGCTCTTGATGAACATTTTTGGAAAAGGTTTATATAATCCCGATGGTAAATGGCCTTTTGAATCCAATGGTGGAGGTATCATGTCTTGAATCATCCATTTGATCCCTAAAAATTGGAATTGTAATTTGGTAGTCCACTTAGGTCTTGGAAAAACTTCCTCCGATTTAATGTACCAAAGTGTTGTTAAAAATATGATTTCTCCATCATGTAGGGATTAGAGTTAATCTTTATTTTGATGTGTTTTTTTACTCCTAACTCAATCCAGAGCTCCCAAAATATTCTTCTGAAGCTCAAAAATTGTTTTTAGGCCTATGTACTGCCTAGGCTTCTGAACACTAATTCTCGCAAAACCGCCCAATTTTTATGATCCCTTCCAAAATATTCTTGAATCATCTCCATTATGTACCAAGACATTTAGATCACCTCCACATCCACTTAGGCTCTTCTTCTCCACTCCATGAGGTTGATCTATCTCTAATAAGGCTAGTGATATCCCTTCCCAAAATTGCATGTAACATGCAAATGAACTCCTAAAATCACCTAGGAGGAATGAATATACTTTCCTAAATCACCTAAGAGGATGATAGAACATTAACCGGGAGGTCACTTGGACCGACTGGATTGACCTAGGGTGTTTTGGAATGATAAGACTTGAAAAAATTAACACAAGGGTATAGTCTTCGTGCTTGGAAATTGTCAATTTCCATGTTGCATATTATCACAAAAATATGGCTCTTGTTTAGGGACATGACATAGAGAAAGTACAAGAAGACATAGCATGAAGAATCCCATAATATCAATTTTAAACCATATAATCCATTGACCAAGTGCCTTATCCATTGGGCCCTACGAGTCATCTAAAACTTACAACAAGAGAGAGAGAGAGAGAGAGAGAGAGAGAGAGTGAAGAATAAAAACACACACAAAAAAACAATGAAAAGGAAACACATGAAACAAAACAGAAATGGAAACACACCATTTGAAAGGGAAACACACATATCAATCACCTATGGTATAAGGCGAGGATGACCCACTTTTATTGAAGCAATTTTCATTTCTCAAAAGTTACCCCTGAAGAGGAAACTCCAAATTATGATGTTCTACAAAGTCGTTGATGGGTTCTAGAAATTAGCCTCCTCAATTGTTTATGAAAGCTAGGTGCTTTCCTAATTGTGTGTGTACTTGGTAGGAGTGAGTCCATGTGAGCTTCTTGATGCTCAGGTCCTTTCTTGGAAATTCCATTGCCTATATGTTCTTTGAAATTGGTTTCATAGTGCCAATTTCCTTCCATGTTTATCCATATAGTTAACTCTCCATTGAGCATCTCATCGCTGCCCCAAAGCTGATTTTCATTCCAATTCCTTGAATAATCTAAGTTAAATTATTTCTCGAGTTGATGCTTATTGACATCTTCTCCATGAGAAACATTAGATTCATCCTTTACCTCAATTCCACTATAAGGCATTTGAGTATTGATGGTGGGATCAGAGAAAACTCATACTTGTCTTATGTGTCTATGACATGAGTGAAGAGATCAATAATAAGCTCGGGATCGTCTAAAAATTCTAATACATCTAATATTTCTTATATGGAGTTATGATTCATCATTTCCTACAGATATTATTTGTACACCTTTGAAGAATACAACTTAAGGAAACTATCTAGAGGGATTTACTCATCATATTGGGAGTTTCGCACTCTAAGCGATCTTTCATCAAAAATAGCTTCATGCTCGTGAGGCCTTGAAAATTATTTCTTCTATTTATTCATTATGGAAATATTCTTCTAGAAATGGGAAACAAAATATCTCCATTTCATCATTATATCCATCAACCATTAGCTCAAGAGCCGCATGATATTTTTCATGTAGATTTATTTTAACATAGCCCATCTTCACACTGGTTGAGGTTTCTAAGTCAGCTTCATGCTTGTCTTCCAGATTCATGGATTTCATTAAAATTTCAAGACTGATTTTAGGGTATTTTGATTCTTCCACAGCTCTTACTAGTCCTTGTACATATAGTTATTTCCCATTTCTTGAGGGCTCATTATAGACTGGCTTGGTCTCTTCCTAGGTGACATGATCAAGGAGTCCTCATCTTCAAATGGGAATGAGAAAATCTCTTAATCACGGATAAGAACATAAGCTAAGTTTTCTTTTTGTAAATCATAAAGAACCATTTCCTCTTCTTCATGGTTTGCATTATCTGGTAATTCGAGGCTGCCCTCTTGTAACTTGAATCTCCTCAATGCTTCTTCAAAATCCAAATCTCTCTAGGAAGGCATGTCTAGACCTATCAAGATGGGGATATCCTCTTCCTCCTCGGTTGCCACAAAGTGATTCATCTGCCTACTACCTTGATACAAGATGTTATCTTCTGGGATTTTGGACTATCGTACTATGTACCTCATTTTATTCTTGAGGAGTAATTTATCCATGTATCCCTTTACTTGGTATGGTTGTGGATGACCAATTCATCTTAATTTTTCCTCCCAAGTCTTGGTAGAAACTTCTACTCAACAACATTCCAATTAAGGTTGGGATGTCTACTACCAAAATTGTCACTAAAAATTTCTTGTCTTGAAATCTAGTGAGACCCACCTATACATATTTGAACTTCCCTACAAGTGGGACCTTGCTACCTTCATACAAGATGTTAGCTTCGGGATTATGGACTATCAGTACTATGTACCTCATCTTCTTCTTGAGGAGCAATTTATCAATGTATCCCTTTACTGGTATGGTTGTGGATGACCAATTCATCTTAATTTTTCCTCCCAAGTCTTGGTATAAACTTCTACTCAACAACATTCCAAATGAGACTGGGATGTCTACTACCAAAATTGTCACTAAAAATTTCTTGTCTTGAAATCTGGTGAGACCCACCTATGCATATTTGACCTTCCCTACAAGTGGGACCTATTTTGACTCCAAAGAGTAACTAGAGCCACCGGGTGGAGTCATGGTGAGTTTGAGAGATTTGGAAACCGTCACGTAAATGACATTATCCAAGGCAATCGAATCTATTTTGCAGCTTGTTTCATAAATATTCTCTAATAAGAAGGGAGACAAAAAGGTTCTACCTTATCGTATTTGATGCACTCAAAGAGATAATTTTTATGAGGGAGGTGCAGGTATTTTTGGAAACATGCCTTTGGAACTAGAAGTTACAACATTTTGTGTTAGACTACCACTCTTGATATATCAGACGAACCTCTTTAATTGTTCGTGATGAGTCTACAAATATTCAGATCTTAGTAATTTGGATTTTGGATTTGTTTTCGTATTCTATGAAGTCAACTTTGGATTTTTTTTATTCTATGAAGTCAAAAGGATTAGATGTGAGCGAGGGTGATGAAGGTACTGATTTTGGATTTAGGATAGGTTTCAAGCAAGAGTAGATTGTTGGGGAATGAAGGGTAATTTTAAAGGTACACAAGGAGATTTCAAAGTACTATATTTTATAGGGGTATATTTAGATTTAGACTTAGAAGAGACATCGAAGAATTACTTGGGATTATGGGTGTAGACACCTATAATTACGCCTAAGAAATTTAAAAACTTAAATTGTGCTAATTATCTCCTTTCCCCGCAAATTGACGACATATTGTCAATAACGCTCATCTTGTCTTCCATTGTCCGCTAATTGATTACATTATGCTAATTAATTAAGTTACCTATCCAACACATACCCTAATTAAGGACCCTTTGTTAATTAACACCTTCTATCTAGTCTAATTAATTATTATTAATTAATTAGCCTCCCTTCTCATTAAATCAATAAATCTCTATTTAATTGGTTTAATTCCTTCCTAATGGTCTAAATCACACTAAAATCCATCTAAAAGCTTATAAAAGCTTGCACATGTATTTATTAATCATCTTGATTAATTAATGCACCCCCTTTATCCACATGAGCCACTTGAGGACAAACTAAACCCTCCTAAAGCTAACTCAACCCCATCTAAACCCCCTTATCCATAACTAACTCTACATCTCCATTTATCCCACATTCATGAGGATGTGTTGAATCCTTTATCCTTTGGGCTATATAAAGAGCCCTCCTCCTACCTTTATACCTACACCTAAATCTCTCAAGAGACAAAAGTAAGCACATAGTTTCATACTAATAGCCTTTTGTCATTCTTGAGCCCTCCATCCTCCATTCTTGAAGAGCTAAGCCTCACACCCAAGCATCCATTGAAGGATAAAAGTAAGAAAATATGGTTTTGATTGCCATTTGGGCTATTTAGGTCCATTTTAAATGTTTAATTAGGCAATTAAGGGGAATAGAGTTCATGCATTTACATTGTGTTTTGATTAGATTCAAAGTTATTAATGTTTAAAGGGTAGGACTTGCTCACTTCTTCATCATGATGGTGCACATTTCCCATTTTTAACTAGGTTAGGAAGCTATTTTTAGGTGGTAGCTTTCTTGCTTTAAGTTTGGTTAAATTTGTAGAAACACTTGCACACATTTGGCATGCCCAGTGGGACCCTTAGTCCCATGGCATTTTAGTTTAAATTTCATTATTTTGGCTAACTTTTGATATGCACATGTAGTAATTAATGTCCATTTTTTTGGAATTTTTGCTCATTTGATATGTGTAACTTCATGTTCATAGCCTTAATTGTAATGGGTTATTTCCATTCTTAAGCTAACTTGTCAAAATTTGAGATATTGTGAGTTTTCTTGTGTTTGCTATCGTATTTTTGTTGTAGGTTTGGCGTAGGCATGATTTTAGGGCGCAGTGTGATTTTCATGGTGAAGGCATAGTTTTCGGGGCACACACATCTCTCTGGTGGTGCAGTGTACTATTAAAAGTTTTCATTCTATCTCTCGTGCATGCACACTAACCATGGCGCACATACCCTAACCAGCGTGTAGGTGCACTAACCCGGCACACATGTCATTTCGTATTGTACCTTCACTGCATACTGAAACCTCGCCGATTAGTGCACACACCCTAACCAGGTGCACATGTGATTTTACTTTAGGTGCGGTATATTTTTTTTTGGTAATGCGATTATTCTGTCTATTTTTTTATCTCGCTTTTCTCATAGTAGTGCATATGCTATTTTTGTGATAGACACCTCTCTCGGTGGAATAGGTGTTTAATAGATCTAAAAATTCCACATAGTGGTGCAGGTACTATTTTAGGCACGTAAGCACTATTTTTGTAGCGCACACATCTCTCGGGTGGCGCAGGTACATTGTGTGCCGAAAGCAACCTTTGGTGGTGTATACCCCTAACCCGCACGTAGGCACTTTGAAAAGGGACGTAAGCATCCTTTTACATTTTTTTGAAATTAACGCATTGATGTGCTAACATTCTTACAGTGTTTATCTAATCATATATTTATCTTTATAGGGTTTTATTACATGTTTGTATTTGATTAGGTAATATTTTGCATTATTTTCTTATAGGATTAAGATCATGTATGCTCTTCCTCATGTCCTCAGGGCGATCTTGGGAATCGAAATGATTCTTAAATTATTTTGATGCTTTGAGATTGTTAAGAGTATCTCGATTTGGAATTGGTTAAATTGATATAGTTGAATTAAAGTGTTGTTCCATTTGGTTATCTTTTGGGATTTGTGAAGACATCACGTATGCTCTTCTCTTGCGTCCTTGGATGATCTCGGAGAATCAAAAATGATGCCTTCTCTTTTAATGGAAAACTACTAAATGTCATCATACATGACCAAAACACTTGTCAAAGAACAGATTTAATTGAAACAAAAGTCGAAAACTACTAATATAGTTTTTATATAGGTTACAAAATAGTGTTTGAGCAAACCACATCTAATTACAAAAGATAAAAAGAAAAACATATTCAAAACACTGTATTACAGGTTTCGGAAAAGGTTACGTCCCTCTTTGCTCAATTGAAACATAATCCCTTTGGCATAATGCCTTAAGCTACAATAATGGGGGTGGTTCAAGAACCCCAAAGTAGTCCACGTGAGAGGGAACCTTGTGGAAAAAATGGGAAGTGCTCCACACTACCTATCTGACTAGTAAATCCTTTGTGAGATAGAGTTACAAGTTGTCCCTATGCGACACTTTTAAGTACACATTTGGACACATTTATTGCCCATTGTGCTTAAACGGGAAAAGTTGAGATACTCCCAAACTAGTCATTACGAATTTTTGGGTAAATCATCCCACTCGTGGATAATCTTTGTAGCACTAGGACGAGAGAACCACCTAGGAAGATATACTTTGTCCAGAGCCCACTTTGACCATTCTAAAAACAGTTTTGAGTTTTGAACCATATTTTCATTGAGAAACATGTGACGCTTACTTTCACCTAGATTTCACTTGCCTTAGGGCGAGGTGAAACTCTACCAAAGTGAAGAAAAAAAAATTCATCCTTTTTTGATTTGCTTCCTTCACATTCTTTTAACACTTTGTTGATCAAAAGAAGGGTGACTACCTTTGTGTTACCAATTGACTATTTCTCGTCACTTTTTTGTCTGCTTTACACCCATCCATGTTTGCGGGTCAAGTTAGTTAAATGTCTAAAGTGTGCGGAGGCGTATTCACGTCATTGGTAGCCATTGTGATATTGATACCCATGTCAAGGTTTTCATTGTAGTTTGGCGTGGTTCATCACCGCGGAGTTCGTTGGAAGAGTTATCTTGTTTGTATTGTATCACTACAATTTCAATATTTACGTCTTATTTCTTGTAAACTCGACATACATACCTATATTGTAAGGTTACGATGCACACATTTTTAACTATTCCTAGCTATACTTTGAGATTTTTAGTTTGGTTCTATTATTACCTCAATTTCAAAGAGTGTTAGGTGTTACCATTTGTGCGTGTTATATCAATAACACCTTGATATCAATACTTCACTTTCTCGCAAAGTGGGTTAACATATCTTGGTGATATTGTTGTGTCATTCACAAATTATAATTGGCACTTTTTGAGATATAGGTCTTAATCAAGTTTGAGCTCGCTCATCATATATCTTGATTGGGAGGTCGCATTGACTTCTTGTGTTTACTTACATTTTTTCATTCCCTTGAACTTGGCATAAATGAAGACATCTTGTTAATCATCTTGCGACGTGAAACTACTTTTTGAAACATAGTCTAGGAGGTACTTAATTTAAACAGGTTTTGATACCAAATGCTTGTATCACGGGTGATTTATCACTCTATCACATTGGTATTCTCACATTGTTGACTTATTCATACTACTAACAAACACATCTTGCATTTCACTTAGGGGTGATCACTAAGATTTGAGCACATTTACAACTTACCCCGGTGAAAATATCATGAAAACATGGCTCCTAAAACACGTCTAGGGTTAAATAAATAGACATATGAGGAACAACAAGTGCAAGATTGGGAAACCTCTAATAGAAAAGGGTCAAACCCCTTCATTGGACATGACCTAGGACCACTTTTTTCTACAAAAAGGAAATAGAAGAGATGGTCAATCTTAGTGGAAATGAATTAGAATCACCACACGCAGACTTTGATTTTGACCCCACTCTACTAGACAAGTTTCTTCTCAAAAAAAAAGATAGAGTGTTGGCACAGGTCATGGAATTAGGGGCCAAATTTCCCATCGAGAATGAAACAATACTACCTGTGAATAATGCTACTCAGGAAGAACATCCCCTTATCAATATGGAAGATATTTTAACACACAGACAAGCTTCTATCTCTTACGGAGAAAATGATAAAGTTGTAGGGTATAGAATACCCTTTATCAAAGTGCCACAAAGAAACAAGATAGAACATGAGACGGGTGAAGATCCTCCACAATACGAGGAGGAAGAACCTTTAGAAGAAGAAGCTATAAACCAATCCACCATCCAACAACAAATCAGTAACCTAATCCAAAAACTAGCTTTGCTTACTTCCCATGTACAAAAAGATACAAACAAGAACGTTCAAAAGTTGAGGCCTAATATTAAGATCAACGAACTCCATTAGGATGACCAAGGAGAAGAGGACACAAGGTACCATCATGTTTACATCCCTGCTTCTCCCACTAAAGAACAATTGCTCACACAAGAAGTGCGATCAATATGAAAGCGACACTTGCAAGCTTACAAGAGAGAAATATATGGAGCATCAGAAATATCAATACGAATAATTATGTCACTATCCTTTTGACAAAACAATGACCCTTCAACCCTTTCCAAAGAAATTTGATATGCCAAAATTTGACAAATAAAAGGGAAGGGATACCCAAGGGATCATGTTAAATATTTCTACATGGCATGTCAAGAGGTATCTTATAGTTACAATTACCTCATCATACTTTTTCCCAAGAGTCTCGAGGTTAGGCATTGGAATGGTTTACACGCTTACCACGAGGATCAATTTTCACCGGCGCACTGGCGCGAAAGATTCATTCATCACTTCTCATATACATAGAGAGTGATGTTACCATGGTAGACTTGTGTGGTGCCAAGTAATGCCCAAATGAGACCTTCGTCATCTTCCTCCAATGGTGGAGAGGGATAGCTAGTTGCTTCCCTTGTGCTTTCCCGAAAAGTAGTTGGTTAGTATTTTCGTTCTTGATCTCAACCCAAATATATCTTTCCACCTCCAAATGCATTGTGTTTTTACTTTTGAGGAGGTTATTGAGAAAGGGATTTAGATAGAAAATGCTCTCATTGCCAAAGGTACCCTAAAAACCAATCTAAAGACAACCAAAGTGTTAAACCACGGAAAATCAAGATCTTTAACAAAAACAAAAATGTGGTGGGAGATGGTATCACTGATTCCAAACGTGTTCAAATGGTCCAAACTGGTCAACCTTTTAAACTAACCAAGGGCCTAATTCAACCACCACCAAAGTGAAGAACATTCACCTCTCTCAATGAACCATTCTCAGTCATACTAAAATAGTTGGATGTGGCCCACATGATGACCTATCCTATAACGCAACCATTTTATGACAACACTCCTAAACCTTCATGGTATAAGGAGCATGAATATTGCAAAATGCATCATGTTAAAGGACATAAGATAGAAAAATGTCTACAGCTTCACCATTATATTCAAGACCTCATTGAGAATGGGGAGATAGAGGTGGATAACCCTGGAAAAACACAAACACCTAACAAGAAAATGGGGATTTATAAAGAACCATTCCCCAAGCATGATAAGTCAGAAAAGACAAATCTGGATCGGGAGAGTCATCCCAAACCTATAAAGCCACAAATTAATTGTATACCAAAAGAGATAACAATCATTATGATTTTCTTATCGATGTATTCACTCTCCTACCGACCTTATCAATACCATCTGGATCAAGGGAAGGATCGCTATGATAACAAGCCGTGCTCGCCTCATGATTCTGGAACCCTCTCTATTGACCCTGTAGACTGGTAAATATAACCTTTTAGAACAACTTGAGAAGACGTCTGCTAAGATTTCAATCTTATATCTTCTCAAAATATCCAATGTCCATAAGGAAATTCTATACCAAACTCTTCAGGGGTCGAGTGCCTTTAGAAGTTGATCCTCGCACACCTTTAAGCTGCAAAGTGGAAAACATTCAAGCAGCAAGTGAGCATCTCACTTTCAACCATAAGGAGATCCCTACCGAGAATCCTACACATAATCTTCCATTATACATTGAGGTAGTTTTCACCCGTAGGAAAATCAAATGGGTGCTTATGGATAACAAATCTAGGTTGAACATCTCGCACACTTATGTTGGTCAAATAATTAGGACATACAGGAAGATCTTGAGTCCCATATTATCACTATCACCGCATATGACAATGTGGAAAGGGAATCGTAGGGACCATCACACTACCTATGGATGTGGGTCCCACTTGTCATCGACAAAGTTTCACATCCTAGACTTGGACCTTCCATATAACATGCTTCTAGGCCAACCATGGATTCATGCCATGCAAATTTGCCATCAACGTTTCATCAATGCATTAATTTGAAGCATGAGGGACACACTTTGTTATAATACTGTGAGATTTAGAGCCCTTTTCTCATTATAGAGCTCTCAATAGATTTGCACGAAAGGGTACATACACATGTCCCTTCGTAGATATAGTTGTCCCTCTTCAACTGAGGCCATGGAGTCCCTGTATATTTAGATTCTCTTAGTTCTTACACTCATGGGGCATCTACTTCAACATCTCCATTTTATTCATGGGAGATGAAAATTCTAGAATATGGCTACAGGGAGTATAATTTACAACAAGAACTCTTGGTGTCATGTCTCTCTTTGTCACCCAAGACTAGAGGTCGACCCAACTACCACTTCAGAAGACCTAGAGAGGAACACACTATTGGGTTGTTCCTACCTGGAGGCTTGTTAGCTGAGGAAAAATTACTTGATCCACCTACAACTTGGGTCCCTGAGGATACTCAGCCATCCTATTATCAAACCCCGGAATATGAAAAATCTAGTAGAATGATGTACTCCATGGGTTATAAAGGCCTAGGATGTGGGAGGAATGAACAAGGACAAAGAGAACCAATCCCTCTTCCACATTTCAAAATAGAAAGATATAGCATTGGGATTCTCCCTTATGGAGCACACCTCAATGATCAAGATGTGACTTGTTCAAAGTGTGAGGAGAGTTCGACTATCTAGATAGTGATACGGATTCCCATTGTAGCCAATATGAGGATCTGGTCTCCATGAACCTTTTCATGAACAATGTTGTCCTAACCTTAACCCCCATAGACCCAACCCTTGACCTCAGTATACCCTTCCCTTGTTGAATGGGACCAACAACATCATGTGCCACTAGATTTATTTGACAACGATGAGCCTATTACGAGTTCATGGGCATAAGGGATACAATCCCTATTGGATATCACAAGAAAGGTTTCTTTATAGACTTGACACCTATGCCTACTTCGGTGAGGAGGCTGAAATTCATGGTCGAAAAATTTAAAGAAAAGCGAGGGCAAAAGATCTAAATAAAAGCCTAAAAAAATCAAAGTCCAAGTCATACAATGAAAACCTCTTTGAGCCACTAGGTGACAAACAAATAAGAAAATCAAAGGACAAACAAAGTGAGCATGCCAAGGATGAAAATCTCGTGGAGACATCCTTGGATGAAGATCTTAACCTACCTCTTGATCCTACATGTATGGAGGATTTATGAAAATTGTTAGTCAAAGAAACCATTGATGTCAATATTGGTACCGAAGAGGATCCCAAAATAGTAAAATTGGGAGCATCACTCTTGGCTAGAGAGTAAAAGACATTCACTATGCTTTCGTGAGATTTTATTGATGTGTTCAC
Organism: Taxus wallichiana var. yunnanensis; assembly: GCA_018340775.1. Taxonomy (NCBI): domain Eukaryota; kingdom Viridiplantae; phylum Streptophyta; class Pinopsida; order Cupressales; family Taxaceae; genus Taxus; species Taxus wallichiana. The sequence continues at coordinate 109,190,489 of CM031240.1, forward strand.
ATGGTCTTATAAAGACATGCCCGAATTAGATCCAACTTTGGTCATGCACAACCTAGTTGTGCATGCAGATGCTAAGCATATAAAAAAATCTCAAATATGCACCCAAGAGTGGCCTCATTGGTTAAAGAAGAGTTGGAAAGGTTGCTTACAAGAGGATTCATCGACTAATTGATTATTCTGAATGGATATCAAACATTGTTCTTGTCAAGAAGAAACCTATCGGTATCCGAATCTACACGGATTTTAGGGATATTAATAAAGCTTGGCCTAAAGATGATTTTCCAAAGGCTGCAACATTGATATGATTGTTGACTCAACAACAGGGTATGAAATTCTATCACTCATGGATGGATTTTCAGGTTATAATCATATTAAGATCATTTGAAGAAGACCAAAGACAAAACAACTTTTATGACTCCTTGGGCACCTTCTGCTATCGTCGTGATGCCATTTGGCCTTAAGAATGTAGGAGCAACCTATTAGTGGCCCACGATAGTGATTTTTCATTACATGATTCATGATATTATGGAAGACTACGTGGATGACATCCTAAGAAAGTCCAAAACAAGAGAGGATCATCCTATCATTTCATGCGGCGTATCTTTGAATGCCTGCGTGAATACAAAGTCAGTTTGAATCCAAAGAATTGTGTCTTTGATGTAATATCTAGGAAAATACTTGGGCTTCATTGTGTCAAGATGAGGTATTGAGGTAGACCCTCCTAAAGTGTCTGATATCATTGAAATGCCTCCACCTAAGAATATCAAGCAACCGCATAGCTTGCAAGAAGGGAAAAATTGAGCCATTCACCGCTTCATCTCCTAGCTTGTAGATAAATGTCACTCATTCACCCATTTGCTTAAAAAGGATGTCACTTTCCTCTGGGTACCCGAACAACAACAAGCCTTTGCTTTGCTTAAACATTACCTCGGCTAATCCACTGCCTCATGCCTCCCACTCTGGAGAATCACTTTTTCTCTATATTTCTGCTACACAATTTGATATTGGTGCACTGCTCACCCAATACGACCTTAGTCATAAGGAGAAAGTGGTATACTATCTGAGTCACACCCTCATCACCTATGAACTTAATTATCCTCAGATTGAAAAGGCTTGCTTGGCCGTTGTTTTTACCTTTCAAAAACTTCACCATTACCTGTTGAATACTAAGACCAAGCTCATATCCAAGGTCAACGCACTCAAGTATTTGTTGTCCAAACTTGACCTCACAGGTAGAATGGATAATTGGATCATTCTACTTAGTGAGTTTGACATAGAATTTTTCCATCAAAAAATAGTTAAAGGACAAGTACTTGTAGACCAGCTAGTGGAAGCACCCTTGCAAAGAACAGAACCTTTGATTCGGACCTGCCAGATGCCTCCTTGCTCTACATTGAAGAATTTGTCATGTGGCAGATACATTTTGATGGATCATTTACATTTCATGGTTTAGGTGCAGGAGTAGTCCTTATTACTCCTTCTGGTGATCCTATACCATAGGCTTTCCACCTAACCTTCCCTTGCACAACAACATTGCATAATATGAGGCACTCATTACAGGGATGAAACTAGCCATCAAGTGGAATGTTCATCATGTTAAGGTCATAGGTGATTTCTAGTTAATCATCAAATAGGTTAATGATGAATATAAGGTTAAGGATGATAAGCTCATACCTTACAAAAAGTTAGTGGAAACTCTAAAGGAGTATTTTGTGTGAATTAATTTTGAATAAATCCCAAGAGCACAGTACAGATCAATGGATGCCATGGAAATGGTGGGGTCTATGCTTCGTATTCCACTGGGGAATATTGATATGCCATTTTTTCATAGAAAATCTATGCCAACCCACGTATGACATGCCGTAATCTTGCCTGGCTTGTGAGGTTGTTGGTCCCCATTCCCCATAGTATGAACCAATTTTCACCTATCTTAAGGAAAACACATTCCCTCCCGATATCTCCCATTCTAAAAAGTAAATCCTGATTTGCTAGATATCCCATTACACCCTTTTAGAAGGTACACTTTATCGTCATGGCTATGATGGGAATCTATTACGTTGTCTGGATGTGATGGAGTCAATCCAGGTAATCAAAGAAGTGCATGAAGGGATATGTGGAGCACATACAAATGGAATGGTCTTGGCTAAAAACTATTGAGAGAAGGTTACTATTGGCCTACCATGGAAACCGATTGTTGCAATTATGTTAGAAAATGCGCACTTTGCTAAAAGTATGGAAATTTCATCCATGTTTCATCACAACCATTTCAACCAATCACTACTCCATGGCCATTCTCCAAGGCAAGACTTGATTTAATATGGAAACTTACTCCTACTTCATCTTATGGTCATACACATATCATCAAAGCTACGAAATACTTTACAAAGTGAGTGGAGGTTGTCCCTTTAACCTATGTCACAAGAGCATAGATTTCTAAATTCATCATGAATCAAATTATTTTCTCGATATGGTATTCCCATGACCATTATTACAGATAATGGGAAGTCATTTAAGAATAAAACTGTGAAAGGTATCTACCAACGGTTCCAAATCGAGATTAAAATGGTCCACGCCATATTACCCTTAGGGTAATGGGTAAGCTGCATGCAACAAACAAGACTCGGTAAGGATAATGGAGAAGATGGTTAGCAAAATAGGTGGAACCGGCACCTACAAATCCATCCAAATTTTGGGCTTACCGAACATCCATTTTCACTTCTACGGGTGTGACATCATATTCCATAATGTTTGGGACATAATCTATTATCCCTTTAGAGATCAAACTTTTGTCCCTGAGAATCTCTCTTCGGGACTATCTAGATAAGGATGAAGATTATCGAGTGGTAAGACTGGCTGAGTTAGAGCTCCTGGATGAGAGGCACATTCATGCTCTTAATCACTTAAAAGTATATCAACACAGAGTCTTTAGAAACTACAACAAAAGAATCATCCCTCATCAATTTGAGGTTGGTGATTTAGTCATGAAGGAGAACCAATTCAACACTAGAGCAGAGCGAGAAAAGAAAGGGAAGTTTGAACCACATTGGTTAGGACCCTATGTCATAGTTGCCAAGTATGGCACAGGGGGCATACAAACTGCTCACCCCAATGGTGATGAGCTCTAGGAGCCCATGAACACCATGCATCTTAAGTGGTTATATGCTTGAACATGGCACAAGGAGGTTGCAAAAATAAAAATACAAAAAAAAAAAAAAGTGAGAAAAAGAAAAGAGAAAATAGGTCATCCACTAGTGAAAACCATGCAATTATGGCACTTTGGACAAGTTCTTGGGTGAAAACTAGTTTCCGCTGCCTTGGGAGAATTTTTTGTTCACAAGAATTCTATGTTAGGAGGGTAGTTGTCTTTGGCCTAGACCTGGTTCTTCCTTTAAGATTCCTTGTGCACACCATCCTATCCACCTTGATCCAAAGATTGCCTTCTTCTATTCATTTGTGAGGGATATGGTATTTCACTATCTCCCATCTTATGTTGGGGTCAACCCAACGACTTCACCTTCTTGTTCATAAATGTGTGGCTTCTACCCTTGTATATTCCCCATCTAACGCTAGGGGCATCCACACTTTCTTGGTTACCTGCACATAGCTTTGGAAAACCATATGAAAACACAAAAACAATAGAACATTGTTTCACAAAAACCTAAACAATAGAAAAATAGTCCATGAAAACATATCTTACAAAAACATTTACTGGCATTGTCTTGTTTCCTTTCTTTGCTTGTTGCTTGTATAGTGTTTTGCATTCTTGCTTTTTGGGTTGTTTGTTGCTTAGGTGTACTTTGTTAGGATTCATATTTTCTTGCTTAGATTAGATTTATTCTTGCTTGTGCATATTGCGGTAAGTTTTTGCATACTGGTTGATCTTAGGAGATCATGATGTCATGTGTTAATTCATTATGTTCTTTCTTGGCATTTGATTGTGTTTGTTACATGTTAATAAAGCATGGTGAATCATGGTATATTGCATTAATTCCTGGTGTTCTTTATTAGCATTTGGTTGTGTTTCTTGCATGTGCTTTGTTTTGTTATCATTCACATCACATTACCATCATTATCATCACATCTAACATCATTTATACATCATATATAAGCAAAAATGCTAATTTTTACATCATGCATGTATGCTAAGCTAATCATCACATATTGTATCATCAATGGGGGCAAGAGGGGTTGCGCATAATCAAAAATCTATCCCCCGCACCAATATCATCATATCATCCCGTCTATTAGGCATCAACAAAACATCACATGAGTAATACATTTGATATCATCTATGGATCTATCATCTAACATTCTAAACAAGCACATGTATATACATCAAACATCAGGATAACGTACATGCAAAATGTAGAATATGATAACATCATAACACCATCCATAAGTGCTAAATCAAAATAATAATAATAATAATAATATAACATGCATTGAATCCAATGCAGGTAGTGTGCCCGCTCAAGATACTAAATATGATTCATGTCCCATCGTCAATTAGTTCCCCATGAGTTTAAAGACAAATAAAAAACCATCTATATGCATGTATCAAAAACAATAAAGTACATCATCTCATAACCATGTGTATCTGAGCCAAAACAAGGTAATCCTCATATATATACATGTGTGTCAAATATACATCTATATCAAAAATGGATACAAATATGTGCTCTATATCAAAAATGCCTTCAGCTGAGGTGTACAAAGGTGATACATCAACAATGTATATGTACATACATATAATGTCCAGATAAGTACTCAATACAATACATCATCGATACACAATGCCATAAAAAAGGGCATGTATCTGAAAGAATCAAGCCTTCATCATGAGGCATCATAAAAATACATGTATAACATAACTGTACATCAAAATCAGCCTTCATAAGAGGCATACATATCAAATAATCTATATAATAAATATGTGGCTCTCAACCATAGCTCTTTCCCTCACCGGGCTCCCGTGATCTATCCTCCGGATGACAAAACACTACAGGCTAGAAGGGAACTGATCTCGCTAGATGCTCTGGTATAGGCTATCTAACTAATCTGGTTGAATGGCCGATCTCCATGATTGAGAGCCTGATGCACTCGACCCTGATAGTTGTGGCAGTGCCACTCGCTGCTCTAGTGGAACCACTTTGTAATATGCAGTCCTGTATAAGAGGGCCACACCACCAAGCCTAGGGGTGTCAAGTATCAGTCCACATCTCCCGAGGCAAGCACTACCCGGGGTATTTCACTCTCCCCGTAACTCACCCCGTGTCCGCTCGCCTATCTAGAGGTGGCAACCTCTCAATCTCTCTCTATGGTCATCACCTGTAGCTCGGCGCAGGCCTGGTTCATCTGTGCTCATAATACCTTTGATCGTGCATACACATGATCTCTTTGTGCTACGACCATGCACACCTGTGACTGTGGCTGATGCAAGAGGCTCAATATTTGTGCCCCATGTGTAGCTGCCTCTCGGATCTAGCTCTACCATTCTTCTCTATCATCTCTTGCCTAGTTGGGGCCCGAGCTTGATCCCACTTTGATAGTAAAGTAACTATGTGAGCTTGGGCCTCATCACATGCCGATACAACCATCACGCACTGCCTCGAGCCTTGTCTCTCTCCGCTCTAGCCACATCTCTCTCAACTATGAATTGTTGTACTCAGCATGTACTGTGTGTGGCTGTCATGTGACTAATCGGGAGGCTATGTGTGCCTCAAGGGCTAGTCCCTGAGGTGCTCTAGAAGACTGTCCCTGCTCAAAAACCTACCTCTGGGTGGCTGCATAGCTACCTATACTAGGCCCTATAGCCTCGATCCCTATGCCTATGGGGCACCCTATCCATCATGAGGGATACCATCAAAGGGATCCTCTGGGTTTAGCCCTAGTGCCACTACTCTAGCCCTGTGCTCTGCCCCATGCCATACCTCTACGGGAAGGTGAATACCTGCTACCCAAGTTGCCTCTAGAATAGTGAGATGCCGGGGTAATACTATCACATACCATGCTACATAATCAGTTGTGGTCCCCGGGTCTCTCACCTGTCGTAATGGGTCCCATGCCTGGGGGACCACATGTGTGAAACTAGCATTGGCTCGGGCCACTAGTATACAAGGCCCCATGGTCTACCTCTTAGAATCCCTGCAAGCATGCCAAATATCTGGTTGGGGACCCCCGTACTCTACCAAGTTGCTTTGCTAAGCACCTATCCACACGATATAACTCCATGATATAGTTGCGGCTGCTAATAAGAAAGTGCTCCACCAAGCACATGCTGAGCTCTGTGGCATCCTCTGGCCACTAGAAGTGCCTGTATGGACACCAAATGATGTCTATCATTGCTAGCTCGTCAAAATCCTACCTATATCTAAATAGGTTGCCAAGATGGCCACCTACATCTCCACCAACTACTACCCAAGCCATGTATGATGGCTCCTCGAGATCTCGGACTCGAAAAGGGCCCACAGGAACCCGATAGCAATATGATCCCATGACCATATCTGTAATAACGAAGCTAGCCCCACGGTCTTCTGACCATGGTATGTAATTAGGTGTAAATCCCAGTATAAATGGGCTAGTATACACTACCCACAACAATATCTCTCACCATTGTAAATGCCATGAACCAATGGAAGTAATCCTCTTGGGAATGAAGTCCCTGTCTTATTAGTGAGTAAGAACCCACTGATAAGCACCATGATATAGAGAGGTCCCCGATGCAATGTTAGGTCAGAGATGCACTCATGTAAGGCTATAGTCATCCTGTCATGCAGGATGTCGTCAACACCAAATAGGGCACTGCAGGATACTCTAATCAACCCTTCATCTAAGCTATACTCAATCAATGTACCCATCATGGGCACACATAAAATAAACCAAACATCCTTAATGGTCACTGTCATCTCTCCTGTGGGCAACCTAAAACATGAATCTCGTTATGCCATCACTCGGTTAGCATAGTCAAAAGGTCATGATCTAGCACAATAGATGGCATCCGAGACACGAGCGCTAGTCCTAATGCCTCTAGTAATACCGCCATAGCTTGGCGGTCGCATCGCGTATACTACCCTCTAACTCAAAGAATTTGGGAATGACACTCCTACATCCGTAAAACTAGTAGTTATCTCCGTAAAATGACGCTCAAATCATCAGCTCCTAGAATTTCTTCTTAAAATCTATCTCATCTTTTAGGGTTAACCCAAATATCCTAAAAATTCTTCTCGGTGTCATGTTTTTAGACATTTTCTTAACTTTTATGCCTCGTCAGGGTGCATGTGTGCCCTTTTGGGTGTATCGCCATATTTCTAGCACTTTTGCGCACTTGTGCATGAGTGTTTCTGGCACATGCACCCTCCTTCGATGCCCGCACACCCTTTTTAGCATGTGTACCACCAATTTGGTGTCTCAAGCGCTTGGGCACATGCACTCCTTTGTGGGTGCGCCCACCTCTCCATGCATTTTGTGTGTGCACCCCATTTCCAACGTGTGCATTTTCACGCACATGTGCTCATGTGTGCGCGTGCGTGTGTGTGTGTGTGATTTGTGTCTACGCATATGCGCGCATTGACTTGGCGCCTGCACCCTTAAAAAGATGCCTGAGCCCCCAAAATGGTACCTACACACCCTATCCCATGCTTGCACCTGTGCGTAGGTGTTCCTACATATATTCTATTCCTAAAAGACATAATTTAAGGCATTAATGACAAAAAATTACAAGTAGGGTTGGGATACTCATGAAGGGGTCGTCGTCCACATGCCGGTACCCCGAACCGCATCCACGTGCCTCAAATGGTCTCGTGTGATCACCATGGTTCTCCTGGGTGTTAGAGCCTCACAGTAAAATTTTCTCAACTGCTCAGTTAAAATGAATTGGTTGTGATATTTTTATCCCCACAGGTATATTAACCTGTTTTCACCGTTCAAAATCCGGAGGCCCGCTTTCAATTGCCATTTTCTCCTCTATTCACTGTGGAATAATTATTTTTATTAAATAATTATTTTTTCTCTTCTTTCTCACCTTTGTATTGGGGCATTTTTGTTGTCCAATACCCCTTTCTTCTCCCTAGGGCAATTTTATTGCTCCCTGAAATTTTTATTCTTCTTAACACTCTTGTAAATAATTATTTTTCAAATAATTATTTTTTCTTAATTTTTCCACTTCACAAGGACATTATTTGTCCGTTTTTCTCCTTTCTTCCACCTAGGGCACTTTCTGCTGCCCTAGGTCCTTCACTTTCTTCTTCTACTGCTCACCATGGTTCGGAAGGCAAAAATAATAAAAACAATATATATCTCAAAAACCCAAAAACAAGGTAAAATTTTTCAAAAAATCCTAAAAAGTAAAAAACCCTACAAAAAATTGTAACATGCTTATTACGGCTGAAACTTGTGTCTTGCGCATGGTATTTTCTCCATATCATGTTGGTTTGTCTCACATCTTCCCCGATTAATATGACTTGTGGATCGCCGGATTCACAACCATTCACAAATCTAGTTGCTTGCTTCGTCTATACTCTGGGACACTTTTGTTTCTTGGTGTTGTTTCGTTGTGCACAAATGCTTTACATGGACCCCATGTCCATTGTCATTTCCCCTTGCATGTATCCTTGCTTGAGGCATCATTTTCAAACCTTTTCGTCGAATAAAAACTTGTGGATCTCTTCAAGACTGATAACAAAACATTTATATAACTCTGTCTTGACTATTGTTGGGTTGGATATGTGCGTTCATACTTGTTTTTCCTATTACATGATCTTGTATCCTTCTCATATTGCATTACATTCTGGTATGTTGTGTGGAGTTGGTATTTTTAGCAATGGAAAAATTGTTCACAGATATGGCTTTTCATGTCATTCTACCATTTATCATATGCTTATATTTTCATAAGGACCGATGATGTAGTTCATATGGCAATATAATGATATCCACCTTGTTCCAATAAACAATGGCTAGAGGATAAGCCCTTCTCTCCCCTCTTTCATATTTCTTCTACATCACTTCCCTTTCACCCCTAATTTTCTCTCTCACCGGGGCATTCGGCCTCTTCCCCATTCTTCTACCTATCTCTCACCTTTTTTTTGATTGTCGATCTACTTCTTCCATCACCGCATCGACACTGGGGGGGCATCTCTCCCTCCTAAATTTTCTTCTATCCCTTCAAAATTTTCTTCCATCTACTATCTTTGAAGTGGCATCACTTACGCCACCCCAAAGAGGGGCAAATGTAGACACCTATAATTATGCCTAAGCAATTTAAAAAATTAAATTGCGCTAATTATCTCCTTTCCCGCAAATTGATGACATATTGTCAATAATGCTCATCTTCTCTTCCATTATTGCTAATTGATTACATTACGCTAATTAATTAAGTCGCTTATCCAACACATACCCTAATTAATGACCCTTCATTAATTAACACCTTCTATCTAGTCTAATTAATTATTATTAATTAATTAGCCTCTCTTCTCATTAAATCAATAAATCTCTATTTAATTGGTTTAATCCCTTCCTAATGGTCTAAATCACACTAAAATTCATCTAAAAGCTTATAAAATCTTGCACATGTATTTATTAATCATGTTGATTAATTAATACACCCCCTTTATCCACATGAGCCACTTGAGGACAAACTAAACCCTCCTAAAGCTAACTCAACCCCATCTAAAACCCCCTTATCCATAAATAACTCTACATCTCCATTTATCCCACATTCATGAGGATGTGTTGAATCCTTTATCCTTTGGGTTATATAAAGAGCCCTCCCCTACCTTTATACCTACACCTAAATCTCTCAAGAGACAAAAGTAAGCACATAGTTTCATACTAATATCCTTTTTTCATTCTTGAACCCTCCATCCTCCATTCTTGAAGAGCTAAGCCTCACACCCAAGCATCCATTGAAGGATCAAAGAAATAAAATATGGTTTTGATTGCCATTTGGGCTACTTAGGTCCATTTTAAATGTTTAATTAGGCAATTAAGGGAATAGAGTTCATGCATTTACATTGTGTTTTGATTAGATTCAAAGTTATTAATGTTTAAAGGGTAGGACTTTCTCACTTCTTCATCATGATGGTGCACATTTCCCATTTTTAACTAGGTTAGGAAGCTATTTTTAGGTGGTAGCTTTCTTTCTTTAAGTTTTATTAAATTTGTAGAAACACTTGCACACAATAGGAGCCTTCCTACTTACTATGGGATCAGAATTCAACAATGCAAACTTCATGGAATATAAAAGATAGAAGATATAATGCTAGAGAGATAGATCTCAGGAAGTTTCCACCTTCACTTTCTTTATATCTCTGTAATTTATGTTCATGGGTGGGGCCTCTAAGGAAATATTTTGAGGTGGTCCTTGAATCTAGTTTTAGTTGCTTCTTTGGGAAGAAACTCATTAAAATATCTCCCTCCCGAATGACACCATTTCATTTTCTAATTTTTGCAACAATGGATTGGTTCTCTCATCTCTAGGATGTTGGGCCTTACCCTTTGATGGATTCTTGATCTTTCAAGAGAGGATGAGATTGGCATCAAGTTCAATGGTCATCCTTTGTGCTACTACAATGTTCCTTTTTGGGCTCTTCATAGCAACAATCCTACTTCGATGATTGAGAATTGATGAAGAATCCCTTGATATTGTTTTCGGATGGAAAATATTCTCCCAAAGATCCTGTGAGAAACCTGCTCAAGTGACCCATGAACTCTCTCATGGTTTCAATTTCTCCTTTCTTCATTTGAGCCAATCTGCGCCAAGAGATCTTGTCGGTCTTTCGCTTGATTTAAATCATTCCTCAAGGCGTGATTGATTTCATTCCAACTAGTGATGGATCGGGAAGGTAGGAGGTAGAACCATTCCACTATTTTTTTCTTGAGAGAATCCACAAACAATCTTATAAAAACATCTTCATGTTGGACACCAAGAATTCCACATGATGTCATGAAGGTAGCGATGTGTTCTTTAGGATGTTGTGTTTTGTCACCTTTTAAATTTAAAAGTTCTTGTGGGAACTTGTTGGTAGATCATAGAGAGGTGGTTCAAGAGAAAGTGGGTCTGCATACCTTCCCCATAGAACAATGGGTTGAGTTATTTGTGTTTCGACAACCATCATTGTCTCTACTTTTTCTAAACCCTTCTACAAATTCTTCTTCAAACTATTCTTCTTTTTGGAACTCAATGCTTAATGGTGATGGAAAAATGGGAGAGTCTCGAAGGGTGAGTATCAATAAGATTTTTGATAGTATTTCTAGGTGAAGTGATCAAAGTGGCGGATGGGGAGGAGGATTGAGAGAATAATTATGGATTATCTCTAATTTTTCTTGTTGATTTTGTAAAGCCTCAAAATTGGAAACAACACCGCCTCTTGACCTATTCAACCTCGGTGTATCTTCCTTTAGCCATCTTCTAAAAATTATTGAAGTGGGAATATGAAAAGACACAATGAAATATGAAAGGTCACATGTAGGAACCGACAAGATGTATCTTTAAGTAATGGATTTTCATGGATTCTCTTTTTTTTTTCAATATATCATTTTTTTGTAGTTTTGGAACTTGTGGTTGTATTTTAGGTGCAATTTTTTTCTAAATCTACCCCACGGTGCATGCCAAAAGCTGTTGGCGATAAAAAAATTGGGGCGGAAAAGCTTGTGGATTTCTTACCAATGCTCTGGGAATCTAAGTCCCTCTACTTAACCGGTGATGCTTCCGTATATGCATGCGTGATAAAATGTGGGTTTCTATGGTAGCCTTTAGACCTGGGATCCAATAGGGGCACTCCAGGTGACTCAGGAAAAGCTAACAATATCTTGTTAAGGAGACTTTGAATGAAGAGCAGAAAAAGGGGAGTGATAAAAGAGGTAGGAGGAATAATGTTGTAGGTAGAAAATCATATTCCTACACACACAAGTTATAAGTATCATCACATGCATTTATGAGAAGAATTTTTTTATAAGCATCATTAAGAAAAAATGAAATTTGATGAACAAAAAGTATCAAGAAATCCATTATTCAAAGAAATATAGAAACTCCTTGTATTATTTCTCAAACAAAAGTTGTACATAGTGGAGAAATAGAGGAAATAAAGAAGGGGGAAAGGAAGAATTTTGCTATCTCCTTTGTTCTCTCAAGGTAGAATGTACTATTGAGCTTAAAAACTTAATGACCAACCCTTTGAAATGGGAATGGTGTTACAATTTATAGAATGTGAGGTCACTTATCATCTACCTCCCAATGTATTTTCATATTCCTTGTTCAACTAAAAAAATTGACTTCCTAGGAGAATATTAAGTGCCTTTATATAACATAAAGGTGACTTATTACATTAAGAACATTAGGACATTTGAAAATTGCAACCGCAACGCAAAATTGGAATATTGGAAAGTGACAGAAAGTTGGGGGTATGAAGAGAGAGAAAGAGAGGGAGAGAAGAAGAAGAGGATATGTCATTCCCAAGGAATTACATTGTTTTCATTGATGGGAAGCTTCAAATGTAGTGAAACTCTGAATCTTCAAACTCCTTGCACACTCGTGAAACTCCTTCAAATTGGCTCACAAATGCTCACTAAGTTGAGTGAAATTTTAAGCTGATGACCACAAATTATAGCCTACATATGATATACCTATAACCCAAACTATGTAGTATCAATAAACATTGTTCATTTCCTTGTGATGATCACCCCTCTATGTCTTATTGTGCCAAACTTTCCCTCCGAGAACAACCTACTATTAGTAGTAAGTGTCCGATAGAAGGCTTACTATTTTTAGTGAGAGGTGATTTTTACGTCTTCTCGACCATCGTGATGTGATGAACTCCCTCATTCGATCTTGTGTACACTTTGCCTTTGCTTTGACAACTTATTGGCGCGACTTACTAATATGAGTAATCACCTATATAAGGGACTTAATTTTTTAGTAATTCATCATTTCCACTATTTTTGCTCCGATAATCATTCTAGATTCTTGGAGGTCTTCAAAGGCACATTGCCTTTTCCATATCCACTTTTGACGAAGACTTACAAAAATAACAAGTATGTTTAGGAAAGCTTGCTATTTTTATAAAGTGGATTTCCAGTTGCTCATTTTATGAAGTGTTGGTATCCAAATTTGTTCTCCCTTTCAAGCCGAGTAGCAACACATGATTGGCCATGGAGCTTAAAGGTAGATATATTATAGTGTGTGTCAGCTTTGTAGCTAGGGATGAGATCTAACCGGCCCTTTGTTACTCAAATTTGTGGAGAGATGGATAACACCTTTAAGAGGATTTGACTGTCCTCGTACTTTCTGGTCGTGCCTCTTTAACCAGGTGAGAGGACCCTTAGTGTAACATCTGTTTGATGAAGGAGATGGAGATATCCTTCATTTCAACAAATTTTATGAAGAAAAATCCTTGTGAAAATACGGTCAATACTCCATAATTTAACTCTTAAGAGTTGTCACTTCTAAATGATGGATATACTTTCAACACAAGGCTAAGCTTATTGAATACATTAAGAAATCCTAAGTGTTCTGCGTGATATTTCATTAAGTAGATTTTGTTCCTTTGTTAATAAACAGGAAAAACAGGGGTAGTTCGGGATGGATCAATGGTTTTGAATGATTTTGGTGGGAGATGAAGCAGATAAAGTTGGTTATACTAGATCTTCAAAGGGACTTTAGAAAAATGAACAACTCAACAAAAAAATACTTCAGATCAATTAAGATGTTCCTTCAACCAGACGGTGTGCTTCAATGGAGGCCCAGATCAACAAGTTTTCACATAATCTTTGAGACTCTAACACAAAGGCTCGAATTGAAAACTCAATTAAACACCAAAGTCTCTGATCAATCACACCTAAGGTACACCCAAAGAATTATAGAAAATCATTATCAACAAATGAGAATGAATTGATTTTTAATTTGTTTATCTCATCCAAGATGAAGGCTTTGTTCTCCAAAATGAGCCCATGCTTATTTTTGGCTAACTCCTCCTCCTTTTCCTTTTCTGGTACTTAAAATGATTTTTTTGCATACTTTAGGGACTCAAAATTTTCTAGGTATGTTTTCATTAGATAGATGATTTTCTCACCTTTCTAGAAAGGTAAAGAAGTCCTCCTAACTCCTTGTATTTTTTGAGTTATGGCTCGCAGAGTTTGGAGGGAAAATTTTCCCTGGGCGGGCCCACGGAGGTAAGGAGGAAAATTTTCCAGGGAGTCTCAGGCCGGTAGAGTGGAGTTGAAAATTTTTCCAAGGAAATTGGTAGGTTGGTGGAGACATGGAGATAAATTTGGCACTTAGCCCTTTTGGGGAAAAAGGCACAAAGGAAATTTTGGCCCGCAGGCTGAAGAAGGAATGAAGTGCACTCGCGGGGCCAGGGAGAAAATTTTGGCACTTAGCTTTTGGGGTGAAAAGGTTAAAGTCAAAAATCAGCCCGCAGATCCGACAAAGGGAAAGGAAAAGAAATTTCTTAAGGCCCACAACCAATGAAATGATTCCACGTGTCCTCGAATCAAGGCTCGCGGAGAATTTTGGTAAAATTTTCCAATTTTGCGAAAAGGGGCGAAATGTTGTTTAGAAGCCATGGATCAACTAGAAGGTGCCACATGTCATCAGAGGAGTAGGGTGTAGAAATTTTTTGTGAAATTTTCCCAAATTGAAAAAAGATTGAAAAAATCAGTTTTGCCCTACGAACCCATTTTTCTCCATTTTTGCCCTAATTTGGCCGTAGAATTTCAAAAGGTCATATCATTTGATCTAGTGGTTGAAATTCATCAAATTTGGTACCATTGGAAATTTATCAACACCCTCTACTCCATGGAAGCTTCAATTTTGAGTTTTGGTCAAATTTGGAGGAGAAAATTGAATAAATGTCCCTAGCATGGGAAAAATGCAAAACTAACCCCCAACCACCAAAATTGATGAAGTATGGTAGTTGTTTCTTCTCTAGCATGGCCGAATGTATCGAAAAATGGAATTTTGAGGGTTCCATTGCTATTTTAATGAATCTTGTTGGTGGTTGGGGATGTCAAATCAATTTTCTCGTGATTTTTCACCTTTCTTCATTCTCGCTTCATTGTTAAAAGCCGCTTTGGCTCATTTTGTAAGGGTTGGAAATTCTTTCTCTTGCAAGCTCTTCTCTTCCCCTTGGCACATGAATTTGTGGAGTTTCAAGCCTCCCATTGGAACTGCGCAATACATTTTTTTCCTCCTTTCCATTATAATGCATCGTATCAAAATTGGGAATGATAAAGCATGCTTTGTGAATGAATTTTCAATCCTTTCTTACATTTATTGTTATCTTCTCGATCCTTCAATACATTTTGGAAAAATTTTCATGTTCTAGTGTTGAATTCTTATGATCTGTGTCTATTTTCAAAGCAAGAAGTCCATCACTCCTTTAGTGTATCACCGTTCTATTTTTTGCTTAGTTTTGTTTCCATTTCCATGTTTTCTCTCAATCCTGTCTCCTTGGTAGTTTTAGAATAGGATTTTGAATCAAACCTCTACAAATTTCATGTATACACCTAAAAAAGGAGTAGGAACCAACCTCAATCTAGAGAGTTTTCCCAATTTGCAAGGTCCCACACTTAGAAAAATTCCATGTTGTGCATTCACACCAAATTGACCATTTCCCAATAAAAATCTAAAGGTCATTTTGGGGGTGCTATGAATTTACATGAATAATTTTGGCACATGTGGTGGGACCCTGGGGTTAGATATTTCATCTTCTCTTAGTGTCTCATGAAAACAACAACAAATACAACACCATCGTGCGCGACTAATAGTTTTGGCATGCCCGATGGGACATTAGGTTTAGATATTTCATCTTCTCTTAGTGTCTCATGCCAAAAACAACATATCTTACACCACCATGTGCCACTAACATTTTTAGAATTCCTGGTGGGACCAAGAGGTATTCCAATTCAATTTTGTAGGTTGATGTGTTCCTATTTATAATTTTATCCTTTGAAGGCACTTACAAAGACATCTCGGTGACTCCATCTCGATCAAAACCCATCTTTGAAGTTGCAGAGACCTTATTTTCATTCATTTTCATTCCTTTTTCATTCATTCTTCTTTCCTCCCATGAAGTTTTGAAATCATGACTTCATTTTCCTCATGGAATTCACATTCACGAAGCAACAATACATTCCACCTCCAATGTTCTTTACAACTCCTTCAAATCAACATTTTGAGTAGATTCAATATCGCATGTTTACCCCTATGATCGTAGTGCCAAAATCAGTTTGGCTATGGAGCTTTCAAGAGTAGGGGTATGCATAAAATGAAGACAATAAAATGAAAGATGTTGTTTTATTGGAGAAGATTCAAAAAATGGAGGCAAACATGGTGCAGTCAAGAGCTGTAGCTCAAATGGAGGCTTTCATAATTGGTTACAAGGTAACTTTTTCATGGCCCTTTTCCAAAACACTACAGCCCTCAAGAATAGTTGGAATTCATGGTGGAGATGCTACCCAAGCTTGTGAAATGGATAGTAGAGATAGGGGCCTATGAGTTTGGTGTTGAGAAACCTTGTCAATGGGTAAGTTCTACACCATCATCTAGTTTTTCTCTTTCCATTCCTCAAGCAAGCACCATCTCAATTTGGGCTTCAATTTCAAAGCTTCCCATTGAATGCTACTCCAAATGTTGGTTCCATTTCTCCATCCCCTAGTCTTCCATCCCATTTTACTTCTTATTCCCTCTTCTATTCCAAATCCAAATCCCCTCCACAAGAGCTAAATGAAACACCTTCCCCTCTAAAGAAACAAGAAGTTCCATCCCTCCCACCGCCACCAACAAATGCACAAATTATTGAATCCTAATCTATTTCTCCTCTTTCCTTCCTAGTTCCATGTCGGGAAGAAGAAATTGCAAAAATCAGTCATGAAGGACAGCAAGAGGAAGAACCAAGCAAAGAAGGAATGATTAAGAGCTTAGTAAGCTTGGCTCTTAGATATGGGATTGAGAAAATTCTTTTTCTGGTGAATCTTATAGATGAGGCCAAAGATGAAGAGTCAATGGTGGTTAGGAATGATTTTTTTGCAGCAAAATAAGAGCAAAAAGAAGAAGCAAATCAGCAATCAGTTTTCTCATAATGTAGTGTCTATATTGGCACTTTGTTTGAAAATAATGCTGATCCAATTGAAGTTGCACAATCAGCCATGAAAGGAGAGAAGTAATCAAATCAAAGTCCCATTGGAAAGGAGAAAATGGGTGAGACCAAATCAGAGTTTATAGCAACATAAGAAGAAGGCATCATTGATGTTTTCTTTCTTTCATTTGAAGGGCTTGATTTGGTCAATAAATCCATGATGGAGGAAATCTCTAAAAGAGATCTTATAGCCCCAAATTGTCCTCTAGAACAACAGATTGGAGATTTTGATTTGAAAAAATTCATATTAGAGGAAGAGTTAAATCAAGAGCAAGATGGCCTTCAAGTAGTAGAGAAAGGAGAAGCTTCTCCAAATCCAAAATAAGAGGAGAACATTCCAGTGTGGAGGAGAAAAATACAGTCCAAGAGATTTGAACTCAAAATAGGCTATAGAAGAACCTTCAGCTTCTTCCTTCTACTTCATGCTCTTCAAGCTCCAATGTTGAAGAAGAGTTTGATCTTTCAAAATTCATCTTTGAGAATGAAGATAACCATGGTGATCAAGTTACGAGATCAAAAGAACACCATGGAAGAGGTTGAGAATTTGTAGTAAAACAATAAGGAGGCGGTTTATTTATCGATTTGGAGGATTGTTTTGAAGGAGAGGAACTAGTTGAAATCAGATTGTTTTCTCTTTCAGCATCCACCTTCCAAGCACATGATCCTCTTGTCATGGAAGAGAGCATTCATTTGTAACAACCTACATCTTATAGAATCAAGTTTGGGAGATTTAAATTTCCATGTTATTCATTGGAGGAAGAAGGGAAAGAGTAGAAGAGTTTCATCATTTCTTCCACGCCATCCGCTCAAGAAGGTCCACAAGAAGACTCCATTTTTGGAGTTGAATTTTAGAGAAATGGGCACATCCACGGATCAGACCGTGCCCAATCAGATACTTGGCTTTATTAGAGCCAATGGAGAAGCCAAAAACTAGTCATGCCTACTCTAGGGCATGAGGATGAGCATCAAAGTACCAAGGGTCATCATCGACACCTCTAGGAGTCCAATGCCAATCAGCTTGAGGAGGTACTTCCCATTAATGTTGATACCTTAATGATTTGGGTGGAAGATAGACTTAGAGTCAGTTTTCACTCACACAGAAGCTATATTCAGTATCAAATCATTTACATGGTTGTCTCTCTTGAGAAAGGGAAGCTACTTCTCCCAACCAGTTGCAGGGTTTGTTTAGCTTACCTTTGCTCTTGGTTAGAGTAGAGTAGGTAGGTTTTCTTTCAGAAGAAGAATTTATTGTGCACACTCTTCATATCCCACTTAGGGTATGTATGATTTTCATGTTTGTATATAGTTTTTGTGGTGCCAGTTTTGCTCTTGCATAGTGCATTGTTTTAGCTTTTGGTCACAATCGCCTGAGTTTGAAGTGGTTTCAAGAGGCTTAAAAGGAAGTTTTCATGTAGAGGATCAGTTTACGATCTATCTATCATGACTCCATGCTCAATGGATGCTTCAAGGAAGATGGTATTTTCATCTAGCAGGCAGATGACCCCTCCAAGTCGCCAAAAGTGTTATCCAAAATAAGCCCATGCTTATTTTTGGCTAACTCCCTCCTTTTCCTTTGCTGGTACTTAAAATGAATTTTTTACATGCTTCAGGACTCAAATTTTTTTGGGTATGTTTTCATTAGATAGATGATTTTTCACCTTTCCAGAAAGGTAAAGAAGTCCTCCTAACTCCTTGTATTTTTTGAGTTATGGCTCGACGGAGTTTGGAGGGAAAATTTTCCCTAGGCGGGCCCGCGGAGGTAAGGAGGAAAATTTTCCAAGGAGTCTTGGGCCGGTGGAGTGGAGTTGGAAAATTTTCCAAGGAAATTGGTGGGTTGGTGAAGACATGGAGATAAATTTGGCACTTATCCCTTTTGGGGAAAAAGGCACAAAGGAAAATTTTGGCCCGCAGGCCCAAGAAGGAATGAAGCGCACTCATGGGGCCAGGGAGAAAATTTTGGCACTTGGCTTTTGGGGTGGAAAGGTGAGAGTAAAAATTGGCCCATGGATCTAACAAAGAGAAAGGAAAATAAATTTCTTAAGGCCCACAGCCAATGAAATGATGCCACGTGTCCTCGGACCGGCGGGCTCATGAGAATTTTGGGAAAATTTTTCATTTTTGTGAAAAGGGGAAAAATGTTGTTTTGAAGCCATGGATCAACCAGAGGGTGCCACATGTCATTAGAGGAGTGGGGTGTAGAGTTTTTTGGGAAATTTTCCCAATTTGAAAAAAGAGGAAAAAATCAGGATTTTGCCCCGCGAACCCGTTTTTCTCCATTTTTGCCCTAATTTGGCCGCAGAATTTCAAAAGGTCGTATCTTTTGATCTAGTGGTTAAAATTCATAAAATTTGGTACCATTCGAAATCTATCAACACCCTCTACACCATGGAAGCTTCAATTTTGAGTTTTGGGAAAATTTGGAGGGAGTAAATTGAAGAAATGTCTCTAGCACGGGAAAAAATACTAAACCAACCCCCAACCACCAAAATTGATAAAGTATGGCACTCGTTTCTTCTCCAAAGATGGAAGAATGAATTGAAAAATGGATTTGTGATGGTGCCATTGTTGTTTTAATGAATCTTGTTAGTGGTTGGAAATGTCAAATCGATTTTCCCACATTTTTTCACCTTTTTTCATTCTGCTTCATCGTTAAAAGCTAGTTTTGGCTCATTTTGTAAGGGTTGGACATTCTTGCTCTTACAAGCTCTTCTCTTCCCTTGGCACATGAATTCATGGAGTTTGAAGCCTTCTATTAGAATTGCAATAAATTTTTTTCCTCCTTTGCATTGTAATGCATCATCGTATAAAAATTGGGAATGATAAAGCATGCTTTGTGAATGAATTTTCAATCCTTTCTTACATTTATTGTTATCTTCTGATCCTTCAATACATTTTGGAAAAATTTTCATGTTCTAGTGTTGAATTCTTATGATCTATTTCTATTTTCAAAGCAAGAAGTCCAGCACTCCTTTGGTGTATCACCGTTGTATTTTTTACTTAGTTTTGTTTCCATTTCCATGTTTTCTCTCAACCCTGTCTCCTTGGAAGTTTTAGAGTAGGATTTTGAATCAAACCTCTAGAAATTTCATGCATACACCTGAATAGAGGAGTAGGAACCAGCCTCAATCTAGAGAGTTTTCCCAATTTGTAAGGTCCTAGACTTAGGGAAAACTCCATGTTGTGCATTCACACCAAATGGACCATTTCCCAACAACATATCTGAAGGTCATTTTGGGGTGCTATGAATTTGCACTAACAGGATCTTCTTGAAATGAAATTGAAAATAGCATTAAAATATCACAGGATGAGATCCATGAGTGATTTCATAAAAATTTCAATGTAAGATTGCAATAGGAATGAAAGAAACTATTTGCAAACATTTTGAAACAAAGCAGACACAAATTGCTAGAGATTGGACACAAATTAATTTCAAAATTGCTTAAATTCATAGGTAGGGGAAAGATTCTGAGCAATCTTAGTGCTCGTCCATGGCTATACATCTCTAACTAACTTGACATGATAGAAAATCTAACACAAAGGAAATTAACCAGGTATCTCAGATGAGTTTCTTTGAATACAGATTTCTCAAATTTTCTCTTTGGAATTCAAACTTTGACCATTTGCAAGAGTATTATCATTGCATTTATAAATTTACGCACTGAATTTCCCCCAAAAGAAAAAATATTCAACGGACCTTTGCTTGTTAACAATTTGCTTCATAAAGTGACATTTTAATAAATTCGATCCAAAAGCTGTCAGGTGGACCAATTGCAAACTAATCACATTTCTTAGGCCCTCAACTAATGACTAGGATGCAATGCCACAATTTTTTGGAAATCCTTCTAATAATTCTAATTCTATTATGTTAGAAATCCCCTTTTAATCATTCTCCGTAGACTTTGTATAGCTGGATATGACAGGTAATCCTTTTTGCTCTTAAGGCAACACCTTTTTCATCTTTTACTCCTGCACTTTCATCATTTCATCCTTTTTCCCTTTCTTTCCTCTGTAATTCTTCCCTACATCCATCTCCTCTGGTAATTCCCATTTTTGCAAGTTCCTGAGAAATTCCAACTTCAAAATATTGACCTTAACAATCTGTGGACTCAAAATATAATTTCCAAATCCATCAAATGACACTTTATGAGACAGAGATAACAAGGAATTTAATCAAATAACGATGAAAAATAGTGCGTATTCGTGTCTCCAGGAATCTTAGAGCAAAATGGTGAAAAAAACAGATGCAATACACAAAAACTATTGATTCTACCCATTTCCCACTTTTATATCATAGTCATCCATGTGTTTCCTTGCACAATGCAAAGGAGAAGCACAGAGGCATGTCCTAAACAAGCACAGGACTTCCACATGCCCCGGCCCAATAAAAATGCCTTTTGGCCTTTGAAAAGCCTCGGTGTAAAAGGAGCCAACGGAATCCTCCACGTGTCTCAATGGCACATTTGAGATGGTCCCCAAAAGTAGAGACCCCAAACAAGCATGAGCTCACCATGTGTCTCAGTCTAGAGTTTGTTAAAAAGTTGAAGGTTCAACAAAAGGCGCCATGTGTCTAGGGTTTGAGACATTTTTCTTTTTCCATTGAAAATTCAAGCAAAGGATAGAGTGAACAGAATCCTCCACATGTCTTCATGGAACAACTTTAAGATGGTACCCAAGAGTGGGGACCCTAAACAAGCATGGGCTCACCATGTGTCCCGTGCCTTAGAAAATTGCTTTGAAAAGTATAAGTATGGGAAGACCCGGAAGAAGCCTCCATGTGTCTCCTTGTCGTAATTGTTAAGGTGGGACCCTGAGATGGATCATCAAATGAGAACTAGCCCTCCATGTGTCCATGTTCTACCAAAACTTTACCAGCTACATGAAAAATTTGTCTAAGTCTGGGCAAAACAGTAGAAACCTCCATGTGTCCCCTCGACACAAACTCCAAGGCCAAACCAATTGGTGAATTTTCAAATGAGCGTCATTCCTCCATGTTACAAAGTTTTGGGTTAAAGCAAGCCTTAGAATTTTTAAAGTGCCCTACCAAGACACATCTAACCAAAAAGGGCCATGTTTCCACTGACGCTAAGAAGTAAATTTGATCAGCAAATATACACCTGTCAAACCGTAAAATGCAAGAAAATCACCATTTGAGCCCATAAATGAATCTTTCTTCACAGACAGAGAATTTGGAAATGTTATAAGGCTCAAATATGATCCTCTCGAGCTACATCTAATCACGTTTCCACAGGTATTTGGGACAAAAATGATAGGGAAAACAAAACGTGATTGTGGAAAATGGAAGGAAAGGAAAATCCTGAGTTTTACACCCAAGTTATAGACTCTTTCACATGGACAGAGAAACGAAAAACAAATTCTAGAATTTTAAGTGATCCTCAACCAAGGAAGGGACTAATCATGGAAACCAAATGGAGGACAAATTTTTTATGCATCAATACGTGAGATAGAGAAAACGACAGATCCCACAAACTAGAGAAATTCAATGACAAATGAGGCGAGACTAATTTGAGTGCCAACATCGGCTCGAGACTTGGGGATGGGCACTCCCTGTGAGTTCTACAAGAACAAATAGCAGAACAAGTGTCAAAAATATACCCTTAGGCAATGGAGTCAAAGAATAAGCTTATAGAGTAGAACAACCATAACCATCCTCCAAAAAACTAACCGAGAAACCAACAAAACTAGGTTACCAAGGACCAGAATGAAAAAAACACAAAAGTAGATGAGAATAAAGAACTATACACTATACAAATGGGGTATACCTTGATTCTAAGAAATCAATCAGGAAATGTTTCAAATGCCTGCCATTAACAAGTAATTTAAGTAGTTCCCCATCTAAGTCTTTTAGGAAGAAGGTATTTTCACCAATTTGAATATCAATGGAATAAGGTCCCATCCACAATGCATAAAATTTACCATGCTTTCCCTTATCTTCATGCCTATTATCCCATAAAATAACAAGATCCCCAATGCTTTGAAAGCTCTGGGAGTGACCTTTTGTCAAATAACTTCTTCAAATTTTCTCTAAACTTCACATGCGCTGATGGGATGCCCTTTTTCATCCAACTCAATAATCTAATTTATTTGAGCATCATATGGACTAACTTCATGGTCTTCAATTTTTGAACAAATTGAAATGAAGACAATTGCAAATGGAGAGGCAATAAAGCTTGAGTTCCATATACCAATTCAAATGGGATTTTACCAAGTAGATCTTTTGACAATGATTTTTTCAGCCCAAAAACAAACTTCAGTGCTCACCCTACTTCCTTTTATTCATCTCCAAGGTCCTTCTAATTATCTTCAAAAAAATTATTACTGGACTTAGCTTTTCCATTTCCTTGGGGATTGTAGTTAGAATCATATGTCGATTGATTCCATACTCTTTGCACGTTTCCACTAAAGGTTTGGCTCAAAAACTCATGGAATTATCAACAACAATTTTAGCTAGCACTCCAAATCTGCATATGATTTTATTTAACATTAATTCCATAATAACTTGGTGTGTTTCCTTCTTGGTGGGGATTGCTTTCACCCACTTAGTGAAATAATCAAAGTGGCTACAAGAATCCATTTATGACCAACACTGGATGTATCGAAATTTCCCCAATGAAATACATTCCTCATTGTTTGAATGGGGATTCAACCGACACAAGTTGCAAAGGAAGGGAGCATGAAGCTTTCATTCTTCCAGAAAAACGCTAGAAATGTTCACATTTCCTAACCAATAGAGTTGTATAATTGAAGAGAGTTGGCCACCAATAACCAACCGTCAATATTTTATGTGTTGTAACTCTTCCAATAAAATGTCCCCCACAAACTCCTCCATGGAGATCAACAATTATTTTGGGGCCTCTTCTTCAAAGAATGCATATCAAGATCACTCCTTTGGGGTTCTTCCAATATAACACAAAATCAATAATGACATACTTTTTAGAGGCTAACTTAAGAGATCTTTTCTGATTTTTACTCAAATATTCAAGGCAACATAGATTTCTGAGATAAAATATTATATCTTTGTACCATTCAGAACTTACCAAGTTTTCAAGGACATCCACCCTTTCTCCTTCTACTTCATTCACCTCTATAGTTTGCAAGTTGCTTTCATCCATAAGCGTAGCTAGGCCCAAACCTCTTACCAATTTCATGGTTTGGATATCCATGTCATACTCCTACAACTTGTTCACCCATATGCATCTTTTTCTTGAGACCTCCATCTCTGATAAGATGTCTTTCACCATGGTGTGGGAACTTAAGCAACAACTTTAGAGCTCAAGATGTAAGGTCTGAAAACCTTTTTACTTTCACCAAGGTAAATGCTTGCTTTTACATGATTGTGTACTTCAACTTAGCTCCCGTAATGCCTTATTGAAAAGGAAATTGGTCTCTCGGCCCTTAATCATCCTTCAGAACAAAATAGATGCAATTGTGTTTTCTGAAGTAAAAGAAAACACTTGAAAATGCTTCTTGTAATTTGGGGCTGCCAAAATAGGGGCATGCTTTAGCACTTATTTGATCCCATTAAAAGCTTTAATGGAAACTTCTTCCCATTTGATAACCTGGTCCTTCTTCAAAGATACTAGTGATAGGGATGGTCACTCAAGTAAAGTTAGACACAAATATTTTGATAAAGTTTATTATTCCAAATAAGGATTGAATTCCCTTCTTAGTTATTGGAATTGGAACCCTGCTGATGGCCTCCACCCTCTCTAGATCAATCATGACCCCTTATTTTGATACAATGTGACCAAGAAGCTTTGCCTTTTACACTCCAAAGTGGCACTTCTTGGGATTCGATGATATGCCATATTCTCTACACCTTATTAGCATTCTTTCCAAGTGTTGCAAGTGATCATTTCTTTTCCCAAAAACACAAGCACACACCATCTTGATAAACAACAATGAAGTCATTGATATAACCAGAAAATGCTAAATTCATTACTCTTTAGAAATTTACTCCAACATTCATTAAGCCAAAAAGGCATCCTAACATAGACATAAGTTCCCTAAGGAGTGGTAAAGGAATTATTTATTCTTTTTGACTCCTTCACAACAACTTGATTATAGCCAGAGAAACCATCTAGAGTGGATAACAGTTTAGAACTAGTTACCAATTGTAGCATATTCTCCATGTTTGGAAGAGGGTAATTATCTTTCAATGATGCTTTGTTCAGGTTCTTGAAGTCTACGCACAACCTTATATCACCATTCTTTTTTCTGACAGGCACTAGGTTTACAACCCAAGATGAGTACCTTGTGGGTTGAATGATCCCTCCATCCCTCAACTTCTTCAGTTCTTCTTGCATCTTTAAAGAAAGGAGCGGATTGATGGGCCTATGTTTTTTCATGAAAGGCTTGGCATTAGATTCAAGAGGAATCTCACATTGGAACAATCTTCCCTGTATGCATTCAACTCGAGTAAGACCAAGCTAGGAAGTCTTGATATTTCCTCAAAGAATTGAATATAGGACCGCTTCTCTTCCATTATGAGATTTCTTCCTAACCATATTTTACGTGGATTTTCCTTTGTACCCATATCATGCTCTTCCACATCTCTTGAAACTAACATACTCCTTTTAATAATCCAATCAACATTATCAAAGTTTGACTCAAGATCCACCAAGCCTATGGGAATCATTTTTGTCTTCATTGGATGATGTCTTTTCCAAATAATTTTTCCTTTTCCTTTAGCAACACACACCATTGGCTCATAATCTATATTTTTGTCAAAAACTCACCTTATTTCTACAAAAATGTTTCACCTAGGAATCATCATAAAAACTTGCCAATTTTTAACGTTATCAAGGACAGATGGCCTTGTTAGTATTTCAACATCATACTCACAAAATGGAGATACTTGTATAATTCCCAAATTTGGATCCTAACACTGCTAAATTTTCTGCAACAACATTAAAATTTCTATCATGGTGTAAAATATTAAAAGTGTCAAACATTTCAATCAAATCCTAGACTACATGCTTATATTGTTTCATTCTCTCAATTTTAGTAGCATACGCTTTTCTAATTTTCTTGACAATAAATTCTAAATCCCCATTGAAAATGATATCCTTTATACCATATTTCCATGTAATTCTCAAACCTAATGATAATGCTTCATATTTAGCAATGTTGTTAGTGCATTCAAATTTAAGTTTGAAAGAAGATATGGTTGCAAGTTCCTTAATACAAACTCTTCTTGGCCTAGAGAAATCGTAACAATTCCAGCACCATTTCAAAACTTGGAACAGACTCCATCAAATAACAAGGTCCAAGGTAAACCCACTTGTTCAAGAAATTTACATTGATCAATATTATGCTCTTTTCCATCAACAAACCCAACAAAGTTATCAGCATCTACATCAACATACAACACTTCATAAGAAGCATTATTTTGATCTTCAATGAGGTGTAAAATTTTCTTCTCTCCATACAGATTTACAAGGTTTCCTTCAATGGAATGGTGGTAAAAGAACTATCCTTTTGAAAACTTCCACCAACACTTGCAGCCCAATTTATTGATAATAACATGCCCCATTTGGTAGGGCAATCAATAATGACAACATCAATTTTTAGGTTCTTACCCGGATAAGCTACAAGCTATACCACCAAACCTTTCACACACCCTATAACTAAGACCTCTCTAGAATTCATTGCAATACACTTTCCATAAGTTGTTGTCACTTTAATGTTCAATTCATTTATGACTTCCAGAGGTATAACATTGCATGATGCTCCAAATTCAAACATACAATTGTGTAGTAGTTTGTCTTTAATAATCAGTGTTGTAAAAATGGATCAAAATTTAACTCGATCAAACTAAAGATGTCCCCAAGTAGACTTCGGTGGTTCACCCATCTCTTCTAATGCTTTGGTGGTTTTTCTAGGTTTGCAATGGTTGAAGGAGGGGTGTTTACATTATTTATATTTCTTCCTTGGGCACTCCTATCTTCTTCCTTGGGCACTCATATCTTCTTCCAACCCCAAATAATAAAAGGTCCTCTTCTTTTTCTCGGGAATCCTAAGTAGTTCAACAATTGGGACAAAAATCTTGATCCAACTCAAAACTTGGGCAATGTCATAGGTAATGTATTTGGGAAAAGCAACACTTGGAGAAAGGTTGACAAACTCATCAGATGACACAAGGTTTTTGACATTTTGGGCATGGGTGGGAACACCAGTTCTACTTGAGACAACAAGGCCTTTTCCAGATGCATCTTTCTTTGGAGCCTCTTTTGGGACATTGTTGAGAACTGGGGTCTTTGGTTTGGCTTGTGGCCCTACCCCTTTAACAACTTTACTTCTTATGTTATACAATTTTTCTTGGGCCACAACAACATTCATTACCAACTTTCTATCCTCTTCGATGGCATTCCTCCATCGTAATTCTTAATCATTAGATCCCTTAGGGTACTCAAAATCATTATTGGGAAGTTCAAATGCTTGTACCATATCTATTTATAAAGCATGAAATGGAGGAAGAAGAGGTACTTGGTGAATGCAATTCCCAAAACTTGCAGTAGTTCTTGCACTTATTACCTTAGTTGAATTTTCTCCTTGTTGTGAGCTTGTAGAGAAGTCCACCATGCATGCATCATCATCAATGTTGTCATCATCATCAGCTTCTTCAACTTGCTGATCTATTTCACATGGTAGGTGGGGTAAGAAGCATTTGTCACACCAATCCATTTGATTTGTCTCTTCAACAACAACAACTTTGGCATTTAGAGGATTAGGCACTACTCTATTTTCCCTAGCTTGGGGTTGTTTATCTCCCATGGTTCCTTTACCTCTGTCATCAGACCTCTGATCATTTCTAGGATGATTTGCAAGTCTGTCTTGTCCTTGTTTCCTATGCTGACCCTGAGAACCTTGTCCAATTCCTTTCTCTTCCTTGGCTAGCTTGTAAGAGATTTCTTTGACAACCCTAGCCAAAGTCCTTACAACTTCCTCAAGATCCACAACCTTACTTGATTGAGGCTTCTCAAGGTTGATCATTTTAACACCCTCCCTCTTAGGAGGTTTTCTAAATACTTTAATGTTGTTCTCAATTTGTAGAGCCATGGTAAAGGCCTGCCTCAAAGTCCCAGGGTTCTTATCCCTCAAATAGTAAGAAAATTTCTTATCAAATGCATCTGAATACTTTATCAGACATGATTCATCACATGGCCTCAAATTAACAGGCAATATTCTCAATGTTTTTTAAATCTAGTATTGAAATCATGCACTGATTCATTAGGATTCTTTTTTATATTTTCAAACTCTGATAAAAGAAACCTAGGGTCTGTTTTATCACCATACTGCATTCTAAAAGCATTCTTCATCTCTATCTAGGAGTCAATGGAATTATCTAGCAGAGATTTATACCAATCCCTTGCATCTTCTTCTAGAGTATGGATAAATAATTTAATGTATACATCCTCAAACTCTATTTCGAAGTCCTCCATCATATTGACAAAGAGTTTCAAGTGTTGATCACCAGTTATTACATTATTTCCTTGAAACTTAGGCAATCTATTTCTTACATCTTGTGGCACAACATTTGGATAGCCAACCATACCTCTAAAACTAATGGGACCAAAAGTATTAACAAAAATGGAGGTTTGGGTAGAGGTTAAGCCATATTATTTTGAGGAGGTGATCTTACAGGAGAGACATAATGATGAGGAGTGAGGAGTCTATGTGGTATAGGGATACAATTTTTAGAATGACTACCCTCTAAAGGCTCTATCTCTTGGAAAATCCTATCAACTTTGGATAATATAGGCATATAATGAGATGCAAATATTTAAAATACAAAAGGACTCTCTCCAGGTTGGAGAATTTGGATTTACAAAGAGAATACCTTATTCAGAAGAACTTGAGGAAGTATTGCAATCTTCAATCACAGGTTGATCAGTTTCACCAATGGAGATCTCTTTTCTTGATGCTTGATCTCCAACAACCTTCCACATTCTTCTTCCTTCTTAATTATACTTTCTAAACTCTTGAAACAACCTTCTATTAGGGTCCTTGGCGAAGAGAGATCTTCTTCATTCCATATTTACAGATACCAATGAAAAATCATACTTGATATATGTTAAGACACTGGTATTTATAAAAATTTAAACAACATGGAGTTTCTATTGTTGCAAATCAGCAGACACCCTAGATGTTGATCATGGCTTCTAGTTTGACATCTTGGACATCCAGTGTGATTGCACAACATTGAATCCTCTCCCCAAGTGTGGGACTTGTAAAAATGGGAGAGGAATCTCCAGATTAGAGGCTAGTTCCTCAACTCCTCTGATTAGATATATCACTTACAAGTTGCAGAGGTTTGAATTCCTAGTTCCTACCCTAAATTCCAAGGGGACAAGGATAGGGAATGCAAGAAAATGAAGCTAATGCTAATGAGGTGATGCACCAAAGGAGTTGCAGACACCTAATACTACAATACATACACAATCCACAAGAAAACATAGCACAAAGCATGCACAAATTGCTCAAAATGTAATGAAAGATCAGAAAACAATGGTAGATATATGAAAGGATTGAGGGATTTTAATCACAGAGCATATATTAACATTCCAGATCCAATACAATGCATTATAGTGATCAAGAGGAAAAAAGGGGTGTTGTATTGCATGGAAAGGTAAAAATTTCCACAAATTTTGCTAAAAAGGAAGAAAAAGGGAAGTCACGAGTTAAAAGTGTCTCCTCCTTCAAAAATGAACCCATTTTGGATTTTACAAAGGCAAAAACCACAACCCCAGGAGAGAGAAATGTGGGAAAACATGGGAGAGCTTCAACCACCGACCCAAAACACATTAAAACAACATGGGCATCCTTACAGGCCCATCCCTTGACATTTTTCGCCATGCTAGGAGAGAATGTGAGCCATTCTTCATTAAAAATGGTGGTTGAAATGTCATTTCTGTCCATGACCACATGCCAGAGGCATTTTTCAATTTTATCTCTCCAAAATCCATCAAAATGTAAAAATGACCCCGAGAATCTTATAGATAATTTCACCATCTTTTCATTGATATAAAGAACGTGAAACACTGAGCTCTGGATCGAAAGATATGGCCGTTTGAAATTTTACGGCAAAACAGAGGCCAAATCGGATTGACGGGCAATTTTTTCAAATTTTCCACATTTTGGTCATTTGGAAAATTTTCCAAAAATTTCCCATGCTCCACCATTCTGGGTGCCATGTGGCATGTTTTGATTGGGCACGGGCCTTTAATGCTTCATTTTCCATTGTTTTGCCCCTTTGGAAAATATTCCAAAATTCCCCGCCAGCCGATAATGTCGAGGACACGTGGCACAGGCCGATTGGGGCGGGCTGTCCTCCTAAATTTTCTATCGTTGTTTGATCCTATTTCTTAACACAGACACATGGAAAAACCTCATTTTTGTGGGCCTCTCCCTTTGAATTTTCCATACGGGCTTATCCTGTACCTTTTTCCACCACCAGACATGTGGCAAGATGTGATTGGTTCGCGTTCGAGGGGTGATTTTTTCCTTTGAAATTTCCTTCCTTTTTCCTTTGGGAAAATTTCCCAAATTCTCCCCACCTTCCACCGGTCCGGACACGTGGGATAATTTCATTTGCCGTGGAACCTTTACAAACATTTTTCCTTTTACGCAATCCCTTTGGGAAAAAATCCCAATCTTCCCCGCGCTCCGCCATTCCGGTGCCCGGGGACACGTGGCCTGTTCTAAATGGTTGGCGGGCCTATGGGCCAATAAATTTCCTTTTGAAATTTTGCAAAAACACTTCACCAAAATTCTAACTTCTCCTCCACACTCCGCTGGTCCGATGCCATAGGACACATGGCAAAACATGATTGGGCGCGGGCCTTTCCTCCAAAATTTTCCATGTGCCAACACTTAGTCAAAATTTTCAATTTTCTCCCCTTGGACACGTGGCGAGATCCGATTCACCGGTGGGCCTGTAGGAAAAAATATTCCCTTTTGAAAACTTTGCCAAACACTTGGTAAAAAAACCAAGTCTTCCTCCGACCCCCGCCACTTCCTTGGACATGTGGCGCCATTTCATTGGTTGTGGGCCTTTCAGGTGAAAATTTCCCACAACAAATCCACCAGGCCATAACTTCAAAAATACATGGAGTTAGGAGGAAAAATTTACCTTTCTGGAAAGCTGAGAAAGATCTCTATCCAATGGTGCCATTTCCAAAAAGTTTTGAGTGCTTGAAAAGTAAAAAATTATGACCGAGGCACAAGAGAGGGAAGAATGAAAGGAGTTAGCCACAAAATGAGCAAGGGGTACATTTTGGATAACAGTTTCCACTAAGGATTTTCACCTTATTTTGTGAAAATGCACTATGAAAGACCAATCAAATGTTTTTCAATACCAAATTCATGTAAAGTTTACAAGATCTTCTCTTCTTCTACCCAAATTTATCAATGATGATACAAACTTTAGTGTAATAGCTATATAAGATGGAAATATTGCACTCAGACCTCACAAATTTGAACAATTATTATAGATCTGAATAGATAATGATGTTTCAGTAATGTATTTTCACTTTAAAATCTATAAAAAGCATTAGCGAGTGGTCTCGTATGTGCACACCTTTGTGTAAATACTTCAAAGATTCCCCGACAACAACGCCACGAGTGTTGGTATACAAATTTTTTTCTCCCTTTCAAGAAGAGTAACAACACAGATTGGACGTGGAGCTTAGAGGAAGATAGATCATAGTGTGTGTCATTTTGTAGCCGGGGATGAGATCTAACTAGCCCTTTGTTACTCAAATTTGTGGAGAGATGGATAGCACCTTTAAGAGGATTTGACCTATCCTTACTACTTTAGGCCGTGCCTCTTTGACCAAGGTGAGAGGACCCTTAGTGTAACCTCTGTTTGATGAAGGATATGGAGATATCCTTCATTTAGACAAATTTTATGAAGAAAACCTTGGGAAAATACGGTCAATACTCCATAATTTAACTCTTAAGAGTTGTCACTTCCAAACGATGGAGATAATTTCAACACAAGGCTAAGGCTACTGAAGACATTAAGAAATCTTGAGTGTTCTGTATATATTAGTAAGTAGATTTTTTTCCTTTGTTGATATATACGGAAAAATAGGGGTAGTTAAGGATGGATCAATGGTTTTTGAATTATTTTGGTGTGAGATGAAGTAGGATAAAGTTGATTATACCAAATCTTCGAAGGGACTTCACAACAATGAACAACTCAACAACGAGAATACTTGAACACTTAAGATGTTCCTTCAACAAGATGGTGTGCTTTAATGGAGGCCCGAACAACACTTTTTCACATAATATTTGAGACTCTAACATGAATGCTTGAATTGAAAGACTCAATCAAACACCAAAGTCTCGATCAATCACGCCTAAGGTACACCCAATAGTTAAAGACAATATTTATCGACAAATGATAGTGAATTGATTTTAAATTTGTTTATCTCATCCCGATGAAGGATCTTCTTGAAATGAAATTGCAAATACCATTAAATTGTCACAAGGATGAGATCCATGTGTGATTTCATGAATATTTCAATGTAATATTGTAATAAGAATGAAATAAACTGTTTGCAGACATTCGAAACAAAGAAGACAAAATTGCAATAGATTAGACACAAATTAATTTCAAAATTATTTAAATTCATCATCGGTGAAAGCTTCTAGAGAAATATCGGTGCTCGTTAATGGCTATACATCTGTAACCAACTTGACATGATAGAAAATATAACACAAAGGAAATGAACTAGGTATCTCAAATGAGTTTCTCAGAATATGACTTTCTCAAATTTTCTCTTAGGAATTCAAACTCCAACCATTTGCAAGAGTATTCTCATTACATTTATACATTTTACTCACTCAATTTCCCCCCAAAAAGAAATAATATTCGAGGGAACTTTACTTGTTAACAATTTTCTTCTGAAAGTGGCATTTTAATAAATTCAGATCCAAAATCTACCAAGTGGACCAATTGTGAACTCGATCACATTTCTTGGGACCTCAACTAATGACTAGGATGCCATGTCACAATTTTTTAGCAATCCTTCTAATCATTTTGATTATGTTATGTGATAAATCCCCCTTTTAATCATTTTCCGAGACTCTACATAGTTGGATATGACAGGTAATCCTTTTCACTCTCGAGGAAACACCTTTTTCATCTTTTTCACCTGCACTTTCATCATTTCATCCTTTTTCCCTCTCTTTTCTTTGCAATTATGCTCGCATCCATCTTCTCTAGTAATTCTTATTTTTACAAGTTCCTGATCAATTTCAACTTCAAAATATTGACCTTAACAATCCTTGGACTCACAAATTAAGTTCTGAATCCATCAAATGGCACTTTACAAATAGAGACGACAAGGAATTTCATCAAAGAACGATGAAAAACAATGCGTATTCACGTCTCCAAGAATATTGGAGCAAAATGGCAAAAAAATAGATGCAATACACGTAATTATTTATTTTTCCCCTTTTCCACTTTATATCATAGCCATCCATGTGTTTCCTTGGTACAATCAGTAAAGGAGAAGCACAGAGGCAAGTACCAAACAAGAACAGCCTTCCACATGCCCTCGGCCCAAGAAAAACACCTTTTGGCCTTTGAAAAGCCTCAATGTAAAAATGAGCTAGCGAAAGCCTCCACGTGTCTCGATAGAACATTTTGAGATGGTCCCCAAAATTATAGATCCCAAAAAGCACGTGCTCAACATCGTCTCAATCCGACAGAGTTTTTAAAAAATTGAAGGTTCGGCGGAAGGCTCCATGTCTAGGGTGTGAGACATTTTTCTTTGGGCTTTGAAAAGTCCAAGAAAGGGACAGTGAGAAGAATCCTCCACGTGTCTTCATGGCATAAATTCAAGATGGTGCCCAAGAGTAGAGACCCTAAACAAGTATGGGTTCACCATGTCTCCCAGGGAATTAGAAAATTTCTTTGAAAAGTTTAAGTATGGGAGGACCCAGCGGAATCCTCCACGTGTCTCCTTCTTGCAATTTTTAAGGTGGGACCCTAAGACATATCCTCAAATGAACTCTAGCCCTCCATGTGTCCATGGTCTGCCAAAACTATACCATCTACATGAATTTTTTTTCTAAGTCTTGGCAAAGCAGTGGAAATCTCCACGTGTCTCCTCAGTGTAACTCCAAGGCCAAACCAAAAGGTGAATTTTCAAAATAGCACCATTCCTCCATGTGGAAAAGTTTTTGGTTGAAGCAAGCTTTAGAGTTTTTAAAGTACCCAGCCAAGAAACATCCAACCAAAAAGGGCCACATTTCCACCGATGCTAAGAAGTAAATTTGACCAGAAACATACGCCCATCAAACCATATAATGCAAGAAAATTACCATTTGAGCCTGGAAATGAATCTTTCTTCATGGACAGAGAATTCAAAAATGTTATAAGGCTCAAATATGATCCTTCGAGATACATCCAATCACATTTCCACAGGTATTTGGGACAAAAATGATAGGGACAACAAAATGTGAC
Organism: Taxus wallichiana var. yunnanensis; assembly: GCA_018340775.1. Taxonomy (NCBI): domain Eukaryota; kingdom Viridiplantae; phylum Streptophyta; class Pinopsida; order Cupressales; family Taxaceae; genus Taxus; species Taxus wallichiana. The sequence goes on from CM031240.1 coordinate 109,225,115, forward strand.
TGTGGAAAATCGAAGGAAAGGAAAAACCCGAGATTTACGCCCAAGTTACTGAGATAGAGGAATGAAAAACACATTCTAGACTTTTAAGTGATCCTCGACTAAGGAAGGGACTGATCATGGCAACCAAGTGGAGGAATGAGGTTTTATGCATCAATATGGGAAATAGAGGAAATGATAGAGCCCACAAAATGGGGAAGTTTAATGAAAAATGGGGCGAGACTAATTTGAGCACCAACACAATGGATTCTATTGTTTGGATTTAGCTCTTCATTGCATTCACATCCTCCAAATTTCACATAAATTTTCCCACTAGAATGTCTGGAAATAAAATTTAAAATTTTCACCTGGTAGTGGCTTCAAGCATGTAGCTACCATGACGGCCATTAATGGAGCTCAAAATTTGTAGGTTTGCTTTTTCTCTCCAATTGCAATGAAAACAAATCCATTGTGATATGTTTTTCATTTAGAGCTTGTGTGAAATTTTTTAGCTCATTTCCATTGCCAGAATGATGGGAAATCCAAAAATGTGACACGGTACATGAATTGAGGATTTTGTTGGAAAAAATAGTTCAGAGCACCATTTTACCTCCCATTTTTGCATCGTGATCATCTTGAAAAATGTGGAAGTCTGTAGAAGATGACACCTTGATCTAACTTGTATCTTGTGAGATATGAAGATTTCTCGATTGGTTGTCTTCACGGTTATTTGGCAAAAACCTTTATTTTCTTCATGTTCTTCATTTCTTTAGCACTTTTTCTCTGATATTGTTGTGTTTTCATGATATGGAGAGTTTGGTGACCATGACAAAGCTGGTTTGGATCAATAATGGTGGATCATGTGTCTAGAAAAACTAGAACAAGGCCATGGCATGGTGAGAAATTATGAAGGAGAAATGAGGGGGAAGAAATAGGTATGTTCCAAATTTGAATATTCAAACAATTATCATGCGAGGGTTGGGCACATTTTTTCATGTCGATGTCCCTAACCTTAGGGGTGTCCTCGATTTGATCATAGGGATTTTATTAAAAAAGTAGTAGAAGCATTGGAGGTTGAAATTTTCTCACATGGATGACCAAAGGACTCCCCATAAGGGATGGGCACATTTTCCATGTCTTTTCTCCTTGACCTTCATAAATTAGGTACATCAAATTCCATGGTGCTCGTATAGTGACACATGTCTTCGATCCAATGGCAGGGAATTTGAGCTCCAAAAATGCACCTAGGGGCTGAACTATCAATTCTGAAGGTCACATGAAGGTCCCAAAGGTCACATGGGAGATAGGCACATTTTTCCAACATTTATGTACTTGACCTCGGGGACTTTGGGGACATAAAATCCCACCAGGATACTAGAGGCGACACATGTCCTCTCAAAATTTGGCTAAGTCTCAAACATGCTCCAAGGGTGACTTGTGATGATGATATCTTGAGTTTCCGATGGAAATTTTTAGAAAACGTTTATATGTCCTAGCTGGAAATTTCCTTTTGAATGCAATGGTGTGGGTATCATGTCTTAATTCATCCATTTGATCCCTGAAAAAATAAAATTGTGATTTGGTACTCTACATATGCCTAGGAAAACTTTCCTATAGATTTTATGTGCCAAAGTGTTGTAAAAATATGATTTCATCATCATGTAGGGCTTGTAATCCTATTTCTGGTGATATTTTTTTTTACTCCTAACTCCATCTAGAGCTCCTGAAATCTTTCTCTAAAGCTCAGGAACTATTTTTAGGCTTGTGTGTTGCCTAGGTTTGTGAACCCTAATTCTAGAAAAACTACCCTAAACTTTCCAAACCCTTCCAAAATCATCCCAAATCATCTCCATGATGTCCAAATAATTTTTATCACCTCAACATCCACTTAGGCTCTTTTCTCTGCTCCATGAGGTTTCTCGAGCTCTAGGAAGTCTAGTGATAGCCCTTCCCACAACTTCCTATAAATTACAAATGAACTCCTAAAATCACCTAGGATGAATGAATGGACTTCCCTAAATCCCTAGGGGATGATAAAATAGTAATTAGGAGGTCACTTGGACTGACTAGATAGACCTAGGGTGTCTTGGAATGATAAGACTTAAAAAAATTAACACAAGGGTATAGTTTTCGTGCTTGGAAATTGTCGATTTCCCTGTTACACATTTGTACAAAAATAATATACTACATGGACCAACAATATTGATGGGAGGGGTATCTACCCTTAGTTAATTTTACATATAATAACTCCATACACTCTACTTTGGGAATAGATCCTTTTGAGCCTTTATATGGTCGAAAGTGTTGCACTCCCATTAGCTAGGATAAGAAGAAAGATAGAATACTGATAGGACATGAAATGCTCTAGGTGATGGAAGAGAAAGTATTTACAAATTAAGAAAATATTGGTTAAAGAAAAGATAGGTAGAAGAGTTACGCAAATAGAAAAATATCTCCATGGAATTTTTCGAAAGGCTTTTTTAGAGTTAAACCAAAAAAGCGTTCAATCAAGTTTGGGAAGTATTTCCAACTTTCTCCACGATACATAAGACCTTTAAAAGTTTTTGAAGTGATCAATCCAGTGGCATATAATATTTCTCTACCACCTAGTGTTATCCAAAATGAGCCCCCTGCTTATTTTGGCTAACTTGCCTTCATTCTTTCCTTTGCTGGTACTTAAAATGATTTTTTCACATGCTTCAGGGACTAAATTTTTTTGGGTATGATTCAATCAGATAGGGAATTTTCTTACCTTTCTAGAAAGGTAAAATTTTCCTCCCAACTCCTTGTAATTTTTGAGTTATGGCTCGGTGGGGTTTGGAGGGGAAATTTTCCCTAGACAGGCACGCGGCCAGTGAAAAGATGCCACATGGCAAGGTGGAGTGGTGGGCGTCAAGAGAATTTTGGAGTTTTTAGTTCTTTGGTCAAAGGGTGCAATGGAAAATTTTGGCCCGCAGGCCCGTAAAGGTGAAGGAACCACGTCAAAAGGCGCGGAGAGATTTGGGAAAATTTTCCCTTTTAGCTAAAATGCTCAAAGTCAAATTTTAGCTGCAAGCCTGCCAAGGAGATAATGGAGAAAAAGGCCTATGGATCATTTTGAAGCCGACACGTGTCCACATCAAGGCGGAGTAGCGGAGCGGTCGGGCGATGGTGGTAAATTGGGAAATTTTCCCAATGAAAAATTTAAAAGGTGCAAAGGGTAGAAATGGAAGTGCATTCCCCCAAGAAACCAGAAGATGCCACATGGTAGAGGAGTGGTGGACCAGTGGAGGTTTTGGGAAATTTTTCCCAATTTGAAAAAAGGGGAAAAATTTAAAGTTTTGGCCCGCCGACCCGATTTTTGCCCCATTTTGTCCTAAATCTTCAGAAGGGCATAACTTTTGATCCCGAGCTCGGATTTTCATGATCTTTATATCAATGGAAATTTGTTGAAGTCCTCTACATGATGGATGGTTCAATTTTTATTTTTGATGGATATTTGTAGGAGAAAAATGGGAAAACGTCTCTAGCATGCAAAAAAGTAGAAATGGTTCCCAACCACCAAAATTAATGAAGTATGGGCCTCTGTTTTGCTCTGCAAAGAAATGTACAATGAAGTATGGGATTTTCCATGGAAACCCATCATTTTTCAGGCCAATTAAATGGATCTGTCGGTGGTTGGAGTTCTAAATCAAATTTTCCTGTGTTTTCTCATTTCTTTCTTTCTGTTTGATCGATAAAAGCTAGATTTGGCTCATTTGTAAGGGTTGTTCATCATTCTTTCTACCTCTCCCTAAATTTCTTCCCTAAGGTCAAAAATGGAGTTTGAATCTCCTCCTCTGCTCTGTAATGGCATTTTTTTCCTCTTACCCATGAAATGATGATTTTGTGCAAATTACTTGGAGCAATAAAACATGTTTTGTGATGCATTTGTCCATCCTTGGTCGTTTTTGGTTGTTTTCTTCTTGCCTCTCTTCATTTCAGGTATTTGTGCATGTTTAGATGTTCATTGTAGGTTTTGGATCTGTGTTCATGGAGTTTTGGAACATTTTTGTGTGAAATCCATCCTTGGTGTTGTGATGCACTTGTTCATCCCTTCCGTTGCTCACCTCTCTTTGTTTCCATGGAAGTTTTGATAGATGTTCAATATTTTCCTTCTCTAGTGTATCACCATTTTAGCATAGGATTTGGTTTTTCTAGTTTTCTTTCTCTCCCTATCTCCTTGGAAGTTAGATTAGGATTAGATTTAGTTTTCCTACTCTAGAATAACTTGTGGCGGTAGTTTAGTAAGAGGAACCAACCTTCTCTCTCGGAGAGCTTTCCCCATTTGCAAGGGTCCCACACTTTGGGAAAGCTCAATGTTGTGCATTCACACCAAATGACATTTCCTTAGAAAATAAAATCCATAGATCATCTTGGGGATGCTGTGAATTTGCATTAACACCTAATTTTGCTCAACTCCATGATGTTTTTCATGTCTCTTTACTTAAGAAATATCACCTAGATGTATCTAATGTTATTAATTGGAAAGCTTTATAAGTGGATGATTTGGGAGTGAAAATAGTAGAACCCCCGTGAATTGTTGATGCTCGCAAACTTCACCTGTGGAACAGAGAGATTTCTTAGTGTAAGGTCCAATGGTATCAATACTTTGAAAATAGTGCTACATGAGAGGACATGGATACGAGTCAAGGAAAATTAGGAAAGGAGAACTAAATTATGCTCCACATGATTTAGAGTTAGCACATTTTGTTCATGCCTTGAAAACTTAGAGGAAATTCCTTTCAGCGAAACCATTTGAACTCAAGACTGATCATTTGGGTCTCAAATATATTTTTTAGTCTTACTTAACCTAATGTAAAATACCGCTTGAGCCATTGGTTAGAGTTTATAAGTGGGTATCAATTTGATATTGATTACATTAAAGGAATTTAAAATAGGGTCACGAGATGCACTAAGTTAGAGAAGAAACATAACCACCATGGCCAAAGTTAAGACTAATTTTACACAATAGATCCTAGAGAAGATACCATTTGATAAATTTTACAAGAAGGTTAAGGCTGCTCTTGAGGTTGATAGTTGAGATCATAGGTATGAGGGATATCAGATAGAGAGAGATGGACTCTTGAGGTTTAATGGAAGAATATATTTTCTAGATCATGGTGGTTTATGAACCATAGTTTTGGAGGAAGCATATGGTGCTCCTTATTCATATCATCTTAGGGTGACTAAGATGGTAGCATATGTTAAATAGTTATATGTTTCAAAAAGATTGTCAAATTTTTAGAATGTCAGCATATCAATGCTAAAAATTTGCATCTGCAAGGTTGTTATACATGCATAGTGTGTCGAAATGGAAATTAAAATTTATCAACATGGAATTTGTCCAAGGACACCCAATGTTTAAGAACAGACATGATGTTTTTAGTGGTGATTGAAAAATTCACCAAATTGGCACATTTCATTCCATGAAATTTTTTAGGGTAAATTATAATTTACTATAGTTAATTTTGGCATTTACTATGGTAATTAGGTAACTACATGGTTTATTTAATTTTTATAAAACCATCTAACAAATAAATAAACTACATAGTTACCTAATTACCAAAGTAAATGACAAAATTAACTATAGTAAACTATGATTTACCCTAACATTCCCCCTTAATTTTTCATTGTCTCGAGTGATGCTTTGAGAGTAATTCTCTTAACAACTCAAACTTGTCATGTGCAAGTGAATTTGTGAAGATATCTTCTTGTTGTTTGGTTGTTGGAAAAAAGCTGAAGCTATATGTTTTGTTTCAAGAAATGATCACATATGAAATGAACTTGTACCTTGATGTTATTTATTCTCTCATGAAAAAATTAATTGCAAACATGTTTGAGACCACCTTTATTGTCTTCATACATGGTGGTAGATTTGTCCCATGGTACTCCAAGTCCTTCAAGTATGCTACGTAGCCATATCTTTGTAGACAACTTCACTGTAGAATGATACTCAAACTTCTATATAAGAGTACAAAAAAGTGTTGTTTATTTCTTCCCCATGATATTGGTCCAGATCCCTAAAAGAATACAATTCCTGAAGTGGATTTTCTATCATCAATATTTTTTGTATGATTTGAATCTGAATATCTAGTCAAGAAGAATTGATCATTCTTCTTATATTCTAGACCAAGATCCAATGTTCCCTTGAGATATCTCAAGATCCTCCTTTTTTCCTTCCAATGATAAACTTTGAGTTAATGCATGATCATGGATGAATAGATCACTCCAAATATTGTATATATGATCTAGTGTAGGTCAGGTAAATGAGACTTACAATCAATTATTGATAGAGAGTTGCATTTACCATAGGAGATGGATCTAAATGAGATAATTGTAATATGTTCTCTATAGGTGTAGTAATAGGTGTGAAATCCATCATCCTAAATTTCTCAAGTATTTTTTTCGTATAATTAAACTTAGAAATTTATATGTGATTCTCTTTTTGTCATACTTCCAATCCTAGATATCAGTGCATCATCTCAAGATCTATCATGTCAAACAATCAGTTAAGATCTTTCTTCATTTCATTTAAAATCTTCACTTGAACTATCGGTGATGACTAGATCATCCACATGAATGAAAACAATCACAATATCCCCCTTTATTTTTGAGGTAGAGGTTGGGATCATATGGATTTTTTACAAATCCTTGTTATACGAGGTACTCATCAATTTTGATGTACCAAGCCTGTGGTTCTGTTTAAGGCCATACATATATTTCCTAAGTCTAGATACCTTTTTTTCTTGATGAGGTATGACATATACCTCAGTTTGATTCATGTAGAATTCTTCTTGTAGAAATTCATTTGGGAAGGAACTTTTCATGTCCATCGATGGAATTTAAATGCAAATTGTGTAGCTAGAGAAAAGATCATCCCGATCATTTTTATCTTAGTTGTGGGAGAAAATGTCTCATCATAGTCTATGCCTTTTTTTTCCCCTTTGCTACTAGTCTTGATTTATACTTGTCTATGATGATTTGTACTTTGTCTTGAATATCCATCTATAAATAATGGGTTTCTTCCATGGTGGAAGATCGAAAAGGTGCAAAGTGTTGTTTTTCATTAATGACTTATATTCAACATCCATAGCATCTTTCCAAGATTTTTAATGTAGGGATTCCTGGACTATAGAGGGATCATTAGATTTAATGATTATACTCATCAAAGAAAATTTTACTTCTTATCATGCTTTACTATGAGTCCTTGGTCCAGTGGTGGATGTATCTGGTGGAGCATCCAATTTTACATCTCGTATCATATTTTTATACCAATTGGGCATATGTTGTACTACTCCCATGGGTTGTGGTTCTATCTAATCATCACAATCATCCCCATCATCACTATCATCATCGGGAATATCAAGTTCTATTTTTACAATAGGTGAAAAATCTACATCAGGTGAGTTTGGAGGAGTCCCTACTTCCTTCTTCTAAAAAAACTCAACATCTCTGCTGGTGTATAATTTCTTGGTCTTTGGATCCATTAATATATACCCAAAAGTCTCTTCACTTTGTAGCCAATGAAGATGAGTTTTGTTTATTTCATATCCAACTTATTTTTGTTCTTCTTGGGTATGTGGATGCTTTCTTTGCACCCGAATACTCTAAGGTGTGCAACAGATGGTTTGCGCCTTGACCATACTTCATATGGAGTTACTTCATCAATAGAAACTATGGGCACTCTGTCAACATATAAATAATTTTCTTTGTTGCTTCACGCCAAAAATGTCCTTGTTATTCCAGATTCATCGATCATTCAACGCACCATTTCCACGATAAGTACGATTTCTTCTCTCAACAACACCAATTTTCTAAGGTGTGTGTGGAGGAGGAATTTGTTGATTAATTCTATGAGCTTGTAGGTAGGATTTGAACTGATGACTAGTGAAATACCCCCCTCGATCTAAGCAAAGAGTTATGATGTGATGACCAGTTTCATTCTCTACATCCACTTTGAACTTCTTAAAGTTTTTAAAAGCTTCACTTTTCTTACAAAGACAATATCTCCACATTTTTCTTAAATAATCATCAACACAAAGCATGAAGTATTGAATCCATAATGAATTGGTTGCAACAAACCTAAAATATCGAGTATGAAGTAGATCAATCTTACCATGAGCTCGATAAGTACCCCATTGGAATGAAGCTATGTGTTGTTTACTTGCTAGTAGTGAAGAAACTTATATGTATCCTTATGGAGAGATGGAAATCCTTTTACCATGTTTTACCAGTGAAGTGTTTCAAGATACTTGAAAATGATGTGACCAAGTCTCTGATGCCATAACTGTGTGGAGGTAGAATTCTTAATCACAATTTCCTAATAATCTCTATCAATAAAATTAAGATGTAACATGCGTCCCACATTAGAGGATTTTGCAACAATTTTCGAGCCTCGTGATTTGTCTCGAATTAAACACATTTTCTTTCTGGAATGACTATCAAATTAAATTTTCAAATTGTGATCTAGGAGTTGAGTCAATGATAGTAGATTATTTTTTAACCTAGGGACATATATTACATCCGATAATCTACAATTGTGTGAACCAAAAGGAAGATAAATTTTCCCAATCCCTCTTTCGTATATGAAGAATCATCACCTAATGAAACATGATTTTTTGAAGGTGTGTCCCTCATTATGGTAAACCAGTCTCTATGGCTAGTCATGTGTCGAGTGGCTCCCGAATCAACATACCAGACATCACTAGATGATGTGGAGGGTTCACTTGATGAGGAAGTTTACAATAATTCTTCATCATCCGAATGTTCTTCTTGTTCATATATATTTCCATCCCGGTGGGGTTTTCTTTATCAGTTACCCTTATTCTACCCTAGATTGTTGATTTTTAGGTCCAGAGTTTCATGATGAACCTTTCTTATAGGTATTAAACCAACAATATTTTAACTCGTGTCCTCTTTTGTAGATGGGATATTTCCTAGTTTGTATCTTATTCCCTTGTTGATTATGATTTTGGGACTTTTGATGATATTTTACTTATCCTTTTCCTTTCCATTTCTCATGAGAAGAAAGTGTCTTCTCCTCTTCTTCATCTTTGTTATACATAGCTTCTTCTTGTTGCAGTAGATTCACAAGCTTTTCAAAGCTAACTGTTTGATCCGACAAGTTGAGTGTTGTCACAAAAATGTGGTATGAATGATGGAGTTCTCTCGAACAATGGGAATGAGAGTGCCATCAGTAACCTCCTCTCCTAGGGCTAGAAGTGATGCCCTTAACTCTATAACTCTTTGCAAGAAAGATTTTATTTTCTCATTTTTTTGAACTTCAAAGGTGTGTATAAGCTCAATCTACAAATTTAGTATTACATTCTTGTTCTTAGCCTTGTACAATTTTCTAAATTTATCCCATGCTTCTTTTGTTGATTTGGAATCTAAAATGTGGGGTTGCACATCATTAGAAACTACAAACAAGATTATTATCTTGGCCTTCTGATAAGATCTATCAAACTATCATTATTAGGTTGTATCGCTTGTTGATCTTATAACAGAACCATCCACAATATTCCAAATTTCTTCAAACTCAAGTTGTGTAATTATTTTTGTCTTCCATGCTACATAGTTATTTCCTTTTAGAATTTGAGAATATAGAAGAAATAACTTTAGGGCATTAGTGCCCATTTTAAAAACTACACCGATAAAGGGTTAGGCTATTACCACTCCAAGTATATGGTCTCCCAATCTATATATTGTTAGTCGATATACTAAAACTTTCTATATATGTGTCTTTCTCGATATACAGTTTAGAGTGCATTGGAAAAAGTTTGCCCTTTCTATATACTTGAAAATACATGAAAGATATGTTAATGTACGTGAAAGAATCTGCTACATGGTACTAAGATAGTACCAAAACGGGTCTATGTGATTATTGACACCAAATCAAAGAAATATCCTCATACGTACGTGTAGATTTGCTATATACTCGGATAATTTAAATGTTTGGATTTACGTCATGCAATCATTCACAAAAGGATGGGAGGACTCAAAGTGTGTGCATTATGTCCTTATTACTCCCTTCAATTTAAAGGGTCAATGCCCGGATGAAGTTGTTATAGATATATTAGGTGTTGAGTGAAGTCATAGTCGTGATGAATTTACCCGCAAGTGCTTTCAGAGGCACTATTTATACCGAACGCTGCAAAAGAGATTGAAGATCTCATGAGTATTTTTAAAGCAAATTTTATTGATTTTTATTAAAATTATCTGCTAGATTTTAGAAATTACAAAGTTTTTTTATTGAATATGGAAACTCGTAAACTAGTACAATACACTCGAAATATATAATTACATCCAAAACATTGAAAAAATTAAATGGTGGGAATTATTTTTTTGTTTTTCGAGGCCCTAGTGGCCTCCAGAGATCAATATGACTTTCTATGTGAAAAACCACAAAAATAGCTCAAAATGCAATTTTAATGTCCCCTCCTTTGGAAAATGTTATACGTAATGCAAAAATATGTAGGTTAGGAGGATTCCCCCTAATTAGGATTTTCTCGATAACTTTGGTTGGGGGTTTGGTGATAACTAGGAAGTTCGGTAGTTATTTTTTTATTTATACTTGATTCTACTAAATATTCCACCAAATCTAAAACCTCGCTCCGATACCAAATGTATTTTAGAAATTTTGGGTGCAAGCCTTACTTATTTTATTAATTTTCATGAAATCATTTACAATAGTGCACAATGCAATATTTATAGATATTATACATCTAGATATAAACAAATAATCAAGTTTCACACATGCAACAATACATTTGGAAGAAAAATAAAATAGAATACAAACATGAATAATTGTTACAACTATGTAACAATTAAACCTGCAAATATATGTTCCAGATCATGGTGGTTTGCAAACCATAGTTTTGGAGGAAGCACATGGTTTTCCTTATTCATATCATCATGGGGTGACTAATATGGTAGCATATGTTAAAGAGTTATATGTTTCAAAAAAATTCGTTGAATGTTTAGAATGTCAACATGTCAATGCTAAGCATTTGCATCCTACAGAGTTGTTGTACCCACATAGTGTGTCAAAATGGAAATGTCAAGTTATCAATATGGATTTTGTCCAAGGAATCCCAATGTCTAAGAAAAGACATGATATTTTTTTAGCGAGTGATTAAAAAAATCACCAAATTGGCACATTTCATTGCATGAAAATTGACGGATGATTCACGCACTCTAGCACATAGATTTGTGCAAGAGATATTTAGACTTCATTATTTTCCATATAAGACAATTTCATATTGTGATACTACGATGACTTCTAGGTTTTGGAAAACCTTGCTTGCTCCTTTGGTACAAAGCTCAATTTTATCATCGCATACCATCCTAAGAGGAATGGAAAAATAGACAGAGTAAATAAATTTTTGGTAGAAATGCTTTGTATATATGTTGGTGAGAAAATTTGTTGGGTGAAAAAAATTGTGGATTTCTTGCCAACGCTCTGGGAATCTAATTCCCTCTACTTAATCGATGCAGTTGTTGTATATGCATGCACGAGAAAATGTGAATTTCTGTGGTGGCCTTTCGACCAAGGATCCAATAGGGGCACTCCATTGAACCTACGAAATGTTAGTAATCTCTTGTTAGGGAATACTTTTTCTAAAGAGAGGGAAAGGGGAGTGATAAAAGAGGTATGAGGACTAACACCTGCAGTAGAAAATCAAATTCCTGCACACACTAGTTAGAAGTATCATCACATGCATTTATGAGAAGAAATTTTTTTATAAGCATCATTAAGAAAAAATGAAATTTGATGAACAAAAAGTATCAAGAAATCCCTTAGTCAAATAAATCTAGAAACTCCTTCTTGTATTAATTTCTCAAACAAAAGTTGTACGTAGTGGAGAAATGGAGGAAATTGAAAAGGGGGGAAAGGAAGAATTTGGATATCTGCTTTATTCTATCAAGGTAGAATACACTATTGAGCTTAAAAATTAATGACCAACCCTTTGAAATGGGAATGGTGTTAAAATTTATAGAATGAGAGGTAACTTATCGTCTACTACCCTAATGGCTTTTCATATGTCCTTGTGCAACTTAAAACTTTTGACTTCCTAAGAGAATATTAAGTCCCTTTATATAACATAAATGTGACTTATTACTTTAGGAACATTAAGACATATGAAAAATTGCAACCCTAATGAAAAATTAGAATATTGGAAAGTGAGATAAATTTGGGGGAAAAGGAGAGAGAAAGAGAGATAAGAAGAAGAGGAGATGTTGTTCCCGATGAAGTCTTTTGGTCCTCATTGATAGAAAGCTCCAAATGCATTAAAAATATAAATCTTCAAACTCCTTACACACTATGAATATCCTTCAAATTAGCTCATGAACACTCACCAAAATGAGTGAACTGTTCCGTTGATGACCTCAACTCCTATCCTATGTATGATATACCCAGCTGACCCGAACTATGTAGTGAGTGTTGAAAAACATTATCTAGTTCCCTGAGATGATCACCCCTCTATGTCTCATTATGCCAAACTTTCCATTTGAGAACAACCTGATATTAATAGTAATTTTCCAAATTTAATGCTTAGTATCTTTAGTGAGAGGTGATTTTTCCTCTTCTCAACCATCCCGATGTGATGAACTCCTTATTAGATCTTGTGCACATTGCCTTTCCTTTGACCACTTCTTGGGGTGATTTACTATTTTTTGTAAGCACCTATATATAAGGGACTCAATATTTTTAGTAAGTGATCATTTTAAATATTTTCTTCTCCGGATAATCATTCTAGATTCTTAGAGGTCTTCAAAGACACACCTTTGCCTTTTCCATAGCTTCTTTTAATGAATACTTACAAAAATAACAAGAATGTGTAGGAAAGCTTACTATTTTTAGAAAGTGGATTTATGGTTCCTGGTTTGTGATGGAGTCTATTTTTTTGGATTTGGATCTTCATCGCAGATCACTTCCTCCGAATTTCACATAATTTTTCCCATCGAATGCCAAGATATAAAATTTAAAATTTTCACTGGCAGTGGCTTTGAGAACGCAGCTGCCATGACGGCCATTAATGGAGCTTAAAATTAATAGGTGTGGTTTTTGTCTCTTTTTGTGATGAAAACAACTCCATTGTGATATTTTTTTCATTGGGAGCTCATGTGCAAGTTTTTATCTTGTTTCCATTGCCAGAATGATGGGAAATCCAACAAATGTGATTCGGTGTACGAAGTGGGGATTTTGTTGGAAAAAATAGTTTAGAGCACCATTTTACCTCCCATTTTTTGCATCTTCATCATCTTAAAAATGTGGAAGTCTACAGAAGATGATACCTTGATCCGACTTGTATTTTGTGAGATATGAAGATTTCTCGATTGGGTGTCTTCACGGTTATCCGGCAAAAAAACCTTTATTTTCTTCCCCTTCTTCATTTCTTTAGCACTTTTCTCTAATATTGTTGTGTTTTCATTGTGTGGAGAGTTTGGTGACCATGATGGATCTAGTTCAGATCAATAATGGAAAACTGGTGTTTAGACAAGCAAGAACAAGGCTATGGCATGGTGAGAATCCGTGAAAGAGAAATGAGGGGGAAGAAATGACTAAGTGCCGGATTTGAATGTTTAAATTATGATCATGAAAAGGTGGGGTGAATTTTTTCATGTTTTATGTCCCTAACCTTAGGAATGTGAGGGACATCAAATTCCACGGTAACCAAGAGGATGACACATGTCCTCGATCTAATGGCAGGGGATTTTCTTGAGAAAACACTTGAAGCACTCTGGGGCTGAAAGAAAGTCCCGTGGATGACCAAAGGACACCCCATAGGGGTTGGGTGAATTATTTGATATCTTCTATCCTGACCTTAGGTATTTGAGGAACATCAAATTCCATGGTGGTACTAGAGTGACATGTATCTTTGATCTAACGGTAGAAAAATTGAGCTCCAAAAATGCACCTCGGGGTTGAACTGTCAGGTATGAGGGTCCCAGGGCGTCACATGGGGGCTAGGTAAATTTTAAAAGGTTTATGCCTAACCTCAAGGACTTTAGGGACATAAAATCCTCCCGTGCTCCTAGAGATAACATGTGTCCTCTAAAAAATTAGCTAAGTCCCGAACACGCTCCAAGAGATCGACTTGTGATGATAATATATTGAGCTCCCAATGAATTTTTTTGGAAAAAATTTATATAACCCTGATGGTAAATTTAATTTTGATTCCAATGGTGGGGATATCATGTCTTGATTCATCCATTTGATCCTTGAAAAATCAGAATTGTGGTTTGATACTCCACTTGTGTATAGGGAAAAACTTCCTGCAGATTTGATGTACCAAAGAGTTTCTAAAAGTATGATTTCTCCATCATGTAGGGATTGGAATCCTATTTTTGTGATTTTTTGTTTTACTCGTAACTCCATCCGAAGCTCCCGAGAATCTTCTTCTAACACTCAACAACTATTTTTAGGCATGTGTACTACCTAGGCTTTTGAACCCTAATTTAGGTGAAACTACCCCAAATTTTCTAAGCCCTTCCAAAATATTCCTCCATCATCTCCATGATGTCCCAAGACCTTTATATCACCTCCACATCCACTTAGGATCTTCCTATCCTCTCCATGAGGTTGATCGATCTAGGAAGACTAGTGATATCCCTTCCCAAAACTACATGTAACTTGTAAATGAACTCCTAAAATATCCTATGAGGAATGAATGTACTTTCCTAAATCACCTAGGGGGATAATAAAACATTAATTGGGAGGTCACTTGGACTGACTTGGATTAACCTAGGTGTCTTGGCATGATAAGACTTGAAAAAATTAACACATGGGTATAGTTGTCATGTTTGGAAATTATCAATTTCTCTGTTGCACATTTACATGAAAATAATTGGCTCTAGCTTGTGGACATGGCATGGAATAATTACGGTGAAGACATGCCATGAAGAATCCCATAATCTCAATTTTAGACCATATAATCCATTGACCAATGCCTTATCCATTGGTCTCTGTGGAGTCATGTACAACTTACAACAAGAGAGAGAGAGAGAGAGAGAGAGAGAGTGCATGAAGAAGGAAAACACACGCACACAAATGGAAAGGAAACACACGAAACACAATAAAAATGGAAACATGCCAGTAGAAAGGGAAACACACATATCAATCACCTATGGTATAAGGCCGGGGACAACCCACTTTCACTGAAGTAATTTTCATTTCTCAAAAGATAACCATGAAGAGGCAACACCGAATGATGATGTTCTATGAAGCCATTGACATGTTTTAGAAAGTATCCTCCCTTCCTCACTTTGCTTATGAAATCTAGGTGATTTCACAATTATTTGCATACTTGGTAGGAGTGAGTCCATGTGAGCTTCTTGATTCTCGTGTCCTTGCTTGGAAATCCTACTACATATTCTTTGAAATTAGTTTCATAGTGCCAATTTCCTTCCATGTTTATCGATATAGATGATTCTCCATCAAGCATCTCATCACTTCCCTACACTGATTTTCATTCCAATTATTTGAATATTCTGAGTTTCTTTCTCGGGTATATGTTTATTGACATCTTCTCAATGAGAAACATTATATTCACCCTTTATCTCAATTCCATTATGATAAATTTGAGTACTGATGGTGGGATCATAGGAAAACTAATACTTTTCTTATATGTCCATGGCACAAGTGAAGAGAACAAGAATCAACTCGGGATCTTCCAAAACTTCTACTGCATCAAAGATTTATTGCACGAGTTATGCCTCATCATTTCTTGCAGATCATATTTATATGCCTTTGAATAATGCGAGATCAAAGAAACTATCTAGAGGGATTACCTAATCATCTTGGCAGCTTTCTACACTCTAACGATCCTTCATCAAAAACAACTTCATCTTCGGAGGCCTCGAAACTTCTTTCTTATATTTCTTCATCATGGTAATTTTATTCTACAAATGGGAAAGAAAATATCTCCATTTCATCATTGCATCAATCAACTAGTAGCTCAAGAGCTACATCATATTTTCATCTAGATTTATTTTAACATAACCCATCTTCCTACTAGTTGAGGTTTCCAAGTAAGCTTCACGCTTGTCTTCAAGATTCATGGCTTTCATTAAAATTTCAAGACTGATCTTAGGGTTTTTTTTTCTTCTATGACTCTTATCAGTCCTCATACGTATAGTTATTTCCCATTGCTCGAGTGATCATTGTAGAATGGTTTGGTCTCTTCCTAGGTGACATGATAAAGGGAGTCATCATCTTCAAATAGGAATGAGAAAATTTCTTCATCACGGATAAGCACATAACCTGATTTTTCTTTTTGTAAATCATCAAGGACCATTTCCTCTTCTTCATGGTTTACATCATCTAGTGATTTGGGGATACCCTCTTGTATTTCGAATCTCCTTAATTCTTCTTCAAAATCTAAATCTCTCCAGAAGGCATGTCTGGACCTATCAAGATGGGAATATCCTCTTCCTCCTTTGTTGCCACAAATTGATTCATCTAACTGATACCTTGATACAAGATGTTAGCTTTCGGGTTTTTGGAATTTTGTACCATGTACCTCATCTTCTTCTCGAGGAGAAATTTCTCCATGGATCCCTTTACTTTGGTATGGTTGTAGATGACCAATTCATCTGAATTTTTCTGCCAAGTCTTGGTATTAAATTCTACTCAACAACATTATAAACGAGGTTGGGACCTCTGCTACAAAAATCATCACTAAAACTTTCTTGTTTGTAAATCTTGGGAGAGCCACCTATTCATATTTGACCTACCCTACAAGTGGGACCTATTTTTACTTTGAAGAGTAAAAAGAGCCACCAAGTGCATCATGATGAGTTTGAGAGATTTGGAAACCTTCACGGAAATTACATTATCCAAGGCACCCAAATCTATTATGTAGTTGTTTAATACATATTCTCCAACAAGAAGAGAGACATAAATAGGTTCAACCTTATCAGTATTTAATGCACTCAAAAAGATCATGTTCCATGAGGGAGATGTAGGTGGGTTTGGAAACATGCCTTTAGAACTAGAAGTTACAACATTGGGTGTTAGACTACCACTCCTGATATATTAGACAAACCTCTCAAATTATACAAGATGAGTCCACAAATATTTAGTTTCAATAATTTGTACTTTGGATTTGTTTTCATATTCTACGAATTCAAAAGGATCGGATGCGAGCAAAGGTGATGAAGGGACTAATTTTGTATTTAGCACAGGTTTAGAAGCAAGAGTATATTTTTGGGAATGGATGGTACTTTGAAATCTACACTAGGAGATTTCAAAGTACTTTAGATTTTATAGGGGTATATTTAGATTTAGAACTAGAAGAGACATTAGAAAAATTACTTGGGATTATGGGAGCCTTCTTACTTGCTATGAGATTAGGCTCCAATAATACAGACTTCATGGAAGATAGAAGTGGGATCTTTGAATGATTATTTTGTTTTGTAGAGTCACCATTGGAGGATCATCAACCTTGTTTTCTATTGCAGTAGTGGAGGGAGATGCTCTTTTCTTGGATTGAGAATGAGTGAATAGCACACATGAGAAACCAGGCACATCCTCTTCACCTTCTTCATCACCTCCAAAATACTCACAAAATCTGATTTTTCTATCATTCTCAAGTTCATCAATCTCTAGGAAGTTTCCACATTCACTTTCTTGTTCAAGCTCATCTTCACTTTCTTGAAATCTGAAATTTATGTTCATGGGTGAGGCCTCTCGGAAAGCCTTGAGGTGCTCCTAGAATCTTATTTTAGTTCCTTCTTTGGGAAGAAACTCATTCAAATATCTCCCTCCTCAATGACACCATTTCATTTACCAATTTTTGCAATCTTTGGATTGGTTCTCTCATCTCCGTGGATGTTGGGCCTTCCCCTTTGATGGATTATTGATCTTTCCAAAGAGGATGAGATCTTCATAAATTTCAATAGACATCCTTTGTGGTTCTACAATGTTCCTTGGTTGGGATCTTCATAGAAAAAAACATACTTTTGATGATTGAGCATTAAGAATAATCTCTTGATATATTTTTAGATGGAGAATCTTCTTCTAGTATCCTGTGAAGTAACCATTTGAAGTGAGCCAAAAAAATTTCATGGTTTCACTTTATCCTTTCCTTATTTGAGCCAATTGCACCAAGAGATCTTGATAGTCTTTAGTTTATTTAAATATTTCCTTGAAGGCGGTTTTGATGTCATTCTAACCAATTATGGATCAAGTAGGCATGAGGTAGAACCATTCCACTAATTTTTCTTGGAGAGAATCCATGAACAATATTACAACAACATCTTCATATGTTAAACACCAAGAATTCCACATGATTTCATGAAGGTAGCGATGTGTGCTCTTTAGGATGTTATTTTTTTCACCTTTCATCTTAGGAAAGTTCTTGTGGGAACTTGTTGGTAGATCATGGAGAGGTGGTTCAAAAGAAAGCAGGCATGGTTACCTTCTCTATGGAATAATGGTTTAAGGTATTTCTTCTTCATTAGCCATCACTTTTTCTTCTTCTACTTCAGCCCTTTCTTATACAAATTCTTATTCAAATTATTCTTGTTATGGGAACTCAATGCTTAATGGTGATGGAAAAATGGGAAAATTTGAAGGGGGAGTATTATGAGGAGTTTTGATAGTATTTCTAGGTGAAGTGATCGAAGCGCTAGATGGAGAGGAGGATTAAGAGTATAAGTATGGATTTTCTCTAATTTGTTGTTATTGATTTTGTAAAGCCTTGACATTGGAAACAACACCACCTCTTGAGATGCTCAACCTGGTGTATCTTCCTTCAGCCAACTTTTGGAAATTATTGAAGTGGGAATATGAAAAGACACTATGAAATATGAAAGGTCACGTGTGGGAACTGATAGTGTATCTTTAAGTAATGGATTTTCATAAAATCTCTTTTTTTCAATATTTTTTTTTTTGTATTTTGGGACCTTGCGGTCATATTTTGGGTGCGAGATGTTGCTAAATCTATCCCACGATACACACCAAAATATATTGGTGAGAAATGTTTTTCGGTGAAAACACTTGTGCATTTCTTGCTAATGCTATGGGAATCTAAGTCCCTCTACTTAACAGTGTAGCTTCCGTAAATGCATGCATGAATAAATGTGGATTTCTATGGTGGCCTTTTAACCTAGGATCCAACAGGGGCACTCCACTGACCCTAGGAAAAAGCTAAAAATATATTTCTAGGGAAGAATTTTTCTCAAGAGTGGGAAATGGGAGTGAGAAATGAGATAGGAGAACTAATGTTGCAGGTAGAAAATCAGATTCCTACACACACTAGTTAGAAGTATCATTACATGCATTTATGAGAAGAAACAAATTTGCAAGCATCATTAAGATTAAATGAAATTTGATGAACATAAAGTGTCAAGAAAACCCTTAGTCAAAGAAAGCTCAAACTCCTTCTTCTTGAATTAATTTCTCAAACAAAATTTGTACATAGTGGATAAATGGAGGAAGCCGAGAAGGGGGAAAGGAAAAATTTGGCCATCTCCTTTATTCTCTCAAGGTAGAATGCACTCTTGAGCTTACACAATTAATGAGTAACCCTTTGAAATGAGAATGGCATTATAATTTGTAGAATGATAGGTTACTTATAATCTACCCCCAATGGATTTTCATATGTCCTTGTGCAAATCTGAAAACTTTTCAACTTCCTTTGAGAATTTTAAGTGCATTTATATAACATAAAGGTGACTTATTACATTACAAAAATTAGGACATATGAAAAATTTCAACCCCAACGTGAAATTAGAATATTGGAAAGTGAGGGAAAATTAGGAGTAAGAGGAGGAGAGAAAGAGAGAGAGAAGAAGAAGAGAGATTTCGTTCCCAATGAATTACATTAGTCTTCGTTGATGGAAAGATCCAAATTCTATGAAAATCTAAATCTTTGAACTCCTTGCACATTGTGAAACTCCTTCAAATTAGCTCACGAACTGTTCAACCGATGACCACAACTCCTAGCCTTAATATGATATACCTGTGACCCAAAATATGTAGTGAGTGTCGAAAAACATTGTCCAGTTCCCCGAGATGATCACCCCTTTATGTGCTATTATTGTGCTAAAATTTCCCTCGAGAAAAACTCATTATTAATAATAAGTGTCCAAATGGAAGGCTTACTATTTTAGTGAGGTGATTTTTTCCTCTTCTTGACCATTGTGATGTGATGAAATCCCTCATTCAATGTTGTGCACACTGCCTTTTCTTTGACCACTTCTTAGGGTGACTTACTATTTTTAGTAATCATCTATATAAGGGACTTATTATTTTTACTAAGTGATAATTTTCACTATTTTTTGCTCTGGATAATCATTCGGATTCTTGAAGGTCTTAAGTTCACACTGCATTTTCCATATATGCTTTTGACAAAGACTTACCAAAAATAACAAGCATGTGTAGGAAATCTTACTATTTTTAAAAAAGTGGATTTTCGGTGCTATATTTGTGATGAAGTCTATTTTTGGATTCATCTCATTGTCGCATCACATCCTTCGAATTTCACATAACATTTCCCACTATAATGTTAGGAAATAAAATTTAAATTTTTCACCTAGCAATGGCTTCGAGCACGCAGCTACCATGATGGTCATTAATTGAGTTCAAAATTTATAGGTCTAGTTTTTGTCTTCATATGCAATGAAAATAACTCCGTTGTGATAGTTTTTCATTTGGATCTTGTGTGTAATTTTTTAGCTCATTTCCATTGCCATAACGATGGGAAATCTGATGAATGTGAGTTGGTGCATGAAGTGAGGATTTTTTTGGAACAATTAATTCACAACATCATTTTACCTTCCATTTGTTGCATCATAATCATCTTGAAAAATGTGGAATTCTACAGAAGATGAAACCTCGATCTGACTTGTATCTTATGAGATATGAAGACTTCTTGATCGGGTGTCTTCACGATTATCTAGGAACAAACCTTCATTTTCTTCCCTTTCTTCATTTCTTCAGCACTTTTTCTATGATATTGCTTTGTTTTCATGGTGTGGAGAGTTTTGTGATAATGACGGAGCTGGTTTGGATCAGTAATAACGGACCGGGTATCTATACAAACAAGAACAAGGCCATGACATGGTGAGAAGTTGTGAAGGAGAAATGAGGGGGAAGAAACAGGTAAGTTCCAGATTTGAATATTCAAATAATTCTCATCTAAGGGTGGGGAAATTTTTTTCTTGTCTAATGTCCCTAACCTCAGGGGTTTCCTTAATCCGATGGCAGGGGATTTGTTTAAAAAATAGTAGAAGCACTTGAGGCTGAAAGTCTCTCATGTGGATGACCAAAGGACTTCACATAAGGGCTAGGCACCTTTTTCCAATTTTTTTATCCCTATCCTTAGGGACATTATGGACATAAAATTCAATGGTGGTCCTGGAGCTGACATGTGTCTTCGATCCGATGAAAAGGAATTTGAGCTCTAATTATGCACTCGGGGATGAACTTTCAAGTTTGAAGGTCACATGAGGGTCCCAGAGGTCACATGGGAGCTGAGAAATTTTTTCCAAGGTTTATTTACTTGATCTCGGGACTTTAGGGACATAAAATCATGCCAGGCTCCTAGAGTTGACACATGTCCTCTCAAAATTTGGCTAAGTCCCGAACACGCTCCAAGAGGGTGATTTGTGATGATGATATTTGAGCTCCAAATGGACGTTTTTAGAAAATGTTTATATGTCTTGGCTGGAAATTTCCTTTTAAATCCAATGGTGTGGGTATCATGTCTTGATTCATCCATTTGATCCATGAAAAAACAAAATTGTGATTTGATACTCCACTTATGCCTAGGAAAAACTTCTAGCAAATTTGATGTATCAAAGTGTTGTGAAAAATATGATTTCATCATCATGTAGGGCTTGGAATCCTCTTTCGGTGATTTTTTTTCTACTCCTAACTCCATCCGTAACTCCCGAATCTTCTTCTCAAGCTTAGCAACTATTTTTAGGCTCGTGTAGTGTCTAGGCTTGTGAACCCTAATTCTGGCGAAACTACCCCAAATTTTCTCGAACCCTTTCAAAATCTTCCTAAATCATCTCCATGATGTCCTAATACCTTTGGATCACCTCCAAATCCACTTAGGATCTTTTTCTCCTCTCCGTGAGGTTTCTCAAGCTCTATGAAGGCTAGTGATAGCCCTTCGCACAACTACCTATAACTTGCAAATGAACTCCTAAAATCACCTAGGAGGAATGAATGGAATTTCCAAAATCACCTAAGGGGATAATAGAAAATTAATTTTGAGGTCACTTGGACTGACTTTGGATAGACCCAAGGTGTCTTGGAATGATAAGAATTGAAAAAATTAACATAGTGGTATAATTGTCGTGCTTGAAAGTTATCAATTTCCTATTGCACATTTGCACAACAACAATACACTACATGGACCAACAATATGGATGGGATGAGTATCTACCCTTAGTTGAGTTTACATATAATAAATCCATTCAATCTACTTTGGGAATAGATCCTTTTGATCCTTTGTATGGTCGAAACTGTCACACTCCCATTAGCTGGGATAAAAAGGAAGATAGGATTATGATAGGACATGAATTGCTTTAGGAGATGGAAGAGAAAGTATGTACAAATTAAGAAAATATGTGTTGAAGAAAAGATAGATAGAAGAGTTTTTAAATAGAAAAATAACTCCATGGAATTTTCAAAAAGGTTTTCATTAGAGTCAAACCAAAAAAGTTCAATCAAGTTTGGGAAGGCTTCCAAAATTTCTCCACGATACATGGGACCTTTCAAAGTTTTGGAAGTGATCAATCTAGTGGCATATAAGCTTTCTCTACCACCCACTTTAGCTCAACTCCATGATGTTTTTCATGTCTCTTTACTTAAGAAATATCATCCAAATGTATCTCATGTTATTGATTGGAAATCTTTATAGGTGGAGGATCTAGGAGTGGTTCTGGTAGAACCCTTACAAATTTTTAATAGTCGTAAACTTCATTTATAGAACAAAGATATTTCTTAGTGTAAGGTCCAATGGGATCAATACTCTAAGAATAATGCTACATGGGAGGACATGGATGAAGTTATTTAGAACTTCCCACATATTTTTGATTAGACATTATGGTCATTTGATAGACACTTGATACTTTTATTTGATTTGATCTTATGGTCATTTTATAGACACTTGATAATTTTATTTTATTAGACATTATGGAAATTTGATAGACACTTGATAGTTTTATTAGATTAAACATTGTGTTCATTTGATAGACACTTGATACATTTATTGATTAGACATGCTATGTTATAAACACTTATCATTTCATTTGATCAAACATGTGATGTTTTTTTATTTGATTAACATCGGGATGATGTATTTTCCTTGTAGGGAGGGATGTCATAACCCAAATATTATGGAATTTTATTTAATTATCAATGAATGTAGTTAATAGATGTTTTCAAATGAGTTATGCATGTTTTAATATGAGATAATTTAATATGTGTATTTGGGATAAATAAAAAATCCCATCTGATAATCTAAACCATATTCCATCCCCCTCTATTGGATTTTCAATCAAATTCATCCACGTATACAATATTTTAATTTTCTATCATTAAGAAAGGATTCATAGGAGCATCAATGACAAAAAGGGAGGATTCCTTATAATTTTAGTAGAATTAGATTTCATAACAATGCATTTTTAATCTTTTCAATTAAAAAAATGTTAAACTAATTGCAATGCAATCCCCTTTTGATCTTAATTAAAATCTCACAACATTAGGTAGAGAAGGTTGGTTGTAGGAAGTGATGCACAACCAACTATTCCAGACCTATGTTATAAGAAATCCTTATCTCAAATTTTTGACAAATAAAATAAATTATGTAGTTGATTCCAGTTATTTGTTTTTATGGCTTGTTGTTTTTTCCCCTAGCTTGAGGTTTGGATATGTCTACTACAAATTAAATTTTTAGTTTTTTTCCTTTTACAAAATACATTTGACAAAATCCTCATACGATCTTGCATCTAGTTATCTTTGGTGATTAAAAGCTATTCAAATTTACTCACCTCTTAGTAATCTTTGAAATTTTTCTTTGCCACTTTGAATCGATCAGCCTTAGTTGAATATTGTTGGCAATTCCATTACTGTCTTTTATGTGCTGATCTATTTTCTTGCTCCTAGCTAATCAAAATAAATAAGTAAATAATAATCCTTCAAATCGACGCAAAATCCAAATTTTTTATCCAATACATATTAAAGAGATAATAATAAATATAAAATTATTTTGTTACGTGATCTCTCGATAAAAATTATAAAACAACAGTCTAGTTTCTATACCCTTGTATTATAATAAAATTTAAGTAATAAATGAATGTGATTTTCAGACTTAAATTTTAATACCTTTATCAAGCATGACGTTGAAATTCGCTCACTTAACGTTTGCACTTATAGAATGAGAAGATAAAATATTTGTAACCCTTAGAAAGGTTGTAAACCCTTGGAATTTTGAGACTAGGATGTGACACACTAGATGGCATCATTCACATTAACTCCTCAAGAAGCTAATTTAATATTCAAGTTATAACTAAATCTAGCCGAGGAGTTGGGAGACTTGGTGGGTTCCCTTCTTCCCTATAGTATTGTGGCCAAAAAAATGTTAAATTATGGTATACTTAATTAGACATAGGAGTATAAATTATTCCAGTCCTAGATCACTAGGTATCATGAGATGCCCAAGGTACGTTCTCGAAGGTATATGACAACGCGGTTCATATGATACATCCTCTTTCTGCATAATCCATGGTCTATGTGATTCATCTAAGGGAAGGGCCACTCACTAAAAAGGTGTGTGGGATACTCCCAAGTCTGTGGTTAGTGTAAAAATCTCCCAATGGTACTCTCCATACCCCGAGTATGGTTGCGAGGATATACAATCTAAATATAGCCATAAATATTTCAACTATCAAAACCAGAAAAAAAGAGAAAAAACATTCCGAACAAAAAAAAATGGGGACAGAAAAGAGAAAAAACCAGTCTAGAACCAACATGAAGACAAAAATAGAGAGCAAGATAAACCTGTCAGCTTTCACACTAAAAAAATCTAACTTTGATGAATAAGATGATAGACCTAAATGCAAAATAAAACTTTCTCGTTAAAGGCTAGCACCAAACAAAGCTCACTATATGTAGTATATTGAGTTTATATGATATGATCATTATCAATTTGTTAAGAATGGATTTCATACATAATACAAATGTTAGAAAGCATTTTTTTGATTAGTGTATGGCATTTGGAAACACCAACTTTAATTTTACGAAATGGAAAATAAATGGAAACAATCTTACCTTCCTCTTTATTATTCATGAATGGTGAAGTTATTTAGTGGTTAAGTAAGGAATTTTTATATGGATGTTGATGTGAAGTGGCTCATATACTTATGGTTATGTTTTTAAATGAAAATATATATGACCTCTTTTCTTAAATTTCTTCACTTTAATTTGGTTAAGTAGTAAATGGGTAGTTACAATCAGAAAGATAAACATGAATCAAAGAGCATGATTATTCAAGATGCAAAAGGTGAGGTTCATGGATGAATTACACACTCAATAGTAAAACATGAACCATAGAACAAGAGTGCATCATCAAATAATGAATAAAAATTATGTGTTTGGAAAGTAGATGTAAGAAATTATTTAGCATGAAGCATAGAAATTGAACTAAGAGTAGACAATAAAGATATAAAATGGTGATGGGGGGAGATTTTGATTCCCACCCAAGTGATAAATTCATGAATCAAGTAAACTTATTAAGGATTTCATCAATGTCTTGTTCATAACTGATGGGATTGGGATTAAAGACATAGTAGGAAATAATGTGAGGGTGATCATGGAAAGAGAATGTGAAACATAAATTATACATGCCCATCATATTATTCATCAGTAAAATGTGGTTATGGATAGTTATGTCTGTACTTAACAAGTTAGGATTTGGGTATATCGAAGGAAGAAATCATTGAAAATAGATATGTGGGAAAAATGCATTAGAAACATAATATCATTATGATTGGGGTTCGAGCACCATAAATATAGTTGCGCCAAGAATGTGCAAGGGTGAGTGGATAGGAATGGGGTGTATGTAAAAATAAGACTGATAGATGGAAGACACAAAGGCCATAAGCAACAATAATGAGTACATATCCATGATATAGGTGGGGAGAGTGAGGAGAGGGGGAGGATACTAGCAAGTGTGAATCCCGATTGTGCTAAGACATCGTATGTGAAAAAAAAACATGAGAAAAAGTGGTATCAAATGGGATATAGTGCCAATAAGAGTCATGTATGAGTAAGGTGCATGTGAATGGATCGAGTTGCGAAGTAGGGGTAGCCTGAGGAGATGGCGGAACTGGAATGAGGTCTAGTATAAATACGCTTCCTAGAAAGGAACCATGGATGTAGTAGAGGAAAATTTCTTGAATTGATACTTGGGAAAATATCAATAAAGGTGTCTTGGAAATAGGATTTTCTATCTCAATAGGAGTAAAGTCAAGGTTGCACAACTTATCATCGGTAAGTTCTACGACATTGACCTCATCATCGTAATCATCGGTGTTGACATTATCGTGTTGGATAACATTATCAATTATGTTAACATGAGGAGTGGTGGATGTAGGGAAAGGAGGAGTAGTGAAAGGTGGAATAGTGGTAGTGATAGAGGGAGGTATGTTAGGAGAAATAAGATCAGTGGTATGTGTAGGGATGGAAGGGGTGAATGTGGAGGTAGAAGAATAAGTAATGGGAGTGCTAGATTCACCAACATCATATGTATTGATATTATGGTATGGAATTGGATTAAGTGGGGGTATAGGCATGGAATTGACTAGGTATATTCAATATAATTTGAACTTGTTGGGGTTGAAAGAAATGGTATGCTCATATCCATCATCTAATAATTTAATGCATCGATGAACCACGAAGGAACAATTTTCATAGCGTGGATTGATGGTCAACCAATTAAAAAATTAAGCTGAAATGTTGTATTAATGATATAGAAAAAAGTGGGGAGGGTTTTGGGCCCAACTCATAAAGGTAAGGTGATGGTGTCAATATTTGTTTGAGTAGTAGAATCATAGATACAAACATGAAATAGTATAAGAATATGTACACAAAAATATTTGTTCATTATTCCATGCATGGTACATTTACATATATATAGGACATATAATTCTTATATTTTAGGAGGTAGCCTTAAGTTCTTCTCCCATAAATCTCTCCCACACACCATATAAGTGATTGGTTAACACTCACTAACAAATAGTTATTATATGTTATTTGATATAATAACCATATACAAATATATACTAACTTAAATAATAATTACCTCAGTAATTATTATTTACTAATTTACTAACTTACATTCACCAAGATAATAATTAAACATGTAATTATTATTCACTCATACATATCAATGGAGCACTAACCATAGATTTCCTAGCATTATCCCCTTAGTGAAAACATGGGGAAAATGTGCCTTATACTTACACCTTCTCGTGATCTCGTGATTTTTACAGGATGATTGATTCAAAGTAATTAAAATGATGAAAATAAATTCACACACATTACACTCAAGTAGAAAACAAACCATGAAATTAATTCAATAAAATATGTAGGGAGTATCACTCATATTAGTCTAAAAATTTCATTATGAAAAGTTTTCTCTATTATCTCCTTCGATTAGCTTAATCACCTTCAATTCCCTATCCTCTTATCTCGTATATACCTTGCATAATTCAAAATTAATCCTCTATTTTGCCTCTAGTTAGATGTTCCCTTCAACTCTTGTCTTGTTTATTATTTCTCACTAATCCTATTGGTCTTACCTCCAAATCAAGCTTCTTTTTTCTTTATAGCGCATGCGATCACTGGATTACACTTGCATCCTATTTCAAATCTCAAAACACTGTTATGATAACCATTATACTCATACAAATGTAGCTTTTGATCAGATTTTCCCACTTAATTGGTTTAACATTAGGGATGATAACAATGTTATGAACAATGATGGAGGGATCAAGACCTAGCATGTCCGAGTATGACCATGCAAAAGCCTAGCTATGTTTGGATAAGAATGAGGTGAAGGCTTCGAGTTCTTGAGGTTTCAAATACTGGCCTACCTTAAATATGGGGCTCTTGAGGAGTTCCAATATTAATGTTGATAGTGGATTCATTTAGGAGATTAGACATGTCAGGGGGAAGGGATTTCTGGATATGAGAATCTTTAGCCCCCATGTAAGAAAGAATGGAATTATCATCATCACATTGAATAATGTCAATGATAGGGGAATCTTCCTCTACCATCTCTGGATGCTTAAGGGGAAAAGACCAGGTTTCATTTTCAACTTGATAAGTAACCGGTCCGAGAGAAATGGTGGAAATAAAAAAAGTTAGGGGGAATAGGGACAATGTCATCTAGATCTAGATCTGTAAGATAGTTGGATGGAGAGAAGGTATCATCTGAATTGGTAGGATAGTCGGATGGAGATGAGATATTATCTGAATTAGTAGGATAATTAGATGGAGAAGAAGTGTCCTCTGAATTAGTAAGGTATTTGGATGGAGAAGAAGTGGATGAATCAAGGTGGATGGGAGAAGATGCAGATGTGCCAGAAGGAGGGATGGAGGGATCTTTATATCCCAAGCCAAATTTTTGACATGATTTATGGGCTTGGGTGAAGATATTGTCGTGAGGGCCTTGTTCATAACATCCCAAGCCAAACCCCTTCCATGCACAATGATAGAGGTATGTATGAGCAAAGGATGGTTTACCAAGAAATCCAAAATCACCTATATATTGTTTGGTGTGAAGGCAATCTTCAGTATGAGAAGAAGGTTGATCAAGGTCACCATAGACTAATTTGGTTTTGAGATAAGAAAGGACAAATGAAATGATTTTACCAAAATTTTATTGATACATAGGGTCTTATCAGGGTGGCTGAGGTGGTTGGGAGAAGGAAGAGTATTAAGAGCGAGGAGTTGATATTCTCCTAAAGCAATATTTTGCATTACAATATCAGAGGATCCATTATGGGGTAATGTGGATGGAGGTACAAAAGAACTAGTGGATGCATCAGAAGAAAAATTATTTTTGGGGACAAGGACATCCTTAGGTCTATAGATCATGCGACATGTCTTGGAAGGAGGGGCCTCGGTAGGAAGAGCATAAATGGTCCCTTCATGTTCATATTTGATACATCGATGGAGAGTAGATGGGACACAATGCATGGTGTGAATCCAAGGACGTCCAAGTAAAATATTGTACTAGAATTCTCCTTTGATGATGTAGAAGAGCTCATGGAGGATTTTATGGCCAACACAGATGGGAAGGAAAATTGTTCCTAATGGGGAGTTACAACATCATTAAATCCATGAAGGATGGTAGGAGATTTAGCAACAATGGTGTTAGGAAGTTTGAGCTGATTGAAGGTATGAGAAGAAATGATATTGATACTAGCACCATTGTCAATCATGGTTCATCGGATACATGTATCATTGATGTGGATTGTGATGAATAGAGGTAGATCATGCTCTTCCTGTGGTATCTTGGGGATTTTTGAACTCTCAAAAGACATGGTGGCAGACACTATGAAGGCGTGAGCTAAAGCTACAAAAGGTCTGGGACTCATCACATGATACTGAGATATGTTTGATAATTTCCATAAGATCATGTTTGTGGTGTGGAGAGCTTTGAATGAGCTCATAAAGAGATATTTTGACCGGGTCCTGTTGAAGTTGTTTAGTAATGATTTGTTTGATGGAAGAAAGATTTGGAGCAGCCATAACAGATACCTTGGCCTTAGAGGAAGATGAAGATGCTGATGTGGGATGAGTGGTAGGAGAAGCAATGACAACCTTTGGTTGTGATGGAGGTGTGGAGGTAGAAAGTTCCTTAGGAGGAGGGATAGTGACAAAAGTATTTGGAGTGGGTTGTGAGGTGGAGTCAGGATTATATGGTCTCGAATGGGTGGTTATCCGAACAACATTGATCAAAAGGGAGGACCATCCTTGGGATCATCCTCCTTTGGTGGTACATTTGTGGTGTCATTGGTTGTATCTTCTTTTGGTGGTGGAGTAGTGACAAGAGTCCTTAATGAAAGGGGTGGTCTAGATGTTTTAACATATGCATGTTGGGATGAGGGGGCTGGTTGGGTTGGTGAAAGAGTTGGTTTTTTTCATTAATATTTTCATTGAAAAAGTGGTGTACAATGGCTTGGAGAGCTTTACAGTGTTTAGTGTCATGTCCAAGGGCATGGTGAAATGTGCAAACAAGATTAGAATTAAACCATGATGGCCTTGGTGCACTTGGGTCAAAAGATTTAATTGGTGGTAAGGTGATTGCTGAGGCTTGGAGTAACTAATGAAACATGGTGGTATAATACCTTGGAGTCATAGATGGAGGATTTTGGGATGATGCCTAGACATGTGGTGGTGTAATGATAGCCTTTGATGTTGTCTTAGATTTGGGAAGGGGAGATGAATGCGTTTGATGTGGGATATTGGTGGAGGATACAGATGCCTTTGACTTAGTTTTGAGATATTGGTTGGAAAAGGGTTGTTGTGTTTCTCTATTAGTAGTGTAGGTTATTGATGAAGGGGATGCTCCCAAAATGGAAGAGGATGACGAAGGGTGTGGTCCTAAAATAGAAGAATATGGTGTGGCTTCAAGGGGATTGGTATTGGGGACAGTGAGGTCCAATTTTTGATGAGGATGTGAAGGAGGATGTTTGGGAAATGGGGGTCTAAATATTGTCTATGAATAGGGATCTTTGGAAGGAATGACAAGAATTTCTACAGGAGGAATTGAAGATGATATTGTCATAGATATGAGCGGGGATTGATTAGATGTGTGGGTGTTTGATTGTATAGAGGATATGGGACAATAATTTGAATTCAAGGAAATTTTAAATTCTTGCAAAAAGTCATTAAGTAATGACATGGATGTGGAAGAGGAAGCTGAGGTAGATGAGTTTACATTAGTAGATATAGTAGTTGTTGGTAAAAGTTTAGAAATAAGGACTAGAAGTGATGCTAAGGATGAGATAATGGATAAAGGTGGAATGATTTTGGATATGGCCATGGAAGAGGAAGGTGAGATAGATGTGTTTACAATAGTAGATGTAGTAGGTGTTGGTAAAAGTGCAGAAAGAGGGACTGGAAGTGATGCTAAGGATGGGATAATGGGTAAAGGTGGAATGATTTCTGATAAGGTAATCGATTTGATGAAGTAGGAGCTATGTTGAGCTCACATGGGTCGAGTGTGTGTCAAGTGGAGATTGAAATGAAATGTGTTGTGGGATGAAGCGTGATAGGCTCAGGGATAGGGAAGGGACATAGTGATAATATCAAGAATTTTGGTGAGGGAGGTGGTTGGGAGATACCATTTGGAGTTCTATGGTGGTGTGGGAGCTATGCACAGAGGTTGTGAAGGGTCATAGGTGGGGAAGAGGAAGAGGATGAAGTTGTTAGGCATGGGTAATCTCGGAGGGATGGCTTGGGTAGAGGAGATAGCTTGGTGTGGGTGGATAGGTTATCGGGGTAGTAGCTCAGCCAATGGATAAGAGAGGGGATGAAATGGAAGGTTGGGTGGTTGGGAAGTGAGGTGGAATGAGGATGGATCAAATGGGTCATAGGATGAGCGTGGAGGGTGTAGAATACTAACAAAGAAGCGATGCATGCTAGAAGTGGAGGACTTGGCCAGAAGGCATGGGATTGGGAGATTGATGGAGGCTTGGGACTAAGAACAAAGTGAGGTGTGAGTGGCTGAGGCTAAAGAGGGTTGTGTTAAGGTGAGCCAAGTGATGGGGGGAAATCGGTTAGGAAATGGAGGTAGGATGGATGTTCGAGGAGGGAGTTGGTAAATTATGGTTGAGAGAATGGAAATTTGCGTGGGGTAGCTTGATGAACATGGAATAGATTAGCATGGGGACATGGATGAGTGTCCAACATGATTGTTGGTCGATGAGTTAGAAATTAGTAGTTGGGTTGTGGAGAGGGAGTGGTGATGGTTTGGCCGAGGAGCCGAGTCAAGGGAAGTGGAGAACATTAGAGGGGTGAATGGAGAGTATGTGGTGAAGTTAGATTGGACTTGGGATAGGGGAAGGGACAAAGTGGTAAGTGGGTAAGGAGTTAGTAACTCACGGGATGGGGAGTTGGAGTTGTTTAGGTATGTGGGGATGGTAGCTTAGTTGTTCGAGGGGTTAGGAGTTGATTCAAGTTGTGTGAAGGGATGAGGAGATTGGTATGAAGTGGGATAGAGTTCCTTCGGGAGAGATATCAGTTGATGAGTAAGTGCAATGGGTGTTACATAGAGCTAAGCCATATGGGGTCGGCGGTAAGGGAGGAGTGAGGTGTAGGGTGAGCCGAGTGGATCGGTGAGGTGAGGGGTTGCTCGGGTAAAAGACGGAGGATATCGGGGATGATTAGAGTAAGAGCTCGGGGATGTTAGAGGTGAGGGTAGAGCTCGGTGAGGAAGGGAGATAATTTGGTGTGGGTGAGGGATGGTGAGCTCGAGTGGAGTGGAAAGGAGATGGGATATTTTGGGATAATAATAATAATTATTATTTTTATTTGCTTATTATTTTATTATTTTGAATTTTTTTAGCAATAATAATAAAATTTTACACCCATTATAAACAAGTCAATAACACACCCTTTCAAACAAAAAATCCACTTACCCCAATGATGACATAAATGACTAAATGTATGAACCACAACACATGGATGGAGACAATACTAAAGATCCTATAAGTGGGTGAGTCTACAAACGAAATATTCGTAACATATATCTAGATTGACAAGAACTATGAAACACAATAACTATTATACTTACGACACCTATACAAGGTGAGAAAAAAGAAAAGTGACCAGAACTTGGGTCTAGTCCCACCGGTGTGCCAAATGTGCATCATAGTTTCCTACTTCTGTTCATATTAGTGTATGAGAAATCAATAAACATAAAAAAACATCGAATATGCAAGGGCTTAGTACCTTAGAGATGGTGATGAATGATACAGGTGTAAAGTAAATGATGAGATCCTCTCTACAATCTCAGAAAACCTACAACTCAAAGACATTAGGGAAAAATTTATTAGATATTTTATGCAGGGGATTACTGAAAATGTGGACCTGAGAAGAATTCACTTTCTCGGTGGTTGTCAATCCCTATGTGATAAAGAATAATGATAAAATACAAGATAAACAGATAACATGCAAGCTGATGAACAAAGAAAACTGAAGATGTTGATATGTAGATGGAGCTACTGATTTGATCCAGACACAACATGCAACATGAACCAAGCTAAGTGAACCACCAAATCAGGAGCAGAGTATTGTGGAGATTCCAGTTTCATTATAAGGACATTATGAGGATACTATGATAAACAAGCGGCTAAAAATTCAAAACAACATTTTCCCAAATTTTTCAACTTGTTTAAATGAGGGGGGAAGGCCCATATTTATAGCCTAGGGGTGAGGTTAGATTGTGGGTTATTAGGTAATCAAGGTTGGGTAAAGTAACCTTGGTTAAGAGACATGATGTGATCAAGCAAGGCTCACAATTTGAATTATGAGGTCAAAGAGATAAGGATGTGATATGGAGTGGGGAGCATGATTGACATGGTTAGGTGCAATAATGCATCCCATTTTTGAATTTAGGAGTGGGATGTCGATGTGTGTATTATTGCCCATGAATTGAATAAATTTGGGATATGTGAGATAATGCCAAATTTTAATTATCAAATGGGTTTACATGGAGCCCATTAATTAATTAATTAAGGGTGAGTAAATAGATGGAATTTACTCAAATTTAGGAAAAATAAAAGTGAGAGGGAATTTGAATGAAGGAGAATGAATATGAGATGAAGGAGAGGAGTTACTCCAAAACTAGGGTTTATAGTTACAAAGGAGCCTCTTTCCTCTATCTTATTAAAACTAGCTAACTTTTGTCCTTAAGAAAAACATCTAGTTACCTGTAGGGTTAGTAGGGATTAACGGTATCCAACATGAATTGTGTACATAGCCAAATGCCCTCTATCATTTATGAAATGCGTTTAGTATTTGAGAGGCTATCTCCAATTATTTGTCTCTTAGACCCTACCTTACCTTCCTAACTATTTTCTTCATTATATCCCTTCTCTTACACTATGTTATGCATATATTCATATGCTTGGGGTTTAAAGACTCAAAAATACCTTTTTATGCACCCATTAAGACCATCCTTCACTATTATAAGTTTGAAGATTACATTCCTTATCTAACTCCCACTCCCTTTGTAAGTTGGATTTCTTAATAATGTCTTGACTATGCATAACCACTTTGTGACCATATACCGTCGATGTAACTCAAGGTTTCATCAATAAAACAATTAAATTATACTACAATATATTGAAGGATTCTTATAACATCATTATTATTAAGTTTCAGGATTTAAATCTTTGAATGGAGTCCTCAATCTACTAACCCTAACTAACTCTTAGGGAAAAATCCTCCAAACCTGAAACAAGAAAGAATCACCATAAGTTGAATAAGGTCTTGAATTAAGGGAAAAAAATTGTGCCTGGCCATTTTCAGATCAATCCTCTCCAGATGATTTTACTAATAAGCCTTAACATTTCTTCATATCCTATGATCCCTCTTGATTATCATTGTCTTGTTGTGCATGAACAAGGGTTTCCTAGTCTTCAATGTTTCTAACACTAAACCCTCATACTATCTTTCACTATGGTTTCTTAGAAATACATTGAAAAAATTTAGGTACCTAAAATCATCCTTCAAATTCTTCCCTTCTTGATGATACATTAACCCATTCCTTCATGCAAGAGTTTCAGAGGCTACTACAATTTCCTTTGACATGGAATCTACTTATGGAAGAGGTTGTTTACTTCACATCATCATGGGACAGGATTAAAAATTGTAAGTTCTTTATAGAATTTCATGCATGAATAACACTTTTTTACTCACCCTTTCAACCATGTAATGACTTATAATTCAATATTTTCCTTTCATCCATGATTCTACAACAATACTCTACCATAGTATGCTCAAAGTTATTTATTCAAAAATAAAATCATTTTATTCATAAACTCATGACAGGGGCATGGAATGCTTTCTTCCCAAAGCTTTATAGTCTTCTCTTACATATATTGCTACTAAAAAAATGGGAACATATAAAAAATTACCACGAAGGTTTATCATAGAACCCCTTCCCTGTCACAATTACTTCAACATTCATCAACATAAGGAGACTCCCTAAAGGAACTTACATTATTCAAATACGTTATAGACTAGTTATTTCAAATTAGTATTCACATACACTCCTGTAATATCACAATAACTAGAATGGATACACAATGCAACATCACATTGAATATTAATCATGCAAATACAAGAACTATCACACATGTGTATACACAAATTCTCACTCCCAAATCTCTTAGAATATTTATTTCATTGATTCTCACCTAGATGGAATGAGGAGTACAATTATGTTTTTACAATTTATAGTTTTTCCTCAACTTCTAACTAAATGAGACATCTAGACATCTTGGTCACATGAGTATTTTTGGGCTTAATAATCAAATCTCTTTGTTATAAGCTCAAACCTGTTACTTTATAACTCTTATTATGACTAATAGACCCTAAAGAGGACCTAAGAAACTCATATCATACTTCTCTCCATCCTTTTCAAGGTTTACAAGCTCTAAGATTGCTTCAAAACATTTTAAAAAGCCAAAAATTTCCTAGATATTCAAATATTACAAATTCTCACCATCATTCTTCTAATTTAACTCCTAAGTCACACTCATCCATTTCTTCATAGGACCCCCTTTATAATTAACCTCAATGGTGTCTTCCTTCTTTGAAGATCCGTGCGACTCCAAGTTCCTCCAATCAAACTTCTAATTCGACTCTTGAGTCATTTTCCTCCCTTTCTTCACAGGAACCCCTTTATCCATCTCTTCAATGACATATTCCTCCATTAAATATCTATGAAACTCAAAATTCCTCTAATCAATAATCCAAGTCGACTCCTACCTTGCAATCCATTGATTTGGATACATGATCCTCTTTGTCTACCTACACAATGTCATCTTACAGAAAACTAATACCAAGTTATTTCAAATCCACATCTTCTTCAACTCGTGAGACATCTAAATCCAAATCAAATTTATCTCTTGAGTCAACTTGATGGATCTAAAATACACATTTATTCATTCACTCATTCACCTCAAAATATACAATAACAAATACACACTTTTCTTGTAGTATAAGGATATTTAATAATGCCCAAATTGGCCTTAAGTGATTTTTTTTTGGATTATTTCCCTAAGTTAGCTTCAGATCTTACCATGCTCTGTGATTTTTACCTTATATCCTACATTTTAAGTCTTTTCAACATCTATGGAATTCACAATTTAAGAAAACCTTCCCTCTAGACTTATCTTCACCAACTTCTTATACACTCTCCTATAGTAGATCTTCATCCAAGATAGATATTTTTTTCTTCTAACCTTGTAAAATATTCTATTTTAATTCCATATAAAAACACTTCAAAAACTTAGGATCACCCACAAAGTTGATGGAAAATAATCAAAATTACAATATTTCACCTTCTTGCTCTAACATTCAAATTACTCTTCCCTTACTCCGTAGACC
This sequence comes from Taxus wallichiana var. yunnanensis, assembly GCA_018340775.1. NCBI lineage: Eukaryota > Viridiplantae > Streptophyta > Pinopsida > Cupressales > Taxaceae > Taxus > Taxus wallichiana. The sequence goes on from CM031240.1 coordinate 109,261,767, forward strand.
TTAGTTCAAATTATGAAACATTTACTTATTTGATCATTTCAATATTATTACAATCATATTCCCTTTTATGAACCTTGGAACATCGTTATCATGATTATTACTAATGATTCAAAACCCTAAAATTTCAATACTAGTTTCTCTCTTAGACAAACTGTTCTTTTCCTTCTTGAGATAATGTGGGCTTGGCTCAGATGTGAATATAGAATTCTAAGGGTGACCTTAGGTTCTCATATAATTCTAAATATCTCTCTTTTCATATTAAATATGATCCCAAAATTTGGAGAGCCAATTCCCTTTATAACTCCCTAAACTCACCTTTTTCATTTAAACTCTTAAACCCTTAATTAGGTCTTGATGATAAAACTGTTAAGCTTAAATTTCAAGGGAATATATTTCAAAAGGAGGTATAGGGTGATTTAAGTACCCATTATTCTTATCATTCATTGTTAAAATTTTCAAGTTTCTATGCCTTGATCATCATATATGTCCTTTGTTAAATGCACTCTCCATTTAGGCTTGGTAATTGATTCACTTGTCCCATCAGGATAGTCATAATTTTCTCATGGTTTCTCAAATAAAAGTCAAATACTACTCTTTCAACATCTTAGGTACCCTATCAACTTTGTTTCTTGTATATTTGTGGACTGAAATTACAAGTTTGTATCTTTATAACTCTTTTTGTGCAAACCATACCGTAGAAACTATAGAAAGCCCGAGAACATGATTTTTAGAAATAGGTTTCACTTTTGATCAATTCAAGGAACTAATATTATCCCAAAAGTCTAAATTTACTTATTTCACATTATCATTTTAAAGTATAATCAAATAATGCTCTACCTTCTTAATTCAAGCCTTATTCCTCCTTAACTAAACTATATAATGTTGTCAACCCCACAATTCAATCAAACTCATATATCTTCCTACTTATTTACTTCAAAAACTTAAAATATGGTCTATGGGTTTACATGTGAATGAAAATCATATCTGGGTTAATAGAGAAGGATATCAAATCAATTAACATTGATTTCACCATTAAAGAAGATTGTACATTTTACTAGGTTAAAGGATCAAAACCCTCAAACACAAAGGTGGATTCTTGAGCACTTGTTCTTAAAGACATTAACCTTTCTCATGCATTTGTACATTCTCTTTGAAGAAAATTTGGTATAATAAATTATAGAATTATCACAATGCCACTAATCCCATGCAAGATACAATCACAATCAAATACCCTTGTTTTAATAGTGTTCCTTAACATGTAACAAGAAATGTCGTTAAGGAGTCACAACTAAACTTTGTAAATACTCTCAAATTATGGAAAGGAAGAACCTCAACATTTTTTCTATGAGAATATCCTTCTTTTATCTCTGCAATCCTTCAACACATACACCCCGAATAAGATACTATTGTTGTGCAAATGTGCAACAGGGAAATTGATAATTTCCAAGCATGACAATGATACCCTTATACCAATTTTTTCAAGTCCTATCATTCCAAGACACCCCAGGTCTTCCCAGTTAGTCCAGTAACCTCCTAATCAATGTTAATTCATTCCCCTATGTGATTTAGGAAATTCAAATCAACCCCTCTAGGTGATTTTAGGAGTTCATCAAAAGTTGCAAGCTACAGGTAGTTGTGGGAAGGGCTATCACTGGCCTTTCGAGGACTAGAGAAACTCCATGGAGCATAGAAGAAAATAAAAATGGACGTGGAAGTGATTGAAAGGAATAGGAACATCATGAAGGTTATTTTGGAAGGTTTAGGGAAGATTTGGAGCAATTTTGGCAGTTTCATCAAAGTTGGGGATTCACAGGCCTAGGCAGTGCACAAGCCAAATAAGCTGTGAACCTTCAGAGGGTGATTTCGGGAGCTTTGGATGGAGTTATGAGAAATACAAAACATCTTTGGAAATATAATTCCAAGACATAAAAGATGGTTAAATCATATTTTCCATAACACTTTGTTGCATCCGGTATGCGGGAAGTTTTCCTCATTCACGGTGGAGTACCAATTACAAAATAACAATTTTTCAGGGATAAAATGGAATAATCAAGACAAAATACCATTCACAGTTAGGATCATATACAATTTTTATGAAAAATTCCATCGGGAGCTCAAGTTATCATCGTCATAAGTTGTCCTCTTGGAGCAAGTTCAAGACTTAGCCAAATTTTGGGAGGACTAGTGTCGGCTTCAAGAGCCTAATGGGATTTTATGTCCCCACAAGACCCTAAGGGTCAGGTACCTAAAAATTGGAAAAATTTACCATCCCCATGTGACCTTTGGAGCCTCATATGACCACCAACATTGTTAGTTCAACCCTCGAGTGTAATTTAGAGCTCAAATATCCCATCGTCGTATCAACGCCACGTGTCAACTCTAGGACCACTATGGAATTTTATGTCTCCCATGTCCCTCAAAGGTCATGGACATCCAAAATTTTAAAATTTTCCTATCCCTCTATGAGATAGTTTTGTCACCCATGTGACCCACTTCCAGCCCCTCAGTGCTTTAAAGCTAATTTTTGAGCACTCACTCCTTATCGTCGGATCGAGGACATGTGTTAAATCCTTGCTTACCATGGAAATTGATGTCCCTCATGTCCCTTTGAGTTGAGGGACATATGATAAAATAAAAATCACCCAACCCTCTCTCATCATGTTTTTTAAAATTCAAATATTTATCTGCTTCCTGCTTCAACTACTTCCACTCCCATGCAAAAACATTTCTCCAATATTCCTCTAAAACCTCCTTACAATCACTCGACCATTTCTAAACCTCAATCCAGACCTATCAAAACAATATTATCCTTCACTCCATGAAATAATATAGGTATTATAAGTAATCTTGAGAAAATGAAGAAGGATAAGCGAAGAACAATGAAGAGAACAGTAGAAAATTTCCATAGCCAAATAACATAGATTCACAAAAATCTTTTGAACCAATGCACAAATCAATGAACCATTTTTTTCTATTTTTACCTCTCTCCAAGACCATTAAAAACATACTTTTAAACTCTCCTCTCATGCAATATAGCATTCACAATGAATAAATCTTCTTTCCAGATCAACAAAAAAAGAAATCGGATTTCCCGTTAAACCGATTGTCAGATTCAAGTAAGATTTCACATGAAGCACCAGAAGAGAAAACCCATAACAAAAATAGAATTTTTATTACAAATGGAGAATAAAATGAAACATGCAATTTTTGAGCTCCATTAATGGCTTCCATGACACAGTAATGGAAAAAATCAGTGAGATACCTCTCCGCTTCTTAGGGTTACCGTGGGTGAAATCACCTAAAAATGAGAGGAAAAGATCACTGGAAAATCTAGTTTTACGTGAACTAGTTTTTGCGCCATGAAGCCCCTATTTTTAGGGATATGGAGGGATGTTTTTTTTTTAGTATTCTTCCCACACCATGAAAATATCATTTTCCCACTTGTTTAGATGGAGGATTTACTCAAATGCAAAGCATGGGACCCTAGAATAAAACCTAGAATTTCAAGACTTGTTTCATTGCAAGCTAACATCTACATGTGCACTTACTGAAAATAGCATGTCTTCCTACAAATGGATAATTTACTTTATAAAATATTCCATTTGAAGGTGCTCTGAAGAAGGCGGTAAACACATAGGAGTATCATAGAAAAATTCATCAAAAAGGTCATTTTGTCTCAAAATTGACACTTACTAAAAGTAGTAAATGGTTTGCAAGCACCTCTTATAAATAGTTGGTTGGTCCAAAAGGTGAGATGAACAAATTAAGAAGAAATAATTCAAGCTACCATAACAAGAAGAGGTTGGGAAAATTTAACTATGACACTTACTAAAAATAGTAAGTTTCTGAGGTGTACTTACTAAAAATAGTAGGTTGTTCTCAAAGGAAAGTTTAGAACAACATGACATTAAGGGAGTTTCATTACATTAGAGTTTTCCATCATCATTTGAGGATCATCAAAATTTATTAGGGGCAACCTCTTCTCTCTCTTCTCTCTCCCCAACTTTATCTCTCTTTAAATGTTCTAATTCTTTGTTAGGGTTTGCATTTTTGGTATGCCTTTAAGTCACCTAAAAGTGACTTTAGAAACATAATGGAAATTAAGTCACCTTAATTTTATAAAAGGGACTTAAATATTTTATAGGAATATGAATATTCTAAAGTTATAAATAAGGCATATGGTGCGTCGTAAAGAAGATGAAGATTCAATTCTACTCTATAAATTGTAAAGCCATTCCCATCTAAAAGGGTTGTGATTGATCTTATAAACTCAAGAGTACATTTTTCTTAGAGAAAGAAAAGGAGATAACCATTTTCTTCTACTTTCCTCCACTCTTAAAATTATTCCATTCCCACACTATGTACAACTTTTGTTCAAGAAATTAATACAAGAAGAAGGATTTTCTAGCTTTCTTTGACTAAGGGGTTTCCTGATACTTTTTGATGAATAAATTATATTTGGTTTTATTTCCATTTCCAAGGTTATTTCTTCTCATGAATGCATTTGTTGAAGTTTATAACTAGTGTGTACAGGAATCTGATTTTATATCTGTAGCATTAGTTCTCCTACTTCTTTTCTCACTCCCATTTCCCACTCTTTAGACAAAGTCTTCCCGGAAAGATATTCTGGCTTTGATAAATGGTCGTGGAGTTCCCCTTTTGGATCCTTGATCATAATGCTACTCAGAGAAAAACTCACTTTCACTTGCGCATGCATATACAAAAGCCGCACTAGTTAAGTAGAGGGAATTAGACTCCCGGAGCGTTGTCATAAATCCACAAGTTTTTCCACCAAACAAATTTGATCACCAACAATTTTTACACCCACCATGGGGTAGATTTAGTAGCATCTTCATCCAAAATATGACAGCAAGATCCCCAATATAATTTTTAAAAAAATATCAACAAAAAAGAGTTCATAAAAATCCATTCTTTGAAGGCTACACTACTAATTTCTTATAGTGAACTTTCATATTCCAAAGTGTCTTTTCATATTCCTATTACATATTTTTTTAGTGTTACAACTTGAAGAAGAATTTTTTGAAGTAAAAGACGAAGTGGAAATAATGGTGGGAAAAGTAGAAATACCTCAACCAATTGTTTCATGGGGAACAAATACATGCCCGTTCACTCTTGAACCACCTCTTCATGATCTACCAACAAGTTCCAATAATAACTTTCCAAAGTTCAAAGCTGATGGAACACAACTCCCTGAAGAGCACATATTGGACTTCACCACATCATGTAGGATTCTTTGTGTCCAACATGAAGATGTTGATGTAAGATTATTCGTGGAGTCCCTCCAAGAAAAATGAATAGAATGGTTCTACCTCCTTCCTACCTGATCCATCACTTTGGTTGGAATGAAATTAAGAATACCTTTGAGGAAACATTGAAATCAACTAAAAACTATCAAGACCTCTTGGTGCATTTTTCTCAAATAAATAAAGGATAAATCAAAACTATGAGAGACTTCGTGGATCATTTCGAATGATTTCTTTGTAGGATAATAGAAGAAGATTCATCATCTTAGAACAATATCAAGAGATTCTTCATAAATGCTCAATCACTTGGAGGTAGGCTTTCTCCTATGAATATTTCAACCAAGGAGCATCGTAGAAGCACAAAGGATGGTTGTTGAACTTGATGAAAATATCATCCTCTCTTAAAAGATCAAGAATCCATCAAAGAGCAAGGCCCGACATCATGGAGATGATAGAACTAATCCATCATTGTAAAATTTGGACAATGAGATGGCATCTTCAAAGAGGGAATTATTTTAATGAGTATATTCTCAAAGATGCAATAGAAATTAGATTGTAGGAGCACCCCAAAGACTTGCCCTAGAGGCCCCATCTATAAACGTAGATTCCGGGATTCATGAAAAGGAAGAAGAGCTTGAACAAGAAAGTGAAGGTGGCAATTTCCTATAAATTGATGAACTTGAGAATGATACACAAATCAGATTTTGTGAGTATTCTGGAGGTGATGAAGAATTCAAAGAAGATGTAACCCATTATTCATGTGCGGTATTCACTCACTCTCAATCTGAGAAAGGAGAACCTCCCTCCACTGCTGGAAAGAAAAATAAGGTTTATGATCCTCCTATGGCGACTTTACAAAACAAAATAATCAGTCGAGGATCACCACTTCCATATTCCATGGAGTTTTCATTGTTGAATCCTGATCCTGTAACAAGTAAGAAGAATCCCACTATTCCAAGTAAGTCCTCTGATGCCTCTTCCAATTCTAAATCCAAATCTACCCCTATAAAATCTAGTACTTTGAAAACTCCTAATGTACCTTTCAAGATCCCATCTACTCCCCAAAAATCTACTCCTACTCCCAAGCCTATCTAGACTCCAAAATCAGTCCCTTCACCCCCTTGTCCACATCTTCTCCCTTTGACTTCATAGAATATGCAAACAAAGCCAAAGTGCATATTACAAAACTGAATATTTGCAGACCCATCCTAAATAGTTTGAGAGGTTTTTTCAATACATCAGGAATGGTAGTCTAACACCCAATGATGTAGCTCCTCATCCTAAAGGAATACTACCAAACCCACCTACACCTCCCTCACATAACATGCTTTCTCTGAGTGCATCAAAGACTAATAAATTTGAACCTTTCTATGTCTCCCTTCTTGTTGGAGAATATGTATTAAATAGTTGTATAATAGATTCAAGTGCCTCGGATAATTTCATTCTGTGAATTTTTCCAAATCCCTAAAACTCCCCATGACTCCACCTAGTGGCCCTTATTACTCTTTAGATTCTAAAGAGGTCCCACTAGTAGGGAAGGTTAAAGATGCAAAGGTGGCTCTTGCCATATTTCCAAACAAGAAATTTTCGGTGATGATTTTGGTAGCGAGACACCCCTGACCTCGTTTAGAATGTTGCTAAGTATAAGTTTCATCTGAGACTTGGGAGGGAAAATTTAGATGAAATGGTCATACGAAACCATACCGATAAAGGGAGACATGGATAAATTGCTTCTCGAGAAGAAGACGAGGTACATGGTATGAAAGTCTGAAATCCTAGAAGCTAACATTTTACTCGAAGATAACGGGAAGACGAATCACTTTGTGACGACCAGGAGGAATAATATATTCCCATCTTGATTGGTCTAGACATGCCTTCCCTGAGATATTTGGATTTTGAGGAAGCATTGAGGAGATTCAAGTTCAAGAGGGCAACCCCAAACTATCGGAGACAATGCAAATGATGAGGAAGAGGAGATCGTTCTTGGTGATTTTTAAGAAGAAAAATCAGCTTGTATGCTTATCCAAGAAAAGGGGTTATTCTTGTTCCCATTTGGGGATGAAGATGATCTCGATCGGGCCATCTATGAAGAGACAAAATCAGCTTGTGATGAGCTCGCGAAAGGTTTGAAATAATTGGTTATACAATAACTAATGAAAATGCGAAGAAATCGAGGACTTTGAGCTCGGTATTGAACTCCCATCTGAAGCCACAAATCTGCAAGAAAAGCATGAAGATGATTTGGAAGCCTTAACTAATGTGAAGGTTGTCCATATTGAGATAAGGAAAGATGAAAATTATGATGCTTCTCTTGAGCTAATGGTTTATGGATATAATAATGAAATGGAGATATTATATTTCCCATTTGAAGATGAAAACTATTTCCACTGAGGAAGAAATTTAAGCAAGGAGTTTCAAGAACTCGAAGATGAAGATATTTTTGATGAAGGATCGGTAGAGTGCAATGATTCCCAAAATGATGAGGTATTCCCTCTAGATAGTTTCCTTGAGCTACATTACTCTATGTAAGAAATCTTAGATGTAGTAGGAGTTCTGGAAGATCCCGAGCTTATTCTTGATATCTTAACTCGTGCCTTAGACATACAATAAAAATATGAGTTTACCTCCTATTCTCCTGCCAATACTCAAATGCCTCATAGTGAAATAGAGATAAAGGATGAATCTAATGTTTCTCATTGAGAAGATGTCAATGAGCATAGACCTGAGAAATAAAGTAACTCAGAATATTCAAGGAATTGGAATGAAGAAAGCTTTAGGGCAGTGATGAGATGCTTGATGGAGAATCAACTATATACATAAACATGGAAGGAAACTGACACTATGAAACTAATTCCAAAGAACATGACAGATGAGGAATTTCTAAATGAAGACCTGAGCATCAAAAATCTCACATGAACTCACTACTAAAAATTAAAAGGACAATCATGGAAGCACATGGATTCCATAAAAAATTAAGGAAAGGATGTTACTTTCTTGAACCAGTCAATGACTTCACAAAACAACATCACTCAATATTGCCCACTCACAAGTAAGTTTTGAGAAATGGAAAATGCTTCGGTGAAAGTGGGTTATCCCCAAACCTATACCATAGGTGATTGTTAGGTGTGTTTCCCTTTACGTGGCATGTTTCCTTTTCTTTCATGTGTTGTGTGTTTCCTTTTTTTTTTTGTGTTTTTCCTTCTTCTCTTTATCTCTCTCTCTCTCTCTTGTAAGTTGTACGTGAATCCTCAAGGAACAATGGATAAGGCACTTGTCAGTGGATTATATGGTCTAAAGTTGAGATTATAGGATTCTTCACACCATGTCTTCATTGTGCTCAGTCCATGTCATGTCCCCAAGCTAGAGCCAATTATTTTCATGCAAATGTGCAACAGGGAAATTGACAATTTCCAAGCATGGTAACGATACCATTGTACCAATTTTTCAAGTCCTATCATTTCAGGACACCCGGTCTTCTCATATAGTCCATTAACCTACTAATCGGTGTTAATTAATTCCCCTAGGTGATTTAGGAAATTCAAATCAACCCCTTATTTGATTTTAGGAGTTCATCAAAAGTTGTAAGCTACATGCAATTGTGGGAAAGGATATCACTCACCTTCCGAAGACTAGAGAAACTCCATGGAACATATAAGAAAAGAAAAAATTGACTTGGAAGTAATTTAAAAGAATAGGAACACCATAAAGATGATTTTGGAAGGTTCAAGGAAGATTTGGAGTAGCTGTGGAAGTTTCATCAAAGTTGGGGATTTATAGGCCTAGACAATGCATAGGCCTAAATAAGTTACGAAGCTTCAGAGGGTGATTTTGGGAGCTCCGAATGGAGTTAGGAGATTTTCTTTTTTCTAAAAAGATAATACCAATCCATACAATATGGTTAAATCATATTTTCCACAACACTTTGGCGTATTAGGTTGATAGAAAGTTTTCTCGAGCACGGGTGGAGTACCAAATCAAAACTCTGATTTTTAGGGATAAAATGGAAGAATCAAGACATGATAACTTCACCATTGGATTTAAATTTCAATTTCTAGTTAGGATCATATAAAAATTTTATGAAAAAGTCCATCTGGAGCTCAAGTTATCATCATCATAAGTTGTCCTCTTGGAGCAAGTTCAAGACTTGGGAAAATTTTAGGAGGAAAAGTGTAGGCTCCAAGAGCCTAGCGCAATTTTATGTCCCCAATTTCCCTAAGGGTTAGGTAAATCAACCTTTGAAAAATTCTCCCAGCCCCCATGTGACCTCTGGAACCCCATACAACCATCAACATTGCCAGTTCACCCCCGGGTGCAATTTGGAGCTCAAATTCCTTAACGTCGGATCAACACCACATGTCGGCTCTAAATCTTTGCCATGGAATTTGATGTCCCTCACATCCCTCATAGGTCAAGGAAATTAGACCTTGAAAATTTTTCTCAAACCTTTAGGATAGAGTTTTGGTCACCCACGTGACCCGCTTCCAGCCCCTTAGTGCTTTAAAGCTAATTTTTGAGCACTCACTCCCTGCCATCGGATCGAGGACACATGTTAGCTCCTTGTGTATTGTGGAAATTGATGTCCCTCATATCCCTTTGAGGTGAAGGAAATCAGGTACAGTAAAATTCACCTAGATCTCTCTCATCATGTTTTTAAAAATTCAAATATTTACACGCTTCTAACTACTTCCACTCCTATGCACATACATTTCTCCATTCTTCCTCTGCAATATCCTTGCCATCACTCCCGGCATTGTTGCACCTCAAACTAGAACTATCATAGAAATACTCTCCTTCAATCCATGAAATCATACATGTCTCAGAAGGAATCTTGAGAAAACGACAAAGGAGAAATGAAGAATAATGAAGAGAACAGTAGAAAATCTCCATAGCCAAAAATGGAGATTCACAAAAATCTTACAAACCAGTGCACGAATCAATGAACCATTTTTTTCTGTTTGTTCCTCTATCCAAGACCATAAAAAAAATACTTTTAAACTCTCCTCTCATGCAATAGAGCATTCACAATGAATAAATCTCCTTTCCATCTCAATGAAGAAAGAAGTGGGATTTTTGTCAAACCGGTTGTCAGTTGAAGTAAGACTTCACATGAAACACCAAAAGAAAAAACCCCATAAAAATATAATTTTTATTAAAAATGGAGAATAAAATGAAACCTACATTTTTGAGCTCCATTAATTTCTACAATGACATAGTAGTGGAAAAAATCAGCGAGCTATCTCTCCACTTGTCGGGATTCTTGTGGTCAAAATCACCCAAAAATTGGAAGAAATGATCGTTGAAAAATCTAATTTCACGTGAACTAGTTTTTGTGCCATGAAACCCCTATTTTTTATGGATATCAAGGGATTTTTTTTTTCTGTATTCTTCCCACACCATGAAAATATCATTTTCCCACTTTTTTAGATCGAGGAGTTACTCAAATGCGAAGCATGGGACCCCGAAATAAAACCCAAAATTTAAAGACTTGTTTTGTTACAATCGACATCCACGGTGCACTCACTAAAAGTAATTCTTAGTGAAAATTCATAGCACCCCCAAATGAGTTATAGATCTACTTTTCTAATGCAAACTCATCTGGTGTGAATGCACAACATTGAGTTTTCTCCAAGGTGTGGGGCCTTGCAAGGTGAGAAAAATCTTCAGATTGAAATTGGTTCTTACTCCTCTATTTAGGTGTATGAATGCAATTTTACAGAGGTTATAGTTCGAAATTCTTACTCTAAAACTACTAAAGAGACATGGTTGAGAGAAAAATGGAAATTGCAACAAAACTAAGAAAAAAACAGAGAGGTGATACACCAAAGGAGTGCTGAACTCCTTGCTTTGCAAAAATAGACACAAATCATGAAGATTGCAGCAAAAAAACATGCACAAATTACCAAAATGCAATGAAGGATCAGAAGACAATAATAACTGCATGAGAGGATTGAAAATTGATCACAAAACATACATTATCATGCCCAGATTTGATACAATACATTGCAATAGAAAAGAGGCAAAAAACATGTTACAATCTCCATGGGAGGTCTAAAACTCCTTCAAATCCACTTGCTAAGGGGAAAAGAAGAGCTTGCAAAAGCAAGAACATCTAACATTACAAAATGAGCCAAATTTGGCTTTTAATGGCCAAGCAGAAGAAGAGAAAGAAAAAAACATGGGAAAAAATGATTTATGAGTTCAACTACCAATCAAATCCCTTCAATTTCACCTACAAGGTGATGGGCTTCATGGACAAACCCATACGCCAAAGTACATTGCTCTGCAGATCCAAAAAATGACCCATACTTCATTAAATTTGGTGGTTGAATGTCATTTCTATATTTTTTTGCCAAAGATGTTTTCTCATTTTTCTCCCACAAAACTCCACCAAAAAAAAATTTAATAGTCCATCATGTAGAGGGTTTCACAATCTTTCCATTGATATAAAGAATCGAAAAACCGAGCTTTGGATCAAAAGATATGGCCCTCTGAAGATTTAGGGCAAAACTGGCAAAATTAGGGCAAAAATGGATTTGTGGGCCAAAATTTGAAATTTTTCCCTTTTTTGACTTTGGGAAAATTTCCCAAAAATTCCCCACCACTTTGCTGCCACGTGGTGCTTCCCAATTCAATGATGGAATGTGGGCCAGAGGTATGACTTTTTCCTTTGATTTTTGCATTGGGAAAATTTCCCCAAAAACCTTACGCCCCACCTCTCTGCTACCACGTGGCACCTTCTAGTTGCTTTGTGGGGGTGCGCTTCTATTTTTTTCCCTGGCACCTTTTGACCACTTTGGAAAATTTCACCAAATCCTTTTGCGCCTCTGACTCCCCACCACCAACTGGACACGTGTTACCTCCTGGTTGCTTTGTGGGGTTGTGCTTCCAATTATTCCCTTTACACATTTTGAAATTTTGGAAAAATTGTCAAAATTCCCCCATTCTCCCCAATTCTACTCTTTGGTAGGACATGTGTCGTCCTCTGGTTGGCCTGCGAGGCCTTCACAAATTTCCTTCATCCTCCGCTATGAGCTGCGGGATGGATTTTCCTTTGCACCTCCACCAACTCCTTGGAAAATTTTCCAACTTACCTCCACTTGCTCCTCGACTCCCGCTGCCACATGGTGCATTCTTATTGGATGCAAGCCTATCAAGGGAAATTTTCCCCAAAAACTTCGTCGGGCCATAACTTGAAAATTACAAGGAGTTAGAAGGAAAATTTTACCTTTCTAGAAAGGGGAAGAAAAATCCTATCTAATGGAGCCATTTCTAGAAACCCTTGAGTACTTGAAATGTGTGAAAATTGAAGTTGAAGCACAAGGAAGGGAAGAATGAAGGAAAGTTAGCCAAAATAAGCGGGGGCTCATTTTGGATAACAATTTGGCAACTCTCAGGGGTCATCTGCCTACTAGATGAATGATCAATGGCCTTTGAAGCATCCATTAGGCATGGAGTCAAGCTTGATAAACTGATTCTAATCTGAACTATGAAAATATGACCTCTGAGCCACTTGGAAACCCACTGAAACTTGGAGCTGATCTTCACCCAAAAACCATTGAAATGGATTGTGCAAGAGAAACACAACAACACAAAAAAACTATGTAAAAAATCAAAATCATACATGCTCTGAATGGAACATGCAAAGTGTGTACAAGAACTTCTTCTTCTAAAAGAAAACCTACCTACTTTACTTTAATGGAAGCAAAGGTGAGCTAAAAAAACCTACTATGTTGGTTGTGTAAAATAGCTTCCTTTCTTCAAAATTGGCAGCCATGCAAATGATTTAGAGTTAAGTATGGCTGCTAAAATGAGTGGAAAATCAACAAGAAGCTGGTCTTCTACTCAAATTAGCAAGGTGTCAACTGAAAACAAATCCAATACTTTTTTAGTTGCTCTACATTTAGGTTGCGAGAGGTATGGCAGCTAATCCTTGGAACTTTGCATATCATCCTCATGCTTAGAGGTAAACATGACTAGTTGTGGCTTCTTCTTTGGCTCCAATGAAGCCAAATACCTGATTGGGAAAGGTCTCATCCATTTGATATGCCTATAACTCTAATTTTCCATTCCAAAATGGAAGCTTCTTGCAGACCTTTTTGAATGGATGGTGTGGAAGAAATGGTGGAGATCTCCTACTCTTTTCCTTCCTTCATGGCAATATGGAACTCTTCTATAATATGCAACTAATCATTATTGATTACAACATCCAATGAAGTTACTTTTGCATTATTTTAACCTGCTGCAATACATTGTTGGTTATGGAGTTCCTCCATTGTAGCTTTTGGAAGATCAAATTCTTCCAACTTTGATTCAAGAGGCATGTTGCAAACTGCAGGCTACTATTTTTCAATGTTCTCCTTTGTGGCAGCAGGCTCTTGATGTTGGAGAATGAATGGTGGAGGAGAAAATGTTGTAATTTCAGCTGGCTCCTCCTCAATACATTCCTCTAAGTCTGATAAACAATCAAACTCTTCGCTGTCCCATTGCAACAAAGCTTTTCCCTCTTGTATGGTGACCTCCAAATCTGCATCTTCTTCACCATGTGTAGCTTCATTTTCAAACATGAAACTTGTCAATTCAAACTCGTCCAAAAAATCAGATCTTTGAAGAGATGAAGTGGGAGAGAAACATGAAATTTCTTGTGCCTTTTGCTCACAATTTGGACCTGTTTTGTTCACCTTCACAATGGCTTCATCAATCAAATCAAACCCTTCAAATGAAAGAAAAAATGTATCAATAATGCTTCCTTCTTCTGCTTTTGCAAAAACTGACTTTATCTCATCCATTTTCTCCTCAACAATGGGATTTTGAACTGGTTTTTCTTCCTCCAAAATGACTGATTTTGTAGTGTAGATTGAATTAGCATTTTGTTTGGGCAAAGTTCCAACATGGACATGTAACTCATCACCAACAAACTGATGATTCTTTTCCTCTTGTTCTTGTTCTTCTTCTACTGCAAACTCAGCCTCAACCACCACTATTGCTTCAACTCCAACTTCCTCTTTTGGCTTCACCATCAAGGGGATTTTTGTAATCCCAAATTTGAGAGCCAAGTTCAACAAACTTTTGATCTTTTCATCCTTGTTTGGCTCTTCTTCTTGCTGCTGTTTTCCTTGACTGGAATTCTAATTTTTATCTTCCCAACATGGATTTGGGAATGCAAGAGGAGGGTTGGGTTGTGACTCAATTGATTTTGCAATTTTTTGTGGTGGTGGAGGAGGTAGAAACTGTTATTTCTTTGGAGGGAATGGATGTTTGGAAGGGAAAAAGGATAGAAGAATTGAGATGGGGTGGAAGACTAGGGGATGGAGAAATGGAATCAAATTTTGGGACAGCATATGGGAAACTTGAAGCTTGACACTAGCGAAATGATACATATTGAGAAAGAGGAAAAGAAAGGGTATGAGATGGTGTGCTTACCTGTTGAAAAGGTTGCTGAATAATCCTCTCATACACCTCTATTCCCTCAGTCCACTTTGCAATTAATGGCAACATTGCAATCATGAAGTCAAGTTTCTCTTGAGGGATGTAATGTCTTGGAAAAGGTCCCACCCATGGACAAGGTGCTCCACAACCGATTCCAAATGCTTTCATTTGTGCTTGAGCCCTGGATTGCACCATGCCAATCTCCATTTTTTGGATTTTCTCCAACAGATCTGCATTTCCTTCTTGACTACCCTCATCATATGCATACTCTTGTGCTTGATATGCTTCATAGCCAAACTGATTTTGGCATTGCTCATATGGGTATGCATACTAGTTTTGAATATGATCAAAATGCTGATCTGGAGGATTTGAGAAACATGTTGGAGGTGGATTTGAATGGCACTACTATTGTAAATGTGAATTCCATGATGGAAATGAATTCATGATTACACAACTTCATGGAATGAAAGAAGATGGAAGAGATGGAAAGAAGAATGAATGGAAATGAATGGAAAATAGGTTTGTAACTCAGAGAATGAGTTATTGACCAGATGGAGTCACCAGATGTGTTTGTAATTGCCTCCAAAGGCTGAAATCTTCACAGGAACACATCAACCTACAAAATATGAAGTGGAAGACCTCTAAGGTCCCACTGGGTGTGCCAAAACTGTTAGTGTAAATTCACAACACCCCCAAATGAGTTATAGATATGCTTTTCTAAGGCAAACTCATCTGGTGTGAATGCACAAAATTGAGTTTTCTCTAAGGTGTGGGGCCTTGCAAGGTGAGAAAACTCTCCAGATTGAAGTTGGTTCTTACTCCTCTATTTAGGTGTATGCATGCAATTTTACAGAGGTTTTGGTTCAAAATTCCTACTCTAAAACTACCAAGGAGACAGGGTTGAGAGAAACATGGAAATGGAAACAAAACTAAGCAAAACTAGAGAGGTGATACACAAAAGGAGTGCCGAACTCCTTTCTTTTCAAAAATAGATGAAAATCATGAAGATTGAAGTAAAGAAACATGCACGAATTACTAGAATGAAATGAAGAATCATAAGACAATAATAACTGCATGAGAGGATTGAAAATTGATCACAAAACATACATTATCATGTCCATATTTGATACAATACATTGCAATAGAAAAGAGGAAAAAAACATGTTACAATCTCCATGGGAGGTCTGAAACTCCTTCAAATCCACCTGCTAAGGGGAAAGTAAGAGCTTACAGAAGTAAGAACATCCAACATTACAAAATGATCCAAATATGGCTTTTAATGGCCAAGCAAAAGAAGAGAAAGCAAAAAAAGCGAGGAAAATGATTTATGAGTTCAAATACCAATAAAATCCCTTCAATTTCACCTACAAGGTGATGGGATTCATGGACAAACCCATACGCCAAAGTACATTGCTCTACAGATCCAAAAAATGACCCATACTTCATTAATTTTGGTGGTTGAATGTCATTTCTATATTTTTTACATGCTAGAGATGTTTTCTCATTTTTCTCCCACAAAACTCCATCAAAAAAAAAAATTGAATAGTCCATCATGTAGAGGGTTTCACAATATTTCCATTGATATAAAGAATGTGAAAAACCAAGCTCTGGATCAAAAGATATGGCCCTTTGAAGATTTAGGGAAAAACTGGCAAAATTAGGGAAAAAATGGATTCGTGGATGAAATTTGAAATTTTTTTCCCTTTTTTGACTTTGGGAAAATTTCCCAAAACTTCGCTATACCCCGCTGATTCATTTCCATGTGGCACTTCCCAATTCGGCCCGATGGAACGTAGGTGGAGGTCTATCTTTTTCCTTTTATTTTTACATTGGGAAAATTCCCCAAAAATCCTCGTGCCCCGCCGCTCTGCTACCATGTGGTGCCTCCTGGTTGCTTGGTGGAGGCGCACTTCTATTTTTCACCCTGGCTCTTTTTGACCAATTTGGAAAATGTCACTAAATCCTTCCGTGCCTCTGACCCCCGCCACCAACCGGACAGTGTCACCTCCTCGGTTGCTTGGCGGGGTTGTGCTTCCAATTCTTCCCTTTGCACATTTTGCAATTTTGGCAAAATTGCCAAAATTCCCCACGCTCCCCGATTCTTCTGCTGACATGACATGTGTCATCCTCTTGTTGGCCCCGTGGGCCTTCACAAATTTCCTTCATCCTCCTCCACGGGCCGGCGGGCCGGTTTTTTCCTTTGCACCTCTGCCAACTCCTTGGTGAATTTTCTAACTTACCTCTATTGCCCCAACTCTCGGCTGGCACATGGCGCATTCTTATTGGATGCGGGCATGTTAAGGGAAAATTTCCCCAAAAAACTCCACCAGGCCATAACTTAAAAATTACAAGGAGTTTGAAGGAAAATTTTACCTTTCTGGAAAGGGGAAGAAAAATCCTATCTGATGGAGCCATTTCTAGAATCCCTTGAAGACAAGTTAGCCAAAATAAGCAAGGGCTCATTTTGGATAATAGTAACATGTCTTCTTATGTAGGAGTCAGTTAATTTAGATAAGACTCCATTTGACGGGGCTATGAAGAAGGTGGTAAACACAGAGGGAGTATCACAAACAAAGTCATCAAAAGGGTCATTTCGGCTCGAAATTGAAACTTACTAAAAATAGTAAGTGGTTCTGCAAACTCCTACTATAAATAGTTGGTTGGTCTAAAAGGTGAGATGAACAAAGTAAGAAGAAATAATTCAAGCTACCTTAGCTAGTGGAGGTTAAGTAAAGCTAACTATGACACTTACTAAAAATAGTAAGTTTCTGAGGTGTACTTACTAAAAATAGTAGGTTTTTCTCAAAGGGAAGTTTAGAACAACAAGACATTGAGGGAGTTTCATCACATCATAGCTTTCCATCATCATTCGAGGATCATCAAAATTTATCAGGGGCAACATCTTCTCCTCTTCTCTCTCTTCTCTCTCCCCAAATTTCTCTCTCTTCAAATGTTCTAATTCTTCATTGGGGTTTGCACTTTTTGGTATGCCTTTAAGTCACCTAAAAGTCACTTTAGAAAAATAATGTAAATTAAGTCACCTTTATTTTATAAAAGGGACTTAAATATTTTGTAGGAATATGAATAGTGTTGAGATAGAAATAAGGCATATGGAGGGTCATAAATAATATGAGGAGTTGTTTCTACTCTATAAATTGTAAAGTCATTCCCATTTCAAAGGGTTGGCAATTGATCTTGTAAACTCAAGAGTGCATTGTACTTAGAGAAAGAAAAGGAGATAGCCATTTTCTTCTACTTTCCTCCACTCTCAAAATTCTTCCATTCCCACACTATGTACAATTTTTTTTCAAGTAATCAATACAAGAAGGAGTTTCTAGCTTTCTTTGACTAAGGGGTTTCTTGATACTTTGTGATCAATAAATTCTATTTGGTCTTGTTGCCATTTATAGGGTTGTTTCTTCTCATGAATGAATGTGTTGAAGTTTATAACTAGTGTGTGCATGAATATGATTTTCTACCTGTAGCATTAGGTCACCTACCTCTTTTCTCACTCCCCTTTCCCACTCTTCAAAAAAAGTCTTCCCTAACAAAATATTTCTATCTTTGTTATAGGGTCAATGGAGTGCCCCTGTTGGATCCCGACCGTAATGCCACCGGAAAAACTCAATTTCACTCGTGCATGCATATACAATAGTTTCACTAGTTAAGTAAAGGTACTTAGACTCCTAGAGTGTCAGTAATAAATCCACAAGTTGGTCAACCTGAAATTCTTTCTTGTGAACGATTCTAGGAGAAAAATACAATATTGAACAAAACCGCAAATTTCCTTTTCGAACCGAACAAGTTTTAATCGTCTTAGTCAATCACCTATAATTCTTGTTAGTCATGGCCACTTTAGAAACATATAATATAAAATACAAAGATACAATCTTTAAATAATGTAAACACACAATCCAAAAATCACAAGAAAAACATCAACAATCTCAAATTTTCCTTTAATTATCCTCTTGAAATCTTAGAAATTGATTCTCATCTGGATGGAATGAGAAAGAAACAATTATTATACCTTTTATTTTCATTTTTCCACCAAATGGAGGTCTTCCACCTTCTTAATTACATGATTAAGTCTTAATACAAGGGGATTTTAGTTGGAGACCTCATGACATAACTCTCTATCATTGAATTAAGGCTCCTAACTCATGGAAAGACCTAATATAACCCATTTTACCCCCATTTCATCCTTTTTACAAAGTTTATAAGCTACAAGGACCCCTAAAACACCTATCACAAGCCAAAAATGGCCTTCAAATTTGAATTTGACTTTTGGAGGGAAAACATAGAATTTAAAAATTTGAATGGCCAAGACCCAAACTAACAACCTAAGAGACTCAGAAACACTTGTTAACCTACAAATTCACCTTCAAGCTAAAAATTTAATGACCTCATGCCTTATTTACAAAGTGGAGATGATGATCCTACATCATAATTTCTTCTATCAATTAAAATCCAATCCCTCTTCGGCCCCCAAGTCATTTTTATCATACCTTATTGTATATTCATCAATTTTATAAAGATCAATGTTTACGTCCATGTTGAATAATTAGCAAGAAACAATGTGCTAATATATATTTTCAAAGCACCATCTAATACCTTTTTGGAGAAATAATGTCAAACCTTCCCTCATCTACATCATCAAACATCTTCTAAATCTTTAACACTTGTTGGACCTCTTTCTTCCAATCAACCTACTATCATCGACCAACAACAACCCATACCGATTGATTTATTTCAGAATGAAGAATGAATTAGAGGATTCATGGGGTTGTAAGATAATATTCCTCTAGAGGACCATGATCAAGGATTCTCTTTTGACCTCGATGCATTTATGTATTGTGGGGAAGAAGTTGATTCCTTTTTCAAAAAATAGAGGAATATCCTAAGATCATCAAACTTGATCCTCTTCTTATTCTTCCATTTTCACATTCCCCATTACATGGAGAAATTTCTGGGTCTGTCATTGATCCTTGGCCTATATTCTCATCACCCAATCATTCCTTACATATCACAATTCCTCAATCACAATCTCTCTCTAGGTTCCCTCATGGTATCCCTTCATCATATTCTATATGTGGGCCACCTCACAGGTAGCCCATCTTCATCTTCCTTTCGTCACATATTAGTATCCCATTATCTTCTATATGTGGCTCATCTCTTGGTAGCCCATTATCTTCTATACTTGGGCCATGTCCTAGTATCCCATTATCATCTATTCTTGGGCCACGTCTTAGTATCCCCTCATCTTATATACTTGGGCCACATCCTAGTATCCCTCCATCTTCTATTTATGGGACACCTCTAGGTATCCCATCATCTTCCATCTATGGGAAACCTCTTAGTATCACTTCTTGGTAGCCCATTTTCATCTATCTTGGGGACATATCCTAGTATCCCTCATCTTCTATATGTGGCTCACCTCCTAGAAGCCTTGCGTTGAGAGTGCAGCGCATGCCTA
This sequence comes from Taxus wallichiana var. yunnanensis, assembly GCA_018340775.1. Taxonomy (NCBI): domain Eukaryota; kingdom Viridiplantae; phylum Streptophyta; class Pinopsida; order Cupressales; family Taxaceae; genus Taxus; species Taxus wallichiana. Next base: position 109,281,930 of record CM031240.1, read on the forward strand.
AAGAGCCAGGTGAGCATGGCAGACAATACAGACCAACAGGGGAACTCACAACCCCACCAAGTGGAGTGTGGAACACTTGGTGCACTGGACATTCAGAGGATGGGGTGTTCAGCAGACCTTGGAGATATACTCTACCCTTGCGGAGTATGTCCATGCAGTGATGTGCATCGTGGATCAGCAGTGGGACTCCAGTGTTAAGTGACAGTGGACTTGGGGAGACCTTTAAGGTGGCAACGTCCTTAGAAGCAGAGTTCATGTGGGAAACAGCCAAGAGGCGTGATGGAGTGAGACTGGGATTCGGGGGTTGAAACGGAGGAGAAGTAACTCGGACGTGAGCGAGCCAAGTGTGGCGAGCTCCTCAACCTTGTAGAGGTTAAAACAACGCAGATGAGTCGAGTGCTCACATAGATGTATCGGAGTGCGCCGGAAGCGTAGATGCGGAGTGGGTGCAGAAGCAGAGGCTGAGACTCAGTGAAGTGGACAGAGGATGGTTCACATGGTGATGCGCGACATGGTGGGCTGAGTCAAGGACATCATGGATACCGTTGCAGTGTGGTGAGCTGACAACGAAGGCAGAAGACTTGTGAAGTCAATGCGGTGCAGACGCGAGATGGGTGTCTCGAAGAGTAGGCACGCTGATGTCAGTGGCCATGGCATCGGGGTGAGATCAGAGGTTGGATCGAGCCGAGGGAAGTAGAGTACCTCACCCGTATGTGATGCGGTCTACCAGGATGGCGAGCTAGCAGTGCTCCCCACAGGGATCCTTGGTGTGTTGGACTTGGTTGAGAGAGGTCGGCGGGTCGGGGTGAGTAGAGGCTCACACCCGGGAAGGACTCGAGAGGAGGACTTCCCTGTCCGGTGCATGCATAGGTGGTCCAGCGCAGCAACTCGGGCGAGACTCATGGATGGATGACAGATAGGTGTATGTGATGCTCCTCAGTGGCCTTGTGTAGAACAATTGGATGTTTGACAGAGATCCGGCCAGCGGCCTAGAGCTGGGTCAGTGATGAGTCTTGGAGGCGTGAGTTGTGCATTCCCTCAAGTGGACTAAGAAGGCATATTAAGAGCTCCCGGCGGTTGTATGGGCAGCCATGGTATTCAGCGAGTGGTCTTTTGGAGCAGTTGTATGGGAAACTGTGAAGGGTGTTGGAAAGGTTCACTTGTGCATAGTTGCAGATGCAGTTGGGGAATGGGTTGTGGATGAGAATGGAGAAAGGCGTAGTCTGGGACTACTGGAGTAGCTTGATCCTCTAAGGCGAGCGAAAAATTAGTGTCTCAGTGCCGCACGTTGGTAATCCCACCATCATTCTTAACATTCCTATCATCAATTCCAAAGATGCACTTTCTTCTCCCACTTCTCGGGATCAAAAAAATCACACATTAGCTTGTAGGAAACAACAACAGTTTCTTTATCAAGATAAGATAAAAAAATATAAAGATATCTAAAGATCTAAGAAAATCCAATACTCACAAATATAAAAATTAAACTTGATTCAAGAATTCACACCGATTCCAACGCCAAGTATGGAAAAAGTGTAGAAACCTATGAATAGGGAACTCAAGATCCCACATAAAAATCCATGTTGAAAGATAAGTCACGAGTCTCTTATCGATTATGAGCTCACAACGATCACCGAGATTGGATATAACATCACTCTTGATAAGAAATAATTCCCAGTCTCCTCGTCAAAGAAATTACAAACATTATTGTTGGATCCTATCACACAAAGTGAAATTGTTGGTCCCAAATTCCCAATCATTCATCTTCATTATCTTCTCCCTTCACGGTTTTCCCTTCACAAAATCATCAAAATCTAAAAACTAGAATAAAATTTAAAATATAAAAAATGATAAAGCATTAAAACATTACCAAAAAAGAAAAGGTACAAGGATCAAACATTGTAATCAGGTATTGCATACACATGGATGTTCTTTCTTCCCTTTCTTTCCATTCCTCTACAAGTCACCCACCATTTTCATCCCTTCGGTGATCTTTTGGTTAGTTTATTTGTACTCATTGTGCAGAATTTATCTCTATGGTATCTATTTGACCTTGGTCTTTCATCACCTTGGTAAATTAAAGAATGACTGACCTCTTAGATATCCTATCACTATCATACATTTAAAAAACTTGTTGTGAAGACCTTTTGGACATATTTATTAATACTAGTGAATTTTGTCATCATAATCACTTCCACATCCTTCCATCAAGCCATCTGTGGTTATTAACCCCTTATGAAAACAAATTGAGAGAGATGAAATATTTTTCAAAAAGGAAAAAAACCAGTCAAAAAATCAAAAGTAAAGAAAATATAAATCTCTCTTGCGATATTTCCGGTATCTCTATCGAGGCTATGGATGCCTAGGCTGATAGTAGACCAATCTGTGACTATAATCAAATACATATCCTTCAAGGATATGGATTTCTAGCTAGAGAAGAGAAATTTACAAATCTCCTTCCACCCTCCATTCATAAATTATCTATTAAAATAAATAATTAATACACATTGGCTAGTGTGTATTCATTTGATGTCTATCAAATCTTCCCTTCAAGAAGTAATTAATTTCCACATGAACACACTGGGTCTCTATGAGCAAACATGATTAGTATGTTACCAGGTGTTTTTTTATACCTTGTTAAAAAATTTACTTAGTCCTTATTTTTACTCATGATTTGTGCCTTTGGCTAATCAACTTTTCATTGAAGGCTTCTAGCTACATTTTCCATAATATTCACATTGTTCTTCTGATTTGCTCGAACATCTATGTGTATCAAACTGTCTTTTACCATGTTTACGAGAAAATTTATCCCCTTTTAATAAAACAAACTTCTATTTAATTTCTATCATATTTTTCTTGGTCAAATTTCACTTTGGGGGCATGCTCGCTCCTTCTTAGCACTTCATTAGTTTGGGTTCATCATCACATTGAAGCTATCCGTCTGTGTGCCTTAATCCAAATTTTCTTCTTCTATCATATATGCACAAGATTCACTCTTGTATATTCCCATCTATTGCTAGGGAACTTTGCATATTCATTTTCTTGTACATAGCTTCAAAAACCTTAAAAAATCCAAAAACATTGGTAAAACATCAAACTCCCAAACATTGGTAAAACAATCAAATTCAAAAAAATTGCTAAAATAATTTTAAAATCCAAAAAAAATGGTCAAAATTTTTTAAATTGGGAGAAGCATGCACACAACTCAATTGAATTTTTAAACACAATATCCTCAAACATAAAAATCATCCTACAAAACATCTCTCTTTGATTCTCACATGTTCTTGTGCGTGACTTGCGGGTCATTTTGGCCTACCTCCATTAACAAAATTTGATTCACTTGTTATGTTTGTACTTCCTTGCACAAACAAGTTGCATGGTATTGTTTCATAGGGAACATTTAATTTTTCATGGGAATTCCTTGTCCTCTGTTTATTTACCTTACAATGTATTATTGCTTGGGGTGTCATCTTTAACCCTTTTCGTATAACTTGAACAGGTGGAATCTGAAGCTAGATAACAAAAACATTGGTATAAATGTCTTGAACATTATTTGTTTGAGTGTATTCCTCTATACTTATTTAGTTATTTGTATTCTTGTTTAATTTCTCATAAAACATTGTGTTATGTATGTTTCTTTGAGTTAGTCCTTGCATGCATATATATAATAAAAATTCGATGATGTAGACCAAAAGAAAAATGATGAAATAAAGTTATTTTTAACATCATCTAGATGAAATATATCTCTATTATCTTCATCTCCAATTTCATTCATCTTCATTTTTCTTACTTATCATTTTCTTATATCAAACTTATTATTCAAAATAATTCCCATAGTTATTTGGACAACTCACATTCCATTCTGGCTCTAAGGATCTACATTGCAGCTTACACACACCTCATTTGTTCCATTGGTACATTCCATTGGTTCCAGATTCCTTGTCGACCTAGTACACTTCTCCTTTCCTTCACATCTTATTTTATTTTTCCTATTTATTCCATTTTCCCTACGTGCACACCCTTTGCACATTTTCCTTCTTCTAGCAGTTCATATTTCCTACGCACACCTTTGACCTTCTTCCCAAAATTAGGTAAGTCACTCACATTATCCACGCACTCCTTCCTTATTGGTGCACATATTTTTAAATAGTTTTGCCTCACCATGTGTTCCTCTAACAGTATTTCTCCCATTTCTCCCACGCACATCACCCTTGTGTGCATCCTTCCTCTATTTTCCTCCAAAGTGCCTCACTCTTCCACATGCATACCTTTACACCTTCTTCTATGCCACGTGTTATGTGTCGACGTTGAGTGTGCTACACTCAACATATCAAAGCACACACCATTGGGTGCCAAATCCTTGCAACGAGCCAATGTATGATGCATGGCAAAAATGACAAAAATAATCAACGATTGGCTAATCCTTTAGCTAATCAGCACATGCCATGTGTCTTGCATGTCCATTTTTATATCGTGGATCTTCGACAAATCAAAAATTATGCTCCAGTTCTTAGATCCTCATGTGCCCGACCTTGTTGGAAATCCACTAATGTGGGCTACACCCTAGACCATTCAAACTCAAACTTCAGCAAGATTTGGTAGGTAAGAAAATGGAAAACTTATATCATGTCATTAATATAGGATCTCATTACTCCAACCACCTGATTTGATTCATATCTCTCAATTTTCTTCACCAACATGCCACAAAGATGTGGTGATACACATTTGACATATTCCAAGAGGATTTGTAGGCATTTATTACTTGTTGTTGGTGGTTTTGATTCAAAATATGAGTTTTCCCTCCTCTCCTCTCTCTCTCATTGATTCATCTATAAATGAAAGAGCTCAGCTCATTGTAAAGGGTTAGACATTTTAGATCTTCTAGCATTTGTTAAAGGTTCTCCATATTTTTATTTTTAGTTGCAGACCTCTATATTTTGCTCTTGCATGTGGATATCGACCTCATATGCCATTGTAATGGACTATGCATCCTTGGAAGTAATAAAAGCATCATTTTGTGGTTATTCTTTTCCTTGACATGTTTCTATTCTTATTTCTTGCCTCCCTTTCACATTGTGTGCTTTTTGTGTCACTTTAAATCCCTTGCAGCTCCATTTTCTTGTTGTGTTTCATGAAATCAAGTAGGTGAATGCATTCTAGTTTGTGCTATGCATGTCTGACCTCCCTCTATGCTTTCTCCTTCATTTTCACTCAAAACAAAGAGTGTTAATCATAATTTTTCTGGTGCTTTATCAGATTCCTTAGTTTAGTTTTCCATTTTATGTTATTCATCTATCCCTAGTCCCTTGAAATTATTAGTTTAGTTTCCATTTCTAGCATTAGGAGTAGTAGAAGTAGTAGAAATAGGTATAAGAATTGGCCTTCCCTAGAGGTCCTGTCTCAAGTGTGCAAGGTTCCACAACTTGGAGATAGTCCCATTGTTGACTCAAATGAATCGAGTCCATTTGGATATGAGACATAGGTGCAATTTGAATGACCAACAGTTTATGGCATGCCCCAGTGGGATGAGAATTAAAAGCCTAAGTTTCTTCATTGCTAAGTTTGGTGTGTGATTTAGCAATTTCTATCCTTTCGAGGCTTGTTTCAAGACATCCGGTGACTTTGCAACATTTCCAAATTTTCTATTCTCAAGTAATCCTAAGTTCCTTTCATGAGAAGAGTTCATACAAGACAAAGTGCAGTAGCTGAATTTTATTTTGAGTACCTCCAACTATCTCCAAGGATAATACAAGACCACAATGCACATTCCACTCCTAAAAATAGACCTATGTGCCATACCATAGCACTTCAGCCTCCTCCTCTTCCTTTGAGATACTTTGTTAGCACCACCGGTGGGAGCCCTCTCAAGCTGAATGTGCAACATGGTATGCCAATAGTTGCACTTTACTAGTGAGAATCAAGTCACCCATATTGAGCACATCTAGGATGTAGTAAACATATGCTCTGTCTACTTGATCACACATGATGATGTAGCGATCGGAGCTTCTCATAGCCTCATTTAAAGGAAAAGCACTCTAGTGGTACAAAGGTTTGAGACCTACATATATTTTCACACCTAGGATGAGATTGGTATAACTCTGTAATTATTTTGAAGAAAATTCAGATCACCTATCACTGGTGGAGAAACTAATTACAACAAAGAGGGTTCCCAATGAGAATAAATGACTGATTTCAATATTAGATTCTAGAAAACTTGGGACAAAATCCCTCAAGTGGTAAGGCCTATAGCCCAACATGCTTTCTTGTATTATCTAAGGGGTTTGAATAGTTACATCTTAGTAATGATTCAATCCATATGAGGTATAACCCTACTTTCTACTTACAACATTGCAATAAGGGCAGAGAATAGTCTCATCCAAGTGGGAAAGTTAGCTCCTATACCTCCCACACCCTTATTCCCGGATATATCTCTAGCATCCGAGCCTTCCATTGTTCCTATCCCCATACAGAGTACGCAAACAGGTTGCATCTACATCACACTCTCCCATAATGAGAAAGAAGGTGACGAGATGAAATCCATAATTATAAAATTGTTAAAAAAGTTATATCTTTAGAAAATAAGTAGGTGTAAATGTTCGAAATAATTCTAATCAGGCACATAACCAAAACAATCAGCCTTGGTGGAACTAGTATGGAAGCTAGAGATATGGGTAGAATCAACAAAATGATAGATGGAATGCTAACACACATCTTCCCTTGAAATTAGTTCCTCCAACTCAACCTCTTTCAGTTCCCAACACAAGTCAAGAACTTTTTCTAATTCATAATAATATGGATCAAGAATCAAAATGGTGCTTTCCTTGTAGCATGCCTCATAGCCAATATCACTACTCCAATTCCATTTGCATGTAGTCCTATTTGATCCAAAATGATTCTAATGGTGAGCCTTCCACTAATGCAGCTAAAGTAGAAAATAAAGAGAATTCAAGAAGTTCCTTCAATCCAACTTGATATTCGTTAGTCTGAGGACTTTTGTGTAATCAATCAGTTTTATATGATATAAACAAACTATGTGCCCAAGTTTCGACAACACTAGGTACAAGAAGAGAATTCTCAAATCTAGTGTGTGAGTCAATTCCTATAATGCAAGCTAATCCTTAGAGGAAAAAGACATAGCCAAGGCATCCATCGGTAAAGGCACACAAATTATTAAATGCAAGGTTACGTGGAATGCTCTTTACGAGGCAATGTAGGCCCTCCTTTGGTAGGTCAAGCCTCTATGAAAGCTAATGTACCTACCTCTATAAATGAATAATTAAGAAAGGATGTCATTGTGCCCCAAATCCACAAGTCAATGGGTCCTCCATTTTGAGAATTGTGAGCCGGATGAAGAAAATGAACATAAGTGTCACAATGTGGGATTCCCTGACCATTCCATCTTAGTGCGACCTTTTACATGAATCTCGACCCAACTTTCGCGCATTGATCTAGTTGTTCAAAACCATGCTCTTAGTCAATATTTTCCAAGTAGAGGAGAAACAAGTAAGTAAAGTTGTAAATACCCCACCTTTCTATATTTCCTTGATCATAGGAAAAAATCTCATTCATAATTGTATGATTGACTCAAACACTAGTACTTCTTTCATGCCAAAGAAAATAGGTGATGTCCTAGGTCTCAAGTACAACCCCTTATCCAAAGGATTCCTATAGCTTGATGGTTAAATTGTGACTACGTTAGGAATCATCAAAAATCTTGTGTTAACCCTCTATGCATGTCTGAGCCTCACAATAACTCAAGATTTCTTAATTATTGACCTACCTCATTTATTTTCTATGTGTCTATCAAGAGATTTTACTACCAAAGTGGGGGGTTACTTATCTTCTGATTGGTCCCATATATTACTCAAGACAAGGTATGGTACCAAGTTCATTATACAAGATGAGCCAATATTTTCCTCTCATGTAGAGTCATATGACCCATCTCCTCTCTAATCCAACTGCTTAATCCAAGAAGAAAAAATTCCAATTTGCAAATAGTAGCATGTTCCTCTTCCTCTACCAAACTTAGTGCTAGATGAATGGGTTTAAAGGCACCAAAAATTTTATCCATATGCTAAAGAGCTCAAAGATTTTGAAACTCGATTTGGAACTTACTTGTATCCTTAAAGAAGAGGTTGTGATCATGCACACTCAAGAAAAATGAAGAAAGGATGGGTCTATGTAATTTATACTTCGATAGATCGAGAATCGAAATGGTGCAAGAATGTGTGTTGTTCTTATTTCTTCCAAGAATGAGAAATTATTCTTCATGCATAGGTTGCGGTCTACATGCTCCAAAAATGTAGCATGGTATGAATCATTGGTGCATGGAATTATCATTTCTAAAAAGAATGGGATTAAGGCACTCTAGATCTTTGGAGACACATAATTGGTTATCCATGAGGTCACAAACAAGTGCACTACAAATAATAAGCTTTTGAAAGCTTATAAACATAGATTTTGGGACCTCCTTTGAGATTGTCGATGCTCTGATCTACGGGTGGTGCCTCACAAGATGAATAAAGAAGTTGATTAGATGGCTACACTTGGTTCATAGCTTTCTCCGGTAGAGGAATTTGTAAAAAGAAACACACAACATGTCAAGATGGAAATTAGACCATCTAATCTAGAAAACAATTCTAGCTAGAAAGTGTTTAACGATGATGCGTGGATCATCTAGTTCATTTAAAATAAATTTGAGTTATCATCAAGCATGCAAGCTGAATTATATGACAGTTATGGTGGCCAAGTGATATAGTTGAAGAAAAAAAAAATCCCAAAGGGTTGATCACCTTAGATAAAAATATTTATCCTCGATGATGAGTTCAAGGGTAAAGAAAAGATTATGTATGAGGCACAAGAAGACTGCACTCTAGTAATGATTATTGCATGACAAGGAGTTGTTTCTGAGTAAGACTTACGTGCATGATGATAAAAAAGCCTTCATCTCTCTCTGTTTGAAATACAGGTCATATTTTCCCCTAGGAGGATGAGGACCTCAATGGATTTTATCTAAGTATTGTTTAACACTCGCATTGACCTTGATCCTAGTGTCAAGCTCATCGAGAAAAAATAGCGGTGAGTCAATCAAAAAATAGATTCCCTCGTGAGGAAAGAGTTGTCTAAATTCATTGAGGAAAATATCATATTTCTAATCAAATACTCTACCTAGGTCACGAATCTTGTTCTAGTGCATAAAAGGAATGGTGAAATTAGACTCTGCATTGATTTTAGAGATCTAAACAAGGTGTTCCTCAAAGATAATTATTATTTGGCTTGTATGGAGTAGATTATGTAGATTGTGAAAAGCGCGCAAGATTTTCAATGTTGGATGGGTACTCAAGTTTCAATTAGATCCTTGTCAAGGAAGAGGATTAGTTCAAAACAAAATTTATAGCCAAGTTGGGAACATATGCATATCAGAAGTTGCCCTTTGGTTTGTTTAACGCAGGCACAAGCTTTCAATGTGCCATGGACATTTCCTGTAAGGGTTACATAAATGAGTTCATATTGGTTTACCTAGATGATATAAATGTATTCTTGAAGTGGAGCATGGATCATATGACACATATGGAGAAATTATTTAAGAGGTGCAGAAAGTTTTGGGTATCTCTTAACCCTAAGAAGTGCAATTTCTCAATGGCGTAGGGAAATATTTTGGGCCTTGTGGTTTCAAAGGATGGAATTACTATTGATCCTGAGAATTTTAAAGCTATTTTGTCTCTTTCCTTTCCAACACACAATAAATACTCACGTTTCTTCCTTAGAAAAATAAACTTTGTTAGGTTCTTCATTCCTAACTTTACAGGAGTGGTAAGGCCCATCACCCTCATGCTCAAGAAGGACATAGTCTTCAAATGGACATCAAAAGGAAGGAGATCTTCAATAATATAAAGATATAAATTTATTACGTGACAACACTCATCAACTAGGATTATTCAAAGGATTTCATCCTTTGTCTTTATGGATCTAACATGAGTGTTATTGCTTATCTCATGACACAAGAAAATAAACAAGGAGTAGAGCAACCAGTGGCTTTATTCAGTCAAAAACTGAAGGATTATGAGTTAAAATACAATCACATGGAGAAATTTTTGTATGCCATCATGCACGCACTCAAGAAGTAAAAATCATGCTCACCATAAACCAAATCAAGGTATTAGTCTCTCGGTCTAGTGTCATAGACTTCATCATAGGAGTAGAAATCGATAAAAAGAGAACACAATGGATGGAAAAATTATGGATTATGATGTGACTATCAAAGGCACAAAGCTAATAAGAGGTAGCGTGCTCTACTAGTAGCTTCTTTGAGGGCACTCGGGATGAATGTGAGACTTCATTGTTCCTAGATGATTTCTCGCGGGTAGAACATGAACATAATGAAGCCCTTGAGGTGCACAACTAGATGAAGGACATGATCACATTCCTTTCTGAGGGTGCATACCCTCATGGTCGAAAAAAATATAGAGAAGACATATAAGGTTACAATCTACTCCATATGTTATAATTGATGGTCTTCTCCTCAAGAAGAATCTTGATGGCATGCTTCTAAGGTGTATCAATGGCACACAAGTTCAAAAATTGTTAGCAAAATTTCATGATGGATTCTCTTGTGGACACTTCTTTGCTAAGACCACACTAATGAATATTAAAATGACATGACTCTTTTGTCCTACCCTATTTGTAGTTGCGCACAAGTGGGTCATAAAATGAAAAAAATGTGGTTTTACGTATAGGAAGGAATAAATTAGTAGAAATTCCCCTAAGACCAATCCAAGCGGATCATCCTTTTACGCAATGGGTTCTTGACTTTATAGGCATGATAAATCCTCCCTCAAGCGTGAAATAATTGGGTGATGATAGTCATGGATTACTTCACTAGATGGATAGAAGTTGTCACACTCAAAGAATCAATAGATTCAGTCATCCTATACTTTCTCGAAAGCATTTTACCAAGGTTTGGTGTTCCTAATACCATTATCTTTGACAATACAAAAGCCTTCCTTGGTACTAAGATATCCGATTGGGTTCTTAATCGTATAAACTTGAATACTTATTCTAACTATTACTCTCAAGGAAATTATGCGGAAGAGTCAACAAAGAAGAACACGATCATAATCATGAAGTAAACAATAAGCATCAACCAAAGACAATGGAATATAAAGGTCTTACACGCACTTTGGGAGTATAGGATCATAGTAAAGAAGGAAATAGGTACTTCACCTTACAAGCTTAACTACGGTAAGGAAGCTAGACTCCCTCATCTCTTGAAATACCTTCATCACAGTTTTCCTAATAGTTGGATTTTGAGGTCGCGGACGAAGAGAAATTAGAATAGATGAGTTGGTTGAACTTGAAGTATCAAGGAACTCTACGATGATCAAGCTATAAAAACGTCAACAATAAAAAAGAAGTGGTTTTACAAGAAGTCTAGGCCTCAATCTTTCAAACTTGGGGACTTAGTCCTAAAATGGGATATTGATAGAGCCAAACCAGGTGCCATTCAAATTTTTATGCACTTTGGAGTGGTCCATACATCATCATCAGTTTGTGAAAGGAGGATAATTATTTTTATTTGTCTCATCTTGATAGAGGCGCACTGCAAATCCCGATTAATGGGATCTATCTCAAATCCTTCCATTAAGTTTGCTACATCATTTTGTATATATTAAAGTAGTTTTAATTCTTCTAAGTATGTTACATGCACAATGTCTTGTTTGTACATAGTTATTTCTTTTTGTGTGCACTCTCTTATTGCTTCCAGGGATACTAGTTATCTTCCAATAGTTTTTCAACAATTTTGCATAATTCATAAGAGAGTTCAAAATATGTTTCATTAAGTGACTTTAGGGGTATTTATTTAAGGTTCTAGATCATAATTTCCTAATCAAATAGAAAAATCCATGCCCAATTAATAGTATAGGCTACTGATCCCCTTCATTTAGCAAGAAGATGGCCTGAAAGTCTCCAAATTTTTATCTTAAATAATTCCCATAGTTAGTTCGGAAACTCACATTCCATTATGACTCTATGGATTTATATTGTAGCTTGCATGGACCTCATTTGCTCCTTTGGCACATTCCCTTGGTTCAGATTCCTTGTGTGCCCTTGCACACTCCTCCTTTCCTTCACCTTTTATTTTCCTTTTCCTCTTTATTCCATTTTCCCTATGCACAAACCCTCTGCACATTTTCCTTCTTCCTAGCAATGCATGCTTCTTATGCATGCCTTGGCCTGCTTCCCAAAATTAGCTAATTCCCTTACATTCTTTGCACACTCCTTCCTTGTTGCCGCACATATTTTTGTAATAGTTTCACCTCAACCATGAATTCCTCCATAAGGTATTTCTCTCATGCGCATCACCCTTTTGCACGTCCTTCCTCTATTTTCCTCCCACGCATGCCTTTGTGCCTTCTTCTACACCCCTTTACCAAGCGTTATGTGTCATACCTTGAGTTTACTACATGCAACCAATCAAAGTGTGCCAACTGGGTACTGAATCCTTGCAACAAGATAATGAGTGAAATGTGGTATAAAATGAAAAAACTAATCAATAGTTGGCCAATCCTTCAGCTAGTCATTACGCACCATATGTCTTCTATTTCCAATTTGCACTATATATCTTCTAACAGTCATAACTTCTTCTCTAGTGCTTAGATCCTCACGTGCCCAACCTTGTTGGAAATTTATTGATGTGGGCTACACTCTAGACCATTCAAATTCAAATTTCAGTGGGATTTGGTAGGTGAGAAACTAGAAAACATCTATCATGCCATTAATACAAGATTTGATTGCTCCAACCACCCGATTTGATGCAGATCTCACCCCTTTCTTCTCCAACATGCCAAACAAAATTGGAGAAACACATTTAATAGATTGTTAGTAGATTTACAGGAATTTATTACTTTTTGTTGGTGGTTGTGATTCAAAATTTGAGTTTTCCCTCCTCTCCTCTCTCTCTCTCTCATCGATTCATCTATAAATGTAAGAGCTTATCTCATTGTAAAGGGTTGGACATTTTGGTCTTCTAGAATTTTATAAGGGTTCTCCATCTTAGTATTTTGAGTTTCATACCTTTAGATCTGTCTCCTTTATTTGGATATTGGCCTCATACGTGATTTTTATGAACTATGCATCCTTAGAAGTAATAAAAACATTGTTTTATGGCTATTCTCTACCTTGACGTGTTTCTATTCTTCTTTCTTGCCTCCCTTTCACATTGTGTGCTTGTTGTGTCACTTTAAATCCCTTGCAGCTCCATTTTCTTGTTTTGTTTCATGAAATTGAGTAGGTGAATGCATTCAAGTTTGTGCGATGCATACGACCTCCATCTATGATTTCTCCTTCGTTTTCACTCAAAACAGATAGTGTTAATCATACTTTTCTAGTGCTATCAGATTACTTAGTTTAGTTTTCCATTTTATGTTATTCTTCTATCCCTTTTTCCTTGGCATTATTATCTTATTTTCCCTTTACAACATTAGGAGTTGCGGTAGCAGTAGAAGTAGGCGGAGGCCGGGCTTCCACGGAGGTGCCTCAAGTGCACAAGGTCCCACAACTTGGAGACAGCCCCATTGTTGACTAAAATGACTCAATCCATTCAAATCTAAGACATGTGTGTAGTTTAAACCAACATAAATTTTTATTCAATAACACATGGGGAAATAGGGATCACCTTCTAACCCCCTCCCCCTTCATTTCTTTTATTCGCTTCCTTCCTCTTTTTCGATCATTTATCGACCTATTCCATTACCCCATCGACACTCGAGGGGGAATCCTTCATTCTACTAAATTTTCTTCCACTCCTTCAAAAATTTTTTTGGTACTTGTCTACTATATTTGAAGTGGCATTCCTTATGCCACCCCAAAGAGGGGAAAATATAGACACCTAAAATCTATTTATGCGGTTTTAATAATAAAATTGCCTTGATTATCCTTTTTCCCATCATTTCTGTAATAATTAGCACTTTTTCACTAATTAGCTAACATTCCCCTTCTTATTCGTTAATTAACAACCTTTCATTAATTAATTAACTCTTCCCCCATTTTGGATGCTAATTAACGACCTTTCTTTAGTTATAATCCACTTCTAAGTGATTATTTTAACATTATTAATCAATTATGCCTTCTATTTTAATCAATAAACCCATTTTATTGGTTGAATTCCCCTCTTACATCCCCTAAATCATGCTAATTTTCCTCTAAACCCCCTCTAAATAGCTTCTACAAGATTATCCCTACCTATTAATTAATCACATTTGATTAATTAGACCCCTCTCAATTCCCATAAAGTGCACATCCTTTATTAATTCTTCTAAACATGCATATCCTTTGCATTTATTCTTTGGGATTTGTCCCACATCCACCAAATTGCAAGCCTTTCCCAAATATGAAAGCTATATAAAGAACCCTCCTCCTTCCTTCAAAACTTACACCACACTTTGATTAGTGAAACCTATAGGCATTTTGATTTGAGCATTCTCCATTGTTTTAGAATAGATTCTTCATCTCTTACATCCATTCTCTCAAATTAAGTAGTATAGGAAGACCCAACTATGGATTTGTAGTCAGTTATCTATGAGATCTCATCCTCATTCTTGAGACAAATAACACAAATTTGATTTCTTAATGATCTAATTAGGTTCATATTTTGAGTAGTAATCAAAAAGAGTAGGAATGGCTTAGCATTAGGTGATTATTTTCATGTTTATGCATTAGAAGTAGTTATTTCCTTTAAGATCTTATCATGATGTTAATGGTAGATTAATTTTTCTTTGAAGCTACTTGGTGTTAGTTTCATTTAGATTAGCTTAATTATTTTAGCATGCATACATCAATCAACATTCATCAACATAAGGAGACTCTCCTACATGAACTTTCCTTTATCAAATATAGTTATAGACTATTAATTTTAAGTTAGTATTCACACACACTCTTGCAATATCACAAAAACCAGAATGGATACACAATACAAGATCACATTGAATGTTAATAATGAAAATACAAGAACTATCAAACAAGTGTATACACAAATACTCGCTCCCAAATCTCTTTGAAGATTTCTTGCATTTATTCTCACCCAAATGGAATGAGGAGTATAGTTAAATTTTTACAATTTATAGTCTTTTCCTCAACTTCTAACTAAATAAGACATCTAGACCTCTTGGTCACATGAGTAGTTTTAGGCTTAACATCAAATCTCTTAGTTATAAGCTCAAACCTTTTACTTTCTAACTCTTATTATGACTCCTAGACCCTAAAGAGGACCTAAAACACTCATATCATACCTCTCTCCATCCTTTTCATGGTTTACAAGCTCCAAGATTGCTTTGAAACATTACAACAAGAAAAAATGGCCTAAATATTCAAATATTGCAAATTGGAGGGAAAATGCTCCATTTGAATTCTTAAGGGCCTAGACAAAAACTAGTAGGATATTTAGACTCTTGTTGAACTGTATGAATCATGACCATACCTAAAAAACCAAAAATTATGTTTCCATCCTTATATACACAATAGGGTTGATGGTTTTGCAAATGGTTGACCACAAACGAGAATGAGTGTTTTACATTTGGAGTACCAAAAACAACAAGGTGATGGTTTTACAAATGGTTTACCAACAACCAAGAATGGTGGTTTTGCAACTAGTTTACCACAAACTACAAATTAAGGTTTTCAAGTGGTTTACCTCTGACCACATCATGATGTGCCAAGTAATATTATCAGTTCTCATCAATATCTCAATGCGAGGGAATAACATAGGAAAATATGTTGAATTTTTCTACTCATACACACATAGAAAATGCTGACATAAAGGAAATGGAACATTGGGATTATGTCCCCCTCTACAATATCAAATTTATAATTATCCCACAAACTAGATAGGAACACTAAAATATATAATGGAAAACATACTGAAATCAAATACACACACTAAATAAATTTCATCACAAAAAAATTTGGCCTCATCGTTTGTGAATAATGAGAGGTCATTAATCGACATCCATCCTCCATTGTCCTCCATCCTTCAGTAAATTTGTGCTAGTTCATCCGGATGTCATCATGGAGCTCAATCATAACTCGGATGCTAGATTCCACCTATGGTGCATCATGTCTAAAAGTGAAGATTTTTTTTTGGACTTTGAAAAGACGAAACATGACTAATGAATCCATTTTTATGATATAATGTGATAACAAAAAGAATATTTTGATGTAGATAGAGAAATTCATGATTCAAAGACACAAATTTTTTTAATGACAACACAATTAACAATATGGTTTATAAAAAAACATATACAAGATCTACCAAGATCTACCAAATGACTCTATTAAACATTTTAATACACAGTTCAATCCTACACAATAGATAATATTTAATGAAGACCTATTAACAAACTTACAATTTTTTTTGGCAATTTCAAGTGACTCAACTCTAGACTTAATACAATTTCTAAGGAAAACCTTCATTAATATGAGCCTACACGTGGAGGTTTTCTAACTCATGTGTATAGGAGAAATATATACTTCACCCAACATGGATTTTATCTCTAGACTTAAATACACTAAAAATTATTTAAAAGTAATAATAATTAATTTATGGAACCAAAAATTTCAAAGAACAAGAGAATAGATACGTTACGAGACCATATGACTATGTTGTTTAGGCATGGACTGATTAAATCTTCACATATAATATTCTTCAACACATACTCAATCATGGGAATAATAGCATCGTTGAATTCATGCATTAAATCATATATGTAGTTTATTAGATGGCGATTGGTGGACTACACATACGGATGGAAGAATACATGACAACTTATCACGAAATTCATAGAATTGTCTCGAGATCAATGTATGGATGATGGAACAAAGTCTCCCAATGATACAAAGGAATGAGTAACAAAGGAAGCATAAAATACTAAAATATTGAATCAATAGAAATAGATGGGAATACACCTTGTGATTTGTAGTGACATATATGATTTGATTTTTGTATCACATAATTTACTTAACCAATCATCATCTTACATATGATATTTCTAGAAAACACATGCAATTACAAAGAATACATGGGTTTATAGGTTTGGATGTTTGGATCTAAGATAGAATTTAAAGTACACCCTTTTATCGATTGGATTTGTAGAGAACCACCTTCAAAGTATACATTAGTGATCTTTCAATTCAAATTAAATGCAAAATAAAAAAACAAAAATAAAACCATATTCGAAATCTCTCCACAATGCTTTTCTTCCATGATATGAGGAAACCAAAAATTTTAATAGATTTTCCCCTCATTATATCCTAGGAATTCATGACTTCTCTAATACTATACGAAATGGGATAAGCATATGTACGCAAACAATATTCTTGCATTATTCCATGAATAATACATTTACACATATATATAGGACATATAATACCTATATTTTAGGAGGTAGCCTTAACTAATTCTCCCACGAATCTCTCCCACACACTATATATACGTGAGTGGTTAAAACTCACTAATAAATAGTTATTATATGTTGTTTTATTAAACAACCATATATACTAAATTTAATAGTAATTACCTTAGTAATTATTATTTACTATTTTACTAACTCACATTCACCAAGATAATAATTACACATGTAATTATTATTCACCCATACATATCAATGGATTGCTAATATGAGATTCCTAATAGAACAAGGGTAGATGATTTTGTGATCGACTATGAGGAATTTGCAACTACATGAGTGATGAGAGGGAACATAGATTTATAATGGAGTTGTTGTCAACTAATATGCACTTGATATACTAGAAAATAATAGTAGTTGTAAGAATAAAATGTGATAAATGATCACCACTAGAAGTAGGAGGTATTTCTTCATTCTTGAATGATATGGAGCGTTGTAGGTATTTTAGGGAGTGAATAAGATGTGTGAAGGAAATATGGGAATTGTCACTTACAATGTGAATGGAACATAAGGAAGCCTTTAATGTATGATGACAATTTGGTGCATTACGTAAAAGATGATACATATATATTTTGGATGGTGTATTCTTTAGTTGCTTAATGATATCATAACCTTTGGATGTGTCGGTAAGAACTATAGAGGTAATGGGTGGTGGAATAGAGACAAGTGGGGTCATGTGTTACCTATTGTTTTGAGTGGTGATGACATTAATAGCTGGGTTAGTCATTAAAGGGTTGATGTGTGAACGATGTTTGGTACATACCTACAAAAATCGGAAGGGGTGGCAGTTGTGCTAGAAACCCTAGTGGGTGCATAGGATGGATAAGAGGATTGGTCCATAAATTTAGAGGAAGGAGAGAGGATCTTATGCATGTTTAGAAGGTAGGGTTTGATCGATCGGGTTCACCAAATGATTTAATATAAATTAAATTAAACATTTATTACAGAGTAACATACTATTACAAATGATATAAAAATGATTATATACAGTAATAGACAAGTAATATACATTCAAAGATATGAAACCCTAAGCAAATGAAAGAGGGAAGATGACTTAGCTAATTTCATGTGATATGGGAGTGATTTGGACAAGGTAACTACTAGAACAAACTAGAAATAGTGTCATCAAGGATCAACAAGGGTTCCATGACTCATAATCATGTTGAATAGAAGTACCTACATAGGGAAAAGTGCTTAGGCACTAGTGATCTTTCCGGGTGCTAGTGACTACTCGGATGCTCGGTTCTAGTATTTTTAGGCTGGGAGGAGCTTCATTGTTGATCTCTCTTTGTCACTCTAGTTTCTCTGTGATGTTGTGATTCATACATGTAACCTATAAAATATATATCTAGTTGTACCCAGATTGTTTTGAGTTCCAACTTTAACTTAATAAAATGAAATAACAAAAAACACGACCTCGAGAAGATGACGGGGTTTAATGATACCTACAATGATGGACATCAATGATGTTAAATAAAATTATTTCTTCTTACACCAACAAAGAAATTGGTAGATCAAATATAGCTGAAAAAAATATACTAGATAAATTGGATAATGAGTTTTTGGCAAAGGTTGATTCCTTGAATCCAAAGGGACTTCCTTGGAGGATGTTATCCACTTTAATACAATAAATTAGATTGAAAATGATAATGATACTGATAGATAGATAATAGATAAGAAAATTTAGAACTCTCTAGGTTGAAGGGAAAATCATGTGGATCTCATGGAGGAACTCAATCTAATCCTCAATTTCATTGGTGTCGACAGAAAATTGAATCACACACAATGTAAGCTTGTGAAGGATGTTGTATTTTCCTAAAATAAGGGTTATTGAACTATTCGAAGATTTTAGATACTTGTGATAGGATGGGACTGGCCAAGTACTACAATATAAAGTAAATCCATGTTTATAGAGGACAAGTTAAATCCAAAATATTGCTGAAAATTGATACTAAACTGATAAATTAATTAAAAGATGTAGATTGATAGGGATTGTTGGTGATTTAGAGGAATCACGGGTGATTCAATAAATCATTGGCAATCACTATAAAAATGATAATTTTTCTAAAGACAATAAACAAAGCTTTTAAATGATGACTTTTGATTATTTTTTATGTTTTTGTGAAATTAAAATGTAGATATAACATAGAGAAATACCTCTTGATGTGGAAATAGGATAAAATATGTCTCCAAATTTCAGATGGAGCTAATTGAAGTTGATGGCCAGTTGTTGAGATTCTAAGGAAATGATTGATGAAAAGGCTATCAAAATGATGTGTTGCAAGAGCTTGAGGTTGATATAGGTCCTTGATGATCTTTAGAATGATGTAGATTCATTTTTGGGTTGAAGACAAAGTGCAAGAGCAAGCAAAATATTTTTGAATATCCCTAAGAGAGGAGTAAAAACTACTATTTATAATCATTGTAGAATCACTAATGATCCAAATTTATCAGAAAAGTGGTTAAAACCACCTCCTAAATGATATTTTGGGTAAATTGGTGAGGGAAAATGGTTGTAAAAAGGTTACATGAGTTGGGGAGGTTAGGATGTTGGGGTAAATTAGGTTAGAGATTATCTTAAAATGGTTAAGTGGTTTTAAAGGGGTTAGAGGTCATTTGAGATATGTAAATAGTAATTTATGATGGCATAAAATTTGATTTTACAAAATGCGGGGGAGGGGGTTACGGGGGAAGTGACCTAGGATAATGATATATTATAAATAATGTGTATATAAGATAATGTAGGTGGGTTAAAACAATCCCGGTGTCTACATTTGTCCCCTTTTTCGGTAGTTTTGATGACCAAACTACAAGAAAAAAATGGTTTGAGATAGGATGATTTTTCTTTTAAATGAGTGATCCCCCTCAAACTAGGGGTGATTGAAAGGCATTGAAAGGATCTCCAGTTTGATTGAGTTTATTGAATAATGTGTTTTAGTTACATCTTCCCAAGATGAGGTATCAAAACAAGATGGGTGGTTATGTGGAATCAACTGATAGGGGAAGCCAAAGGGTTAGTGTCCTATAGAAATATGATTCATAGGGAGATATGATATTCGAAAAGACTAGAAACCAAGGGATAGGGGAACTAAAGGTTTTGTGTCCTATAGACTTATGACTAACTAGTTCTAAGGTCATAAAACAAATCTTGTGAAGGAATTTTTTTATTGTAAGGATTTTAGGGTCCTCGAAATGAGGCACACTTGTAGATGAATCTACTATGAAAGTGTAATAATGTTATGAAAAATAATTTTTGATTTGAAAAATGTGTGATTTTGGAGATTAAAGGGGATCGTAAGTGATTTTAAGGAATCACAGGTGATTCAAAAGTATTGTTGGTGATTTTAGGGAATCGTCAATGATTATAGGAATCACTAGTGATTCCTATGTGACATATTTGGTGGCTATAAACAATCAATTTCCTTAAGAAATTTTTTTATTTGTGATTTGCGATTTACGAGTTTTAGAGAGCTAAGTCGGTGATTAGAGATTAATAATCGAGTGATGAAGGCTATGAGAATGTCACGGAAGGAAGAGGAGGCCAACTCAATTTGAGGTAGGTACCCTTGTTTTGTCGATTTTTTTTTTTTTTTTTTGTTTATTTACTTGTTTTTAATGTCAAGATGCGGAGGAATGTTTTTAAATTGTGAGAATTTTTCGGTGATTTTGTTGGATCGCTTAAAATTTTAAAGCATCATCATGATTAGAGTGAATCACTAGCGATCGGTGGTTTTTGTGAAATGTTGGTAATTTTTTTGATTGAAACCTATTCTAATCTATGTTTTTGTGTTTTTGGATGCATGTGAAGCACAAATTGACTCTCAATGAACAAATTCTGTGATCTTGGATGATGTGAGGTATATTTTCTTTGTTGATAACTAGTTACATTTGGAGGATGTGACACTATAGATGTATTCATAGATAAAGGGGTTGTTGTTGGCTCATGGAGAGGTGGGATCATGCTACTTGTAATTTTTGGTTACCAAAGGGTGAAACGACCATCACCCTAAAGGATTTTCATAGGATCATGAGGTTTCCTATGTACGGTGAGGGAATATATTTGATTAAGGATATGGAGGGTTGATGTGATGCGAGATATTATATGGGGATAATCTAAATGGTGTGGGTTTATAGTGGGTGGTTTCTATTACCAGGATTTATATTCTCTAGATACAAAGGGTTGTGATCTTGTGACTATGATGATGGTAATGATCACATGTTTTTTTCCCAACTCTCATGGTGGCTGGTTTCCTTGGATGATGTTGGGTGTAGTGGTAGAGAATATGGAACATAGGATATTCTACGTATGGGCCCTTACTTTAGTTGTAAAGACTTATAGGGAGTTGTGGGCTTGGACGATATAAAATGGGTTTGGGATTGATATTGCATTTTTATCATAGTGTTAGGATTTTGAGTATATTTTTGTAGCTTATCCTATGGGTTTTCCATGGGGAGATTTTGATTTGGTAGCAACATCAGCCATATTTATTCGGTGAAATTTTGATGTAGGGGAGTTGGTCCAAGTATGGAGTAAGAATTATTATAGGAAACTCCTATCGGGTTTACGGGATGATGATATCAAGTGGAGATTGTATATTGGGTTTCCACTATAGGAGGAGAGAGAGAGTAATATAAAATCCATTCAAGAGGATTTATGGATACGGGGTCATTAGGGAGGGAGTGGTAGCTTATTATATTTAGTTGCATCGGTGACATTTTGGTTTGATTTAATATGTGTCGGAGGATCCAATTTTTATAGACGTGATGATGAGGAAGTGGTCACTTCATTACCATTACATTGGTTGCATCGTGATATTCTTGAAGAGGAGGGTGTCATCGGTGTGGATGATCTTATAGATCTAGTCGATATAGATGATGTCACCGTTATAGAGGAATTTCTTGCATAGTTGAATGCTCGTCCTTCTCGAGGGGGTAGACTTGTGTGGGATCATGTGGAGGGAGTGCACAAGGGAGGTGATGGGGATAGTGGTGATGTGGGAGTTGTTGGTGGTGTAGACAATGAAACTATCAAGGCTACCATTACACTATTAAAGGCCAAGAAGGATACATTAGAGGCTAAGTGGGATATTGTGACAATGACCAAGAGGGATAGTTTAAGGGTGGAGTGTGATGACTTGATAGGTGAGAGGGATGGATTGAGGGGTGAGAGGTATAGTTTGGGTCAATAACTAGCACATGTTGTGGCTGATTGAGACCATTACAGATAACAACAAGAGACCCTGAGAAGGGCTCTCGATATTACAAGTACTTCCTTAACAGTCTTTGAGTTGGAGGAAGCTAGGGATCAAGCTAGTGGTCAGATGGGACTACATGATATGGTTATCTTAGCTGACTACTAGTTATTAAGTGATGATATTGGCCTATTACAATGATCTAGTGGTATGGAACTTGCTTACTGTACTTTTATATGCAACATATTTGGCTAAAAGATGAGCAAGTCATAGTGTTAGTGTTATAAGTGTGGTTCAACCACCTCGAGGTCTAGATGGAGAAATTATTAATAGTGGAGGTCTTATTAGAGGACTAGATGGAGGGGTGGTGGTCATGGGGGTGCTCAAGGTAGAAATTTACGTGAGAGTGATTTCTTTACGCATGTCTAGTTTACTAGATAGATGTATATTTTTTATGTATGTCTCTTTATAAATCCCTTATTTGATTTATAGTTTCTTATATAAAAATATTTTAAGACTCTAGATGATGTATAGAGACATGATTATGTGTGTGTGTGTGTGATGATTTTGATCTATGGTTCATATGTTGGTGTTTATGTGATGTGATGATTGCATTTGATTTGATATATGTTGTAATGTTGCATAGATGTTTGAAAAATGTTGATATATTTTGATGTAGATAATGGTGTTTTTTATGTGTTTATAAATGTTTAAATTCTAATGTGATTAAAATTAGTGCCAAAATTTATTTTACATAGAAATAAAATGTGGAACGAATGTTGTATATTGGATTTGATACATATATGATGGGAATTAATATGGTAAAGGTAATTACACTTTTGACCTTAATAACAAATGTTAACATATGATTAATAATGGGTATTCATACGTAGGATCTTAGAAATGTATGAAAGTGAAATGTGTACCTTCCTATGACAGAAATGCTATAATATGTTGGTAGTGTGGGAGAGTAGGTTCTCTTTTCAATGTCTTAATAGGGAGATGCCCCAACTTGTATATTTTATTTTTATGCAAACCGATCAATGCGGAAGTTCTCTTTGATGGGAAAGTTGATAGATGTGGGAAGATTTCTTAGGATTATTTTTATATTTGAATTTTTGGAGGATTATCGATGCGAGAATCCTTTTTATGTAGTACCCATCCTTTGAGGGAGTGGTATACATTTTTAATTTTTTAATTTTGTTTTTCTAGATAGCCGTGTTTTGAGGGATTGATGAATGATTTTGATAGGTAGCTATTCTTTAAGGGATCAATATACTTTCCTTTTTGATAGTTGTCATTTAAGAGATTAGTTTATTTATTTTGATAAAATGAATCCATTGATATTTTGGCTTTCGTAAGTTGAGGGAAAACCCTACTAGACCATTTTCAAGGAGGGGAAGAAATGTGTGCACAAATTACACATGTGTGCCCCATGACATGTATTTAGTTGATACACAAGGTGGATGGATGTAATGATTGTAGGTTTCATACAAAGGAGGAACTTATCCATGTGAAATATGTGATGAACATTGTCATGGTGCTCATATTTAAGGTTTTGAGGATAGTGACAAAAAACCACATACTTTCAAATCATTACAATGACAAGATGACTAATTGGTGGTAAAATAATACATTTTATGTGACTACTATCATGATGGTTAAGATGTTAATAGTAGAAAGGCCTCAAGTGAAATGCATTCAGAGGTTCCTTTTCATGTTTACCATCAAGGGAGGCTAGATGATAAGCTCTCAACCCATACTTGTGAGTGATGACATATGGACCGATCCATTAGAGGAAAAATTTCCACATTTACTCCTTTCAAGAGTAGTGAAATTTTGATTTTCCTTAAGAATGAGATCACCTATGTTAAAGTCACATTATTTTACATGTTTTTATATGCTTGTTTGATGAATTCTTGATAGGCATGATGATGTTCTACATATGTTAATCATTTTTCATCGGTGAAAAATAGAAATGAAATCCTGAGGACACACCAATTGATGGGATTTTAAATTCAAGGGGTAAAACCACCTCATAACCATAAAGTAGTGAGAAGGGTATAACACCTATAGGAGTAAGGATGTTAGTTCAGTAATCCTGAGAGAAAATGAGATTTGGAGATGTCAATTCTTGCTCGCTTCATCAATCATCTTCATGATAATTTTGTTAAGTTTTTTGTTAGAATCTTCAGCTTGTCCATTTTCTTGTGGATAATATGGTGATGAAAATATTAGTTTGATGTTAAATGTGTCACAAAGTTTCTTAACATCCTTTTTGAAAGGATTTTCCATTATCAGTGACGAGTTTCTGAGGTATGCCAAAGCGACATATGATATGTTGATAGATGAAATTGATGATTTTATTAGCTTTAGTATATGTTAAGGGAATGAATTCTACTAATTTAGTAAATTATTCAATGGTTGTGATGATAAAATGGTGTTGTTGTGATGAATGAGTATTGATTGTGCCAATGATATCTAACCCCCATTGCAAGAAAGGCCAAAGGTATTGAGTGCGTTATGCAACGGCTTGATTGATGATGTGAGTAAAATTTGAGTTTTTTTGACACTTGACACATTTCTTAACATATACGTAATAATATTGATTGATAGTAGGCTAGTAATATCCCAGTTGGAGGACACGCTTAGTGACATTAGTACCATTGAAATGTCCACCACATATACCATCGTGGACTTCTTGAATGGATTTATTAGATTTGTAAGATTTAAGGTATCTTTACAAGAGGTCGTCAAATCTGCATTTGTATAAGATACCACCTATTATAACATATCGGGTAATGCATTGAAGAAATGATAGTTTAGTATTTCTAGATAGATTGGGAGGAATTTTGGATTTTGAAAGATATTCAAATGTCTGAGTGTACCAAAAGTCGATGGATTATTTTCAATGATTTTGATAGATGGGATTTCATTGTTGTGGGATGGTTGATCTAATATATGGATAACAAAAAATAGTTTAGAGTTTTCAGTTGAGTGTTCAATTGATAAGGGTATGAGAGATGCTAGAGAAACCATGGTATCCATGAATTTGTTAGAGGATTGTGGAACTATTTGGATGGTGTATTGTTCAAAGGATTATAGGAGGAATTCAACAATGTTTTATATTTTTTTAGAATTTAACTTTTACATTGGTAAATTCCTTTGATTTAATTGATGAAAAGTTGTGAGTTTTCATAGATGTCTAGGATTTGAACACCAAACATGACAGTGGTTTGGAGACCCATGATTAAAGCTTCATATTTGACCATGTTATTAGTACATTTGAATTTTAGTTTTAATGATAAAGGGATAAGAGTCCCACAGTGAGGTTTAATGACGCTACCAGCACCTCCCTTAACAACACTTGAATCCATCAAAGAAAAGTGTCAGTTTGATAGGGGTGTTGATAAGAAATTTTCATATAATAAATCAATAAATTGTAGAAGATAACAAAACTCAAGATATATGGGGGACCAAGATGCCCAAATATGCAATATATTCAGAGTAATACCCTTAAGGTAGGAAACACCATACAATGCTCCTTAAGGAAGGAGTAACTCCACAATCTCCCAAGATGGGAATCTAGGGCACCTCCAATATACCTCTACTAAGTAGAAGACTCGAATCATACATCCATGACATCCTCATAATGATACTCACATCCTTTAAATAATATGGCTAACACCTAATCCCATTGTAGGACAACTCATTACCCAATATAACTAATTCCTATGTGAGCCTATATAACTAACTAACGGGATGTGTGCCACATGTCGGCATCTCCATTAACCCATATACATTATAATATTATATCCCATGTGAAACCATGCATATAGCTAAGGGCATGTGTGTCACATGTCGGCATCTACATCAACCCATATGCATTATAATATCATATCCCAAGGTACATAGCATTTCCTCCTTCTTTGACATGTTTCATCCCCGAAACATAAGAAGAAGCCATATAATGAGTGTGCTTTAAATTATTGCACACTTGTCACCATGCTCAATCATCCAACCACCCATATGAGATCCTAGTGGGTGATGCTGCTCCAAAATTGATTCCATATTCCATTGGAATCATTTGATTCCATCCTTTTCCATATGTGATACTCCTCAGTATCCATGCATATCCATGATAATTATTCCTATGATTCCATGTCATATAATTGTTGCTCCATTGATTCCGTGTATAGCCCTGATTATTGCTCCTCCAATTCCTTGCATATTTATATAGATTTTTTCCCTTATGTGGCCTAACATAACTCCATGATTTTTCCCTCTCATGATGATGTGGGTGTCTATATGGTGCAACCTTGGTATCCTCAACCTTATCAACCTTTTCTTTATTTTTTTCTTCCACCTTGTTTGTTATTTCTTTTTTCTCTTGAGTAGATGAATTATTTTTTTCTTTTTCATCTTTTTCTGCAGCCTCTCCTTTTGAATAATCCTTATTCCCTTCTTCATCATCTTCAAATTCCTCTTCATGATCCTCATTTATATTAATTTTTTTCCTGCTAAGTGTGATATCTTGCAATGTAATTTTTTTTTTCTTATACAACAATTTCATGAATTTCTTTTACACATTAAGATTAATTGTTCTCAATGTCTCTAACCAAGGATATCCAAGAACAATATCCATACCATCCATATCTAAAGCATAAAAATATAAATGCAAAACATATTTATCCATGGAGAGTTTTAAATCTTCAAAATCTGAATCGTCTTACCATCCATTGAGATTCCTTGATATGTTTTGCTTGCACATGTAGATTTTGAGCTACATCCATATTGATGAAGTTAATTTGCTGATAGGGTTTATGGAAACAATTACCTTTTTTCTTTGAATACACCCCTCAAACTAAAATATTGAAGCTTCCTTCTTTGGAGACGCACTATCATGTGTAACAACTTCATCATCAACATTTTCATTTTCTTTTTCTTTTTCTTTTTATTTTTTATTTTTACTCTTCTTCTTCTTCTTCAACAAAATTATGTTTCTTTTAAGTTTCCCATTTAGCTAAGAAAATATCTTCCATTTCCTCCCAATCCTAATCTAATAGATCTATATCCAAATAAGAATACCAATGTCATGATTTCCCACCAAGATGAAGATAAAAACTAACCCATACTAAAAATTCTTTAAAATACATTTGTTTAAATTGTATCCACCATTTTTTTGCATTAATTTCCCCATTACCATAGAAAATTGGTATATCCATGATGCATAAAAATTAGGGTTTCACTAACTTACTCCTTTCACCATTATTTAACTTGATGATTTCATCTATCATTCAGCCTCCAATCTGAAACTGCAAAGAAGTAACCTCTGCTAAAATTTTGAGAGATTTCTGAATATGTAATTTAATCAAAGAAAGATAGAAAATTACAACTTGTAGGCTGATTTTCTTTAAAACAAAAAAATCTCAATATCTTCTTCAAAACAGATCAAAAATTCTGAAATTTTTACCATAGATTTCTGATGAAGATTATAAATACTGGTAAAAATTTAAAAATTAATTCTAAAAAATGCGGCCTATGAAGCAAATTTAGGCAAAACCCTAAAAATGTAATAACTTCAACAAAAAAGCTTGAAAATTTATGAAATTTGGACTGTAGCTTTATGAAACCCTTTTGCAATTGTGGTAAAAAAATTGAGAAAATATTCATATCCATTTCCAAAATATAGCTGAATCACTAAAATTAGGGTTTGGACCCAATTTTTTGCGAAATTGATGCTCTGATACCACTTGATAAGAACTTTGCATATAATAAATCATTAAATTGTAGAAGATAACACAACACAAGATATATAAAGGGAAAAAATGCCGAAATATGCAATATATTTAGAGTAATACCCGTAAGGTAGGAAACACCATACAATGCTCCTTAAGGAAGGAGTAACTCCACAATCTCCAAAGATGGGAATCCACTTCAAGAGGGACACCTCCAATATACCTCTACCAAGTAGAATAATCAAATCATACATCCATGACCTCCTCATAATGATACTCACATCCTTTAAATAGGATGGGTAACACCTAATCCCATTGTAGGCTGACTCATTACCCAATATAACTAATTCCTATGTGAGCCCATATAACTAACTAAGGGGATGTGTGCCACATGTCGGCATCTCCATCAACCCATATACATTATAATATTATATCCCATGTGAACCCATGCATATAACTAAGGGGATGTGTGCCACATGTTGGCATCTCCATCAACCCATATACATTATAATATCATATCCCAAGGTACATGGCGGTGTATTCTTAATCGATGATTTAAATAAAATCGAATATTTTATTAAAATCGAATGCAAAGATCTTTTATAGTTGATATACAATGAAATAAAAGATCTTGGAAATTTATTTGATCTTTATATGAAATAAAATGTAAGAGCTAGGGAACTTACCTTGATTATCTTATCCCAAAGTGAGTATGAACTAAAGATGTGATGGAATAAGAACACAAACCATCGTAATCGGCTCAAAAAATGAATAGATGCTTGCAATTCTTGCACAACAATTGCTGGTAAGGATGGGGGTTCTCAAGACCTCTGTGGGGGTTGAAGTATGAAAAATGTTCAAAACCTTATTCTGATAGTGTCACTAGGGATTCACACTCATTTTATTTTGGTCACCTTTATGTCACACTTGGATCACTGGGGTACTTGTAAACCTACACAAAAATATCCTTCTATAAAACCCTTAAAAATACATCAAATCATAACAAAGAAAGATGAAAAATGAGGGTTCAAACTATCCTTAGCTATCACAATGGAAAACTTCTGGTTGATATTTGCATTACATATCAGACCCAATGTAGTACAATAGTTCTCCTAGGTATCCCTTGTGCCAATGACGCAAAGATAACGAGTGGTAAATGGATAAATGTGTCAATAGAAAAAAATGAAATCCCCTTCCTAGGTAGTTTATATGCATAATAATGCACCTAATTGTAGTCCCCGAGATATGAAGATAAATAACACCCGATAAGAATTACCCACCATTATAATGGTATTTATGTTGTGTTTATATAGGGATTTCTTTATTTTTTTACACTAATAACCCGACATGATGACTAGTACCTCGGAATATGAATGGGAAAACCAAAAATACTAACCTAAAATGTCAAAAATAAGATCAAACATAAAGAGGGCATGGCTGCCTAGGATGGAAAGGAGCACCTTAACTCTAGTTTTCAATCCATGGCATCGCTTCAGAGA
This sequence comes from Taxus wallichiana var. yunnanensis, assembly GCA_018340775.1. Taxonomy (NCBI): domain Eukaryota; kingdom Viridiplantae; phylum Streptophyta; class Pinopsida; order Cupressales; family Taxaceae; genus Taxus; species Taxus wallichiana. Next base: position 109,311,818 of record CM031240.1, read on the forward strand.
CAAATGAATATAAAGGAGTGAAGTGTCACACCCTTATTTTCTTATTTATTTTATTTCAAAAAAAAGCTCGATATTGAGAAACTTGTAGACACGGGGACCGGTTTTGGTTTGCTTCCCATAAACACGTCAGTGTATCGACACTTGTTGTTGTGTCTGTAAATTCTCGATATCATAATTCATTTAATGTACCTTAAATGTGTTGAATATATTATTCTTGTTATAAACAATGATTTTTTTCATTATATTTCGTGATTTGTTTGAGTGATAATACATATTTATGATTTTATTGTTGGCTCAATTTGGTTGTTGATGATAAATTTGTTTTGATGGTAGCTTGTTTATGATTATGAAAATGGATGAACTCAACTGTCTTATTTTCATTATTGACTTGATACTAAACTATTATCATTACGGTTTTATACTGAGATGACTACACCATTAAAGTTCTTTGATCTTAACTTGTTCATTTTTAGTGCCAATATTATCTTTATTGTTGTTAGATGAATAAAATCCCTAATAAATTTTGACGAAAAAGGATGGTAAGTCTAATATGTGAAGGAAAAATAGTCATACTAGGAAAGGTTATTGCCATTACCATATACTGATTCAAGCTTGATTAAATAAATAATGAGGAACTACCTATTAATATTATTAAAGGGATGTGATTATAGTGATGGTGCAAATAACCATGTGCTTAGATTAATATTCTCAACTATTTTTCTAAGATAAAACTTGGTCGATTTTGGGCCCAAGATTTATATGTTTTATTAAACTCAAACTAAGCCTTGATTGGCATAGGCTAGCCATGTCATGTCAATCCCAAAATGGCTTTGACCAACCAAGCTATATTATTAATAAAAATTTGGGTTGATTTTATTGACCATTTGGTCAACTATGAAATGTTAAGTTTAAATGGGAAAATGATCTTCGACCATTTGATGGTAGCCCCCATGTACTTTGGAAAGGTGGTGGTATTTGTTAAGATATTTGGATCCAAAATTTAAATCAACTACGACTTATTCTACAAGTTTCAAGTACATTGGAAGCATTTGGATGGGAAATCACTAGAATGGTGACATGCATCATGGGCTTATGGATAATTGGTGGAGTCTCTATATTTTGCGGTTATGGATAAATTAAACATGTCCTAAAATTGAACTAGTGGTTGATAACCCGATTGTTTATGAGGGAACTGGAGCTTTGTACCACATGTATTAACTATACTCACTCTACTCCATGGACCTCAATAGAATCAAGAAGCTTTTGAGGAAGCTATTGAGGGATTAGGGTTAATTTTGGTTTCTCATTTTGTTGCTATCCTTTTGGGCTCCATTGAGCTTTGCATGGAGGAAAAATTATTACTCTATTTTGTGTTCATCTCGGTTAACCTTTCTACATGCATAATATAAAATTGATAGTTGATAAAATTAGGAAACACTAATGAATATTGATGGTCAACTAAGAGACTCAACCCGAGTTGGTTGATGTCGATGTACAACCTATAGATATTATGCCGAGAATAGGTAAGGGAAGATACGGTTTTAAGCCCATTTCATGGACATTATGTAATACAAATTTAGGGTATTTAGTTCTAAAGATAGTCTTGAATGACCAAAGGGTGATTTGACCATAATACATTCCATAATATGGCAAGAAAAATAATGAATGGTTCTACTCTAAGAACCAAAACAGAACCCTTAGATGTATGTACCATCCATTCTCTAACCGTGGAAATGGATAGATTTACAGTTAGCAATAGGGATGACATGTTGTACTAACTATTTCAACTATTTTTATGGATCATGTCAATTAATGTATTTTTAATAACAAAGGAATTAAATATATTTATTTATTTATTAACCACAGGTTATTGTAGCTTGACGAGATTAAGGTAAATTTGTATTGTTTAAGGTTTTTCGACTAGGTTAAGGTTATTATTGCGGTCTCGAGTTGTTAAGTTCGTAGCATTATCCTTACTACATGGGAAGGAAAGTTTTATAATCCTTAATGTAGGATTGTTCTTATAGGATTGTACACTAAGTATGGTAAGATAAAGGCTAGTTACTTACGAATAAACAAATGAGGAAGTCTAGTTGAGGTCGATACAAAATACCTTTGACTTAAAATTTGTATGTGCATAACATTATGAACTTAGTGTAAATCATATCTATGAAAAATATTATTTGTGATCATTACTCATGCATACTACGATGTTAGAATGAATGAAAAAATTTAAGTTATTAGACATGGGTTGTAAGAGAAAGCTTTGTTATTTTTAATTTTAAAAAGTGTTGAGTTGTTAGTCTTGAATTACTTGCTATCTAATATATAGTAAAGTGTCATTGAATAAAAAATTCTTATTGGGAATGTAATGGAAATGTATGAGGAAGGAATTATTATTTTAAGTTTCATTATCTTAGCTTATTTGTTTTTTTTTCAACTATGTTGTTGCTGAAATTTATTCAATTAAATGTTATATCAAATTAAAATTTAAAGATGGAAAGGATAACCTTTTCACGCTAGTTCATTTTGAACTAACCATATTTACCATTATTTTCATTTCTAAATATGGAGGAATATAATTTATCCCAATAAGTAATTTTTACAAAGATTGTTCATGTATTATTTTCTTCAATGATGATTGGTTATGATGATGATGTTGTTGTAATATATGAACGCCGTTATTGTAAAACTAAAATTGTATGTCATTGTCTTAAATGAATTAAAGAGGAAGGATAACCTGATTTGACTAATGTATTATTTTGGATTTATACTTTTATTAATACCAATTAATAATTATTAAATTGATTTTTAAGAAGTGGATTAATTCATGTGTTATAAATTGTTTCGTTTGATGTTGTTCACAGTTAAGAAGACATAAATGATTGATTTATGTTAAATGACATTAATGTATTAAGAAATATATCATTAATTATATTGTTTTTAATAAAGGTTCATTTGTATTTGGTGGAAATGCATATATGTAGTTTAAAAACTATTATAAAAGTTATGTACAAATAAATGTATTTTCATTGTGAATAAAAACTATGATAATGTCGTAAAGGGACAATTAGAGAACTATGACAATAACACAACAAGCTATCTTAAATTTCATTTAAGATGCATAATGGATGTAATTAATTACTTGTTAAGGTGAGCATAATCTATTACAAACTAATCTTATGAACCTCTGGGACATAATTAGGTGTGATAAATTTATCGTAGCAAAACAAGGAAAACATGTCATAAACTGATTCAATTAAAAATAATTAAGCCATTCAAATACGATGTTCTGATGTTTGGAAATCAGCAAGCAAACTTTGGACGACTACTATAAGATCATATTCAATTAATGACATGAGTCATTAAGTGAATACTACCTTATATAAGGTATCTTAAGTTTTTATTTCGAGGTTCATTCATTATGATTATTGTTACTGAAGGTGAATAATGTCATGCTAAATTACAGGATTTGGTCAACTGGTATAGATGAGCCACCTCGCACCAACTTAAGTTGGACATGGGGAAGGAAGTTGTTGTGTAATGATGTAATTCATTATGTAAGAATTTTATCTCCTTAAGGAAACCTAGGTTGGCATAGATGTGCTCCTTTACACAGGTTGAACAAGTCTTGTACCTTGTGTGTAAAATGTAAATAAAAATACTTAACTAATTGATTCAATTCGATAACTAAAAAAATGATAGAGTGAAAGGAAAGGTTTATGATGACGATTGTGTCATCATGAAACTAAAATGCAAGCATGACTCTTAAACTTTGGCCAAAGTAGTTTAAGATTTTGGTTACACTTGCTAGGTTCACCAAGTTCTAATTACAGTGTAAGATTCCGGATGGAATTTGATTGAATGATTTCCAGTGACGCTTAGAAAAATCAGTTGTATATCAATTCCTAGGAAAGGTAACTAGTTGTATACTTTATGTACATGCTCTTAATAGTGAACTATGGGGATTAGGTATATATCATGGTTTATTGATTGTTATCTATTAAATTGAATTTTTATTGATGCTAGATTTGAATGTTGGGTGTTTAAATCATTGAAGGAATTATTTATTATGGGATAAATAGATAAATTTTCCTTAATTTGAAGCATTTAAAAGTAGGTGTTACATTTTGGTATCAAAGTTGAATGTTGTATCTCTTAGACATATTGAGTCCCTACGCTAACTTAAACTTAATTATTGTCTAAAAAATAAAATAGTTAGGAAAAGATCTCACATTATTAATAACAAACCTACATGTGGCGAAGAATCCACAACAGAGTTTGGATGAAATACTCATTGTCTTATAGGACACATAAAATTGTATGATTGTTCTTGAACAACAAGTGATGGGTAATGAAATTGAGTACGACATTGGTGGTAGTGAACAATCTCGGGGAAGAAAAATGCTGTAAACAACAATGTTGTGGACCCCAATGTGGTAAATAATAATAATGTAGTGGATCCTAACACTGCAAATGCTAATGCTAATGTTATAAATCAGCCTAAGAACAATACGGAACATTTGGTAGTAGAAGTATCAAATGATATTAAGAGGATCAACCCACCTAAGTTTGATGGTATGACCTTGGGAGATGGATATAAGAACTAGATCAATGAGATGGAGAAGTATTTCACCATATGGAACTTCTCAAAAAAACTAAGGCAGTTTAGGGAGCTTACCATATCTCCAATGAGGCATCCTCCTGGTGGGAAAACCGTGAGGTAGAACTCGGGGTATAAGAAGCTAGTATAACCTAGGAATAGTTTAAGTCCTATTTTAGACAATTTTAGCTACCACGGTTGTACAATGATCAAAATATGTCTAAATTTCAGAATCTATCTCAAGGAAAAATGATAGGTATTGAATACTGGGAGAAGTTCACGAAACTTCTGAAATATGTGCCTCAGTATCAAACTGATGAGAAGTTTCACATTATACAGTTCATTATATGTTTGAACCTAGTTATTGGAGGGGAAGTTGATGTTCATGGACCATCAGCCACGGAGGATGTTTTTGAAAAATCAATCAGACATGAGTAGAAAGTGAAGGTCATTTCTACACATCAAGAAGAAAAGAAAAAGAAAAATCTAACACACCTTCACCCCTTGCACCTAAAAAGGTTGGGTGGATTTTTTTGCAATAAGAACATAAATGGAAATTGAAATAAAACTACAGTAGTTAAGACTACTATGAATTCCAAGAAGAATGGACAGAATAATACAACCAATACTAAATTTTTTTTAATAAAAAGGGAAATTTTGGGGTTTGTTTTATATGAAGACTAGATCAATATGTAAAGAACTTCCTTCAAAGGAAAAAGGATAATAACCTATAGCACCAAATACATGCAGTAGTGATTGATAAGAAAATTGAAAAACAAAAATGCCTATCGAAGTTGCAATTAAGTTATTTGGATTACTCAGTAACTATCTTATTTTATTACTAGTGTAAAAAAATGTTTTATTTAAAATATGTTAGCATCTAAAATTAAAATAAAAAATAGATATATCAAAGACTCATGGACTATATAGTACATGAATCAAATTTCTCATATGGTAAACCGATTTTTGTTTGATGCAACATTAGAACTTCCAAGTTTCACCATTGAATTGGAACTATATGTAGTTTCTCTAACTTTGTATGACTTAGTCATAGGTGTAAAATGGTTAGCACAACCCAAGACAGCTGTAGATTGCTATGAAAAATAGATTAAATGCTTAGATGACCTGTAGAAAACACTAGTAATTCAAGGAATAAAATGAGACTTTACGGTTAGGAAAATCTTAGGCATGTAACTCAAAAATGACAATAATAATGGTAACATGCTTTATGTTGTAAAAATTTATATTTTGGTGAAGAAGGTAAGACTTCTATGGAAAACCATCTACTGTTACGTAATTAAAGTGATGTCTTTCTAGAAGAACTAGCTAGTATTACACCAAAAGAGAGTGTGATTTCACTATTGATATAATACAGGGAACTGAACCAATTTGTAAGGATCCCTATAGATTGACCACAACTAAATTTTTTTAGTTTAAATCATAACTTCATGAATCAAGTTATCTAAAGATTTGATCGGGTCGAGTGTCTCTCTTTGGGAGCATCGATCATCTTTGTCAAGAAAAAGATGGAACATTGAGGTTATGCATTGATTATAGAATGCTTAATAAAGCCACGATAAAAAATAGATACCCCCTTCTAAGAATTGATGATCTCTTTGACAAAATGTGGGGTGCATTAGTCTACTCTTTAAGGTCAATATACAATCATGTTATTATCACCGAGAATTAAAGAAGAAGACATTCATAAAACTACCATTAGGAAAAGGTATGGACATTTTGAATTCACTATGTTGCCATTCAGACTTACTAATGCTCTAGAAATTTTTATGAATTTAATGAATAATATATTTTAAGAATACTTAGACAAGTTTGTGTTGGTATTCTTGGATGATATTCTCATTTATTCTAAAAGCATTGAAGAGCATAATGAACATCTTAGAATTGTTTTAGATGTGCTAAGGAAAAGAAAGTTGTATGGTAAGATTTCAAAGTGTTTGTTTTACCAAAATGAGGTACAATACCTTAGAAACATAATAAATAAAGATGAAATTTCTATGGATCCATCCAAAATTGTTGCAATAACTGATTGACAAGCTCCTAAAAACATGCATGAAGTTAGAAGCTTCATGGGATTAGTGGATATTACCATAAATTTCTAAAATAATTCTCATAAGTCGTTGCTCCAATCACCTCACTACAGAAAAAGGATAAGAAATTTATCTGGAATGAAAAATGTGAGAATGCCTTCAATTTTTTGAAAGAAAAATTAACTACAACACTTGTACTAAAATTTATGAATCCCAGTGGTAACTTCACCATAGTGAATGATGCCTGTGGTGAAGGTATGAGAGGTATACTTCCACAAAACCATCACATGGTTACGTATAAAAGTAGAAAATTGAAATTACATGAGATGAATTATGCTCCCCATGACTTGGAGCTTGCTACCATTGTGCATGCCTTGCAAGTTTGGAGACACTACTTTTTGGGATATCCCTCTGAACTGAAAACAAATCATCTCGAGATAAAAATACATATTCAATCAATCTAACTTAAATGAAAGGAAGTGAATATTGTTAGATATTTTTATCTCATTATAAATTTGATATCAACCATATAAAAGGTAAGGAAAATAGAGTGGTAGATGCAATAAGTCGTAGGAAACACATTTCTGCTCTTGTCACTTTGAGAACTCAATTCAAAGATGAAGTTAAGAAAACAATGTTGGTTGATTCTTATTATTAGCATGTTAAAACAATGTTTTCCACAAATTAAAATGATAAAAATGTACAAAGGATTCATGTTTAATAATGACGGAGTCCTAAGGTATGAAAAATGAGTTTATATACACTTGGAAAATGATTTAAGGATAGAAGTGATAAAGGAATTTCATGGTTTTCCCTATTCTAGACATCCCAGAGTGACTAAAATGTGTGTTGATTAAAAACAATAATATTTTTGGAAAGGGATGAAAAAGGACACGGTAAACTACATTTCACATTTCTTAGAATTTTAGCGTATTAAAGGTGAACATGTGCACCCGTGAGGACTGTTGTACCCTTACAACATTCCATAATTTAAGTGGCAAGTAATCAACATATAATTTGTACAAAGACTACCAATGTCAAAAAATAAACATGATATAATCTTGGTTGTAGTTGATAAAATAAATAAGGTAGCTCACTTTATACTAGGGAATCTAAAAAAATTCATCTGTGCTTACAAAAATATTCTTACATGATATTTTTAGATTGCACGAATTGGCATATTAGGATGAATTCTCATTTTTAGAAAACTTTAAATTCATCCTTAGGAATAAAGCTAAATTTCAGTTCTGTATACCATCCATAAATAAATGAGAAAACTAAAACAGTCAATCAAATTATGGAGTACAAGCTTGGGATGTACTTTGTAAGGATCAACAATACAAGTGGCAAGAATACCTTCCATGGGTTGAGTTTTCTTATAATAAAACTTACCATTCCTTGCTGAAAATGGATCCCTTTGAGGAATTGTATGGAAGGAAGTGTAGGAAACCTATCAATTGGGATAGTGTAGAAGATAGAGAAGTAATAGGACTTGAAATGTTGACAGAAAAGGAACAAAAAGTCAAGCTCATTCACGAGTGATTAAAAGAAGTTGCTAATAGGTAGAAGAGATATGTTGATTTAAAGAGAGTTGATAGAAAATTCAAACAAGGAGATAAGGTTTTCTTACAGGTCCTTCCCCGAGAAAAGTTTAATTTCATTTGGAAAATCATCCAAGCTATCACCTCACTTCGTAGGTCCTTTTGAAATTATTAAAGTAGTTAGTCTTATGGAATATCATTTAACATTACTTCCCGCATTGTCCAAGATGCATGATGTTTCTCATATTTCCTTGGTTAAAAACTATATGTTAGATTTATCACATGTGCTAAACTAGAACTCTTTATAGGTTTAGGATCCGGAATCATTATGGTTGAACTTTGTGAGTGTTGGAAACTCACAAGATGCTCTTATGAAATAGGAAATAGTTCGGTGTAAGGTCCAATGGGACCAATTTTTTTAAGAAAGTGTAACCTAGGAGAATCAATGAAATTAAAACTACTTGTCCACACTTTTTTAGGGATAAAGAATGTAATTTTGATATTTTATACAATACAATTATATTTATTATTGTTTGAATGATTGAAAAATTTAATTTTTTTGCTATTTTGGAAAAACTTGTTCTAAAATGGGCTGTTATAACCAACAAATTTTGGTTATAATTTCTAAAAAATCAAAGTTTTTCAAGTGTCGGTTATAATCATGTTGAATAATTAGATACAAAAATAAGTATATTTTATCATATTTTGTTTTAAATCATTAATAGTTAGATTTTATCATCGGACGATGATCCTTAAAGGGGGAAGTATGTCAAAACCATGCCTTTCTTCTTTTTATGTTGTAAACGAGCTCCAATATTAGGAAGCTCATGGACACGAGGGACCAGCTTTGGTATGCTTCCCATAAACACGACAACTTATCGGAACTTTCAATTTTCTACTAGTTTTCTACTAGTTTAGATATCGTAATTCATTTTACATACCTTGAATGTGTTGAATATCTTATTCTTGTTATTGATGATGATTCTTTATCCTAATATGTCTACGAGTTGTTTGAGTGATAATACATCTTTATGATTTTATTGTTAACTCAGCTCATTATTGATGATAACTTGGTTTTGATGGCAACTTGTTTATGACTATGAAAATGAATGAAATTATTGTCTTCTTTTCATCGCCGACTTAATAAAAAAATGTTATCATTAAGGTTTTATATAGATTACTAGAGCATAAAAGTTCTTTGTTGGCACATGGTCCTAATACATGTTATCATTGATTCAAAACCAAATTAATGAAAAATTGGATGTTGTATTATGGTCTTACGATGATGTATATGTTGCTAAACTGGTGGTTCAGATGTGTTTGTGTTGGTAGAATGAGATTTAGTGAAGTGTGTTTGCTCTTGCAAGCCTTTTCAGGTGCCTAAGAGATGAAACATATTAGTAGAAGATTTTTGGATGCTTTGGAAGCATTTTGACATGATGGCTAGATTTTTGTAGGGTTCTTGGGCACTCACATAGTGTCATGATTCAGTACGATGGTTCACTATGTTATAAGTGCTTATTAGAAGCGGGTGTGACAACTTGAAGGTGTTAAAGTGTGGTTTGGATTTATATGAGCTTGTAGAAGCATGAATTTAGGTGTATCATGGCATATTAGGTATATTTGGATCATTTTCAAAGGTTTTTATTATTAGTTATTGCATTCTTTCAATTGACCACAGCCTACAGGCTTCTATGAGGAGCAAACACATAAGTAATGGTAAGTCTTAATGACTGGAGAGATTGAGGTATGGAATTGACATTATTATTTTTAGATATGTTAGAGGGATGTTTCATAGTGATTTTAGAAAAAAATAGGTTTCCATGATGTGAATTTTGTAAGATATGACAATTTATGTGAGATATGATCAAACTCAAGTGAAAATCTATCTCGAAGTTGAACTTCTGATGCTAGTTGTGAATTGTTTGCTTTGCATGAGACCTTATGGATTTCAAGGATACTTCTATGGTTATTTTATAAGGTTTTACAAAAATAATCAGGTTAGTTTATTGTCATTTTTTTATGAACAAATGTTAAGAAGATAAAGTGGTCTAAAACCCTAGTTAAACCCTAACTAGGAGCAGTTTCTAGAAAGAGAGACATAATGACCCAGTTTTGGTTATTTCATAAAAATTTATGATTTGATGTTTTAGAGTGCTATCTTTGATTTCATGAAATGTTTGGTTGAGGTCATGGTAATGAATGGGCCCCACAAAAATTGGTCATTTTCTAAAGAATAGGGTTTTAGGACAAGGTTGTCCAAAGGAGCAGCATGTAAAATTGATGGTGCATGATTCATGGGAGATGATATTGATTTACATGGAATATTTATGACATTTACATTATCATTTGAGGTCCATTCAGGTTGACTGGTCAAAGGGAAATTTTGGGTTCTCAAATAGCGGGGGTTCAATAAAATTGGCATAACTTGAGCCACAAGTGGAGTTTAAAGATGATTCAAGTGTTTTTGGAAATAAGATTCATATATATTTCTAGTGATATTATTATTTTCTCATGATGAGGTGATTTGAGAAGGTTTCTAGGTCATTCTTTGGACAAGAAGTCTTTTGGTAGTTCAATATAGGATGTGTTAAGTGCAGTTTTGAGTTGTTTGAGACATGACATGGATTGGGTGATGCTTTCTATCACATGTAATGTGAATATGGATGAATTATTCATCCAATGAATCTATTTTAATGTTTTTAGTGTATGTATAAAATTTTTTATGAGCTAACCTTTGGAAACATAATTTTTGGTGGGTTTATTTGGTGAATGAAAAATTAGTTGTGGTTTGAGAAGGATCTTTATTCAAGGCTTATAACTTTCTTAGAATTTTTATACAAGTTCTTCCATTTCCATCAAGTCATTAAATGGCATGTTTTTCTCTTGTTTAAGTGTTTCGGTTATCAAATTAAGTTTCCGAATGTTGAAGGGTGTATGAAAGAACTATTTTGAGAATTGCAAAGTGAATTGGGCCCATTAAATGAAATAATTTAATTAGTTGATCAAATGATGACCCTGTATGATTTTAAAATAATATTTTAATCATATTTAAGTTTTTGGGTCATGTATATGTATACATTTTATGTAGGGGCATTTTTATCTTTGTGTCCATGGGGTTTTGAGCCATTTTTGGCACTTGTAATGAGGGTTTTAGTAACAACGGCCTATTTGGGTCACTTATGACTGTTGTATATCAAATTTTAAATTTTTCCTTGATGTATGGGTTGAACCAAAGGAGGGGAAAATGTTTTTATTTAATTTGAAATCACGAGAAGCATATAAAAGCATGTTTCTAGGTGCTTTTTAGAGGTAGTTGTGTGTGTGTGTGTAAGAGGAGCGACCTAGGTGATATTTGAATAAAGGTGTTGGAGAATGAATTGAGGCTGAATAAAATGTGTTATAGGTGAATAAAAATAAGAGAGAATGTGTGTAAGGGTTTGATGATTTTTAGAGTGATTGAAGAGATTGTTTTGTGAAGTTTGGTCATCTAGGATTTGATTGAAGAAGTGTGAGCTGAATAATATTTCTCCATCAGTTATGGTAGAAAATAATCAAATTCCTAAAAATAATAAGTCAATTTAGTTGGGAGTTTATCATCTTGGGGTTGTAGCCTCCGTGTGGAGTTGGTGCTTCACAAACTTAGGGTTTGGTGCTCTTTGTAGGGTTGGTTCTCCACTAAACTATGGGTTGGTGCTTTTTGTGGGGTTGGTGACTCAATAAATTCATAAATATATCAATATAATCTTTGTTTTATAGTTTTTTTTCTTCCACTTGATGGTTTCCCACTTATATCTTGTGTTCTTGTGTTGATTCATTGTTTCATGGTTACTTGCATCTTTGATGGTTTATGGTGTGTACACATTAAGTATTGATCAAGTGGATATTGTGATTTAATGGTTATAATTTTTTGAATATTTAGATCTGAAATATAATTTTAAATATTGTAAGGACTAATTCACCCCCCCTCTTAGTCCATTGTTCTTCTAATAGTTTATATTAGAGTAGGCCCTTTTGGAGAAGCTTGAAAAGTTGAAGGAGATATTCTGAAACACAAATGAGTGGAAAAGAAGAATTATCAGAAAGGAAAGAAATGAAAAGATGAATTTTTTCCTGCAAGAGAGGGTAAGAATTTTTAGAAAATATTCCTAAAATTTATTCTCCAATGGGAGTTGTAACTTGCGAGTTTGGAGAAGGATTTAGTGATTCAAATGGTGAGGAGTCATCTTGGGTAATATAAAAATGGAACTTAATCTTGCTATAGATGAGAATAAAAAGTTCACCCAATATATTGATGAAATAACAAGAAACCATGAAGGCTAGATTAAGCTCCTTTGAGCCAACTCAAAGAATGAGAGAAAATAACATGATGAGATTACAAGGCATCTTGAGGAACAATTAGAGAGAGTTACAATCAAACTTGAATCCAAGGAATATTCTCATGAGAATATTCATGATATTTAGATTTTGGAGTCACAAATAGAGGATTTTTTGAAACTCTAAAGGCCAAAGAGGAAGCATGTATTTAGCTGAAATAAAAGGTTGCTCTGTTTAATGATAAACTCAAGACTAAGAAAGATTAGTGCATCAAGTATGAAATGAGAAAGAAATCTCTACATTCAAGATTTGATATAGTTTTATAGCAAGCTGAAAATATTTGAGAAAAGTGAAAATGACCTAGATAATCTTCTTAGTAGAAAAAAATCAGCAGGTGATAGGGCTGGTTTGGGATTCAATAAGGATCTCAAGGACAAGGAATTGAAGCAAGAGTACATGGCTTCAAGCAAGGAAGATGGTGAAAAAATTACCAAGGAATAAAATAAGGAAAATCACACCAATGAAAATGAGAAGATCAAGCCTATTAGGAAAATGAATGCATTTAGGTATGAAAGATCATTCAATGGATATTGTTTCTCATGTTATGTTTTTGGTCATAGAGCTACAAAATTCAAGTTAAGGTTTCCTAGGAATGGTGTAGGATCCTTTCATGCTAAATATAATTCATGTTATGAGTATGGTCATAAAGCTAAGGATTGTGGATGGAATCTATGTGTATTTGAGCCAATAAAAATTAAGAGGATGTTCATCAAGTGATACACTTAAAGATACTCGAGTCTTGGGAAGACTATAGAAATGATTTTGGTAGGAGTGTTGTATGATACAATTTCAATAGACAAGGACATGTTGCTATGTTTTTCTTGAATGATCCACCTAGACATATTTATATGTTCAAGAGGAAGAATAAAATAGTGTTCTACTACTATAACAAAGTTGGTCAAGATACAAGGATTGCTATCAAGATCTCTCAAGAAAAAAAAGTGTTTTCAAGCTCTATTATGCAAGGAAGGGGTATTCAAAGACCTATATTACATGAAAAATTTTCAAGAAGGACATGGGAACCAAGAAGATATCTTCATACTTCAATGAGAGCTGATGATGGTGAAAGAAAATGTGTGTTGAAAATATCATATCATAAAAGAGAAGAATAAGGAATTTCTCAAGCATTTAAGGGGTCTTAGGACCTCTTCAAGACCTTATTTTAGGTCTTCTTGGTGATAAAATTCCTTTACTATGCTTCTTGAAAGTGTATCACTACATATGAAGCATTTGTGTGAGGTCAAGTTGTCTGAGTCAAAGTGTGCCTCCTCCATATGGTCAAGGTATGTATGTTCTTGCTTATGTTCATGGTCCTTATAATTCATGATGATGGTTTTTGTGAAAGAATTAATGCTCTTTGTAGTATGGTTATTGGATCTACAAATATACATTCCCAAGGTATATGTTTACATCATCATGATAAATGTGTTTTTATGAAGATGTCTCATTATGTTTGAGTCTTTGTGACATGTCATAATGAGTGTGTAAGTATACTGAAATCATTGTGTGTGTCTATTGGTCTTTGTGTACTAATTAGTGCATCATAGAAGAAGCATGTGGTCTGTGTGAACCTTGGTGTTAAGTATGAGTCTTTAGGTTTTCATCTGAGTTGGTATAATGAGTCCCCAACATAGAAAAATTCAATCTATGAATGTTGAAAGTATTTTTATATCCTTGTTGGGATGTTTCATCTCTATGCAATTCAAGAAACTCAAAGTAGTGGTTGAAGTTGTCATTTCATCACGAGTTGATTTGAATGCTTCAAAATTCTATAAAATTAATATTGCATCAAGAAATTATTGCAAAGCCTAATAAAATTATATGGTAAAGATCAATAAATGTAAGTAGATAGATATTGAGGTTTGTGACTGTGGGTAATAAGCTGTCAAGAACATTGAGTATGAGTTACATCAGGTTCATATAGTATAAATAGGCATGGTAAAATATAAATTATTGAGCTATCTTAAAAATTATATGAATTTTCCTTTTGCCATCAATAGGGTTTGAGCTTGAAGCAAAGGATGAAAAGTATAAATGATGTGTGTAAGTTAAGCTCAAGGAACTATGTCACTATTTGAAGAGTCTGAGTATAATGTTATTAGTATGTAGTCTTCAATTCCATTATGTGGTGTGATTGAAGGAGTTTATTTTTTGAGTATGTCATGTCAAGTGAATGTTCAAACTCATCATTCCATATGGATTGCTCTATGATGATAGCTCTCCATTGATGAGTACAACTTATATATGCAATATAATGAGTGGGCAAATTGTTGAAACAAATTTTTGAGATAGTGAATTATGTGTGCTCTAAGTCTAATTGATCTATGTCAATGGAAGCCAATGATAGAGGTATGATTAGGTTACTAGACTAAAAGGTGGTATACTCAAAGACTATAGAGTCTGTGTGATCTAAGAAGGATACAAGAACAATAACCAGGTAAAATGGTCTATGTGTTGAATTAATCTCTAAAGGTCATCAAAAGTCTGATGTCTCCATGTGTTTACAAGGAAGCTTTTTTTTTATTTCTAATGTCCATCTATAGGTTTAATGGTCATGGGTTTGAACATTGAAACCATCAAAAGTGAGTATGTGCTCATAAGATAGGGTATTGCATTGAATGTCTTATGATCCTTTGATGTCAAAGAACTTTTTGAATGTATGAAACATATTTTGTAGTCATGGAACTATGTGAAGATGCTTCTCTTACCTTGAAGACACTATAGTTGTAGAAGTGATTTCCATGACTAAGGTTATTAGCTACAATATTCAAGTTGAAAGATAAAGTAAAGGTCTGAGAATCAAAGTATTCTTCTATAGGTAAGTTTAGCAAGGGAAGTAAAGGTATGGTCATGTTTCTCAAAGCCCTTCATAGTTGAAGACATTAGAATTGTATAAATCTATGTCAGTTTATTATTCTTGATATGTTATAGTAAAGTAAGAAGTATAAAGTATGACACTGTGAACAAGGTCTGTAGTGGTTGGAAATTTGTGTCAAGTGAATGATAAGCTTTGTGAAGTGAAGAATAAAAGGTAAAAATGACTTCTATAGGTTTGTAGTTCCATAATAAAGTTTAATATATAAAGAAAGGGTATGGAACTTCTAAGAAACCTATAGATGCTGTTGAAGAAGACATAGTGACTAAAATGTTTATTAAGGATAAGTTAGTGGAGAAGATAGAAACTAGACATGTAAATCTTGTTAAGTATCAAAATGTGTCTCACAAGCCATTCTCATTCAATTATGATGATGTAGGTATAGAGGCATAGTACACACTCTTCAAGATAGCTATAGGTAAGGGAAATGGTATGATGTATTGTTAAAGTGTTTGAGATCTTGAGAAAGATGGGTATATACCTATATAAAGTGATGGTATGTCATGAAGATGTGTACTAAGGTGTGTGTTGTCAAGGTACTATAGGAAACTATTTCCTTTTGTGAAAAATAAGGTGTTACAAGTTTTTAAGTGAATTGTTAGACAGGGGGAGCCTAGGAGAAATCCCTTGATAGATTCATAGTTTTCTCAAATCTTACAATGTATGATTTAATATGGTTATGCATGTTAAGGCCAAAATTTTATATATCTCAGCCAAAAGTGACTGTCCTAGACTATGAAAATGTTTTAGGACTAAGCCTAAGTGCTTGTAGTGCTCCTAAGCCATAGATCCAAGTTAAGAATCTTATTTTATACTTATGGGATACAAATGGAGGTATCAAGTCTAGGGGGAGCTATGAATTGAATTTTCAAGGTGTGTATGAGGTTCTAGGGCTTGCCAAAGTTTTTCCAAAATGTACTAAAAAGAATGTTTAGGGCCTTTAGTATCAAGTATGTTATGATGAGAAAGAATGTGCATGGTAAAGCTCAAAATATGCCTATTCATGATGATTTATGGTCAATAAAGGTGATGTAATGCATTGAGATGTTTGGAATTAACATTGTTGGCATGTTCAAGATGTATATGACTCATATCACAGGTTGTTACAATACTTATATGAAGGAAAAAATAGAGGACAAGTGAAAATAGTTATATTTACATGCCTAGTTAAACCATACCTTGGAGCGAGTTTATAGAAAGAGAGGCATAATGAACCAGTTTTCATTATTTCATAAAAAGTGATGATTTGATGTTTTAGATAACTTTCTTATATTTCCATAAATGTATGTTTTAGGTCATGGTGATGAGTGAGCACTACTCTAACAGTCGGTTTCTACGGAAGAAGGTTTTAGGAAAAGGTTATCCAAATGAGTAGCATGCAAAATTGATGGTGCATGATTTATGGGAGATGATATTGATTTCCATAGAGTTTTCAAGAAATTTTCATGTAGGTACATGGTCATTTGAGGTCCATTTAGGTTGACTGGTCAAAGGGCAGTTTTGGGGTCTCAAATAATAGGGTTTAGTAAAATGGCCATAACTTGAGATATAGGTGGATTTTGAAGATGATTAAAGTTTTTTTGGAAATAGGATTTAGATATAATTATAATTATATGAGGCTTGTCTCATGATGAGGTGATTTGACATGGTTTCTAGGGCATTCTTTGGACATAAGACTTTTGGAAGTTCAAGACATGATGTGTTTTGGTGCAAGTTTTGAGTTGTTTGAGGAATTACATGGATTGGGAATGATTTCTATCACCTTTAATGTGAATATGGATGAATGTTTCATCCAATGAATCCATTTTGAGGTCTTTAATGTATGTATAAATGTTTTAATGAGCTAACCTTTGGAAACATATTTTTCAAGGTTGATTTGGTGAAGACAAAAGTGTTATTTTTTTAGTAGGAGGTTGATTACATTCTTATAACTTACTTAAAAGTGTTCTATGGGTTCTGAAATTTCCATCAAGTGGTTACATGTCATGGTTTTATCTTGTTTAAGATATTTTGTGATCAAATGAAGTTTCCATCATGTTGAAGGGTATAAGAAATAGTTGTTTTAAGAATTGCAAAGTGAACTAGGGCATGAATATGTATACATTTTATGTAAGGGAATTTTTATCTTTGTTCCCATGGGGTTTTGAGCCATTTTTGGCACTTGTAAGGAGGTTTTTAGTAAGGTTAGACTAATTGGGTCACTTCTAACTATTTTATTTCAAATATTAAATTTTTACTTGATATATTGGTCAAACCAAATGAGGTAAAAAGGTTGTTATTGAATTTCAAATCATGAGAAGCATATAAAAGCATGTTTTTGGGTGCTTACGGAGCTAGTTGTGTTTGTGTAAGAGAAGCGAACTAGGTGAGATTTGATTGTAGGTGTTTGAGAATGAATTAAGTCTCAATAAAAATTTTAAGTGTGAAGAAAAATCAAAGAGCATGTGTGTAAGGGTATGATGATTTTTGAAATGATTGAAGAGCTTGTTTTGTGAAGTTTTGTCACGTAGGGTTTGATTCAAGAAGTGTGAGCTAAATAAGAGGTATCCATCAGTTGTGGAAGAAAAAAATCATATATATTAACATCATAAAGTGGTTGAGTGGGTGCTTGATCATATTCTGGTTTTATATCCTCCTTTTGGAGTTAGTTATCCTTGTGGGGATGGTTCTCTAATAAAATAGGGGTTGGTGCTCCTTGTGGGGTTGGTACCTCACTAAATTTAGAAACATATCAATATATGATAGTGTTTTAGTGGTTTTTCTTCCCCTTGATGGTTTCCCACTTATATATTATGTTCTTCTATTGATTATTTGTTTCATGATTACTTTCATATTTGATGGTTTATGGTGTGCACACATTAAGTATTGATCAAGTTGATATTGTGATTGAATGGTTATGAATTTTTTAATATTTATATTTGAAATATAATTTGAAATATGATAAGTACTAATTAACCCTCCCTCCTCTTGGTTTATTTTTCTTCTAAGATTATTTAAACTTAACTTGTTCATATTATCTCTTTCGTTGTTAGATGAATAAAAGTCTTTTTAAATCTAGACAGAAAAGTATGGTAAGTATAATATGTGAAGGAACAATAGTCATCTTTGGGAAAGGTTATTTCCACTACCATACATATATAATCTTGATTAAATAAATAATGAGGATCTAAAAGTTCATATTATTAAAGGGATGTTATTATAGTGATGGTGCAACTAACCATGGTCTTCGACCATGTGTTTAGATTAATACTCTCAAATATGTTTCTAAGATAAAAAATTGGTCAATTTATGACCCAAGGTTTATATGTTTTATTAAACTAAAACTAATCCTTGATTGGCATAGGCTAACCATGCCATATCAAGCACAAAATGTCTTTGACCGAATGAGTTATACTATTAATAAAAATTTGGTTTGAGTTTATTGTCCATTTGGTCAACCATGCAATGTTAGGTTTAAATGGTAAAATGATCTTGAGTGTTCAATGGTGAACCTCATTTAATTTGGAAAGGTGTTGTTATTTTTATAGATATTTTGACCCAAAAGTTAATTCAACTACAAATTATTATGTGGGTTTCAATTCTATCAAAATCCTTTGGATGGAAATTACTTTGGGATGACAACATGTGTCATGGGCTTATGGATAATTTGTGGAGTCTCTATATTTTGTAGTTATGGATAAATTAATCTGAGTTTTCTAAACTTGAATTGGTGTTCAATAAGCCAACTATTTTGGAGGGAACTGGATCTTCTTACCCACATGCATTAAATGCATTCACTCCACTCCATGGACCTCGGTAGAAGAAAGAAGCTTCTCGAGGAAGCTATTGAGTAATTAGGGTTATTTTTGGTTTCTCTATTTTTGCTATCTTTTTAGGCTCCATTGAGCTCTACATTGAGGAAAAATAATTATTCTATTTTATGTTCATTTGGTTAACCTTACTACATGAAATCCCAAACTAATAGTTGAGAAAATTAAGGAACACTAATGAGTATTGATCAATAAATAAAAAATGAATGGGATTATTGTTGGTTGCGGAATTGAAGGAAAAATAGGCTATGAAATAAGAAGAAGATAATGTGGGAATGGTTACTCGGTTTGGCTCAACTTGGAGAAAATTAGTGAAGGAATTTAGACTCCATTTTTTAGGTATGAAATGGTTATCCCTTTTCTTTGAGGTTTATTTTGACACACTATTTAAATGAAAAGATCTCCATGATAATATAGTTAACCATAATGATCTATGAGGCTTTGTAATAAATTACTTGGTTCATTAGATTGTTCGTATAGATTGGATTATCTAAACTAGTATTCTACTATTAATTTTTACTAAGATTTACAAACCTTAAGTGATAAAGTTATATTTTTGTGCATGTATTTAAGTTAAGGTTAAAACCCATAATGGGTATTGTAGAACTATGAAGTAAGATAAATGTGTGTATACCATGTCTTGATTATCTTTACATAGATCTCCATGGAATGGTTGATGTTTGTTCTTGATTGTTTATTTGAAATAAATTTGGAGCCGACTACTTCGTTTAAGTTTGAAGGTTGAATGGGAGACTCGACCTAGGTTCGTCAATGTTGGTATTAAATCATGTAGATATTATACCATAGTAGATAAGGAAGCTATATTTTTAAGACCTTTTCATGGACATTATCATTACACATTTAGGGTATTTAGTTCTAAATCTAGTCTTGAATTACCAAAGGGTGATAGGACCATAATCCATCCCATAATTTGGCATGAAAAATAATTAATGGTTCTGGGTCTAAGAACCAGAAACAAAACCCTTAAATGAATGTACCCTTTGTTCTCTAACTATGGAAATGGATAGATTTCTAGTAAGCAATAGGGATGACATGTTATATGAACTTTGTAAACTATTTTGATGGATCATGTCAAATAATGTATTGTGATTAACGAAGGAAGTAAATATATTTATATAGTTATTGACCTTGGGTTAAAATAACTCAAGGGGATTAAGGTAAATTTTTATTCTTTAATGTTTTTGACTAGATTAAGGTTGTTATTATGGTCTCGAGTTGGTAATTTTGTAGCATTATCCTTACTACCTAGGAAGGAAATATTTATAATCCTTAATGTAGGATTGTTCTTACGGGGTTGTACACTAAGTATGATAAGATAAAGGTTATTTACTTACGATAAAATAAATAAGGAAGTTTAGTTGTAGGTTGATAAAAATACCTTTGAATGAAGAGTTGTATGTGCATAAACTTATGAAATTAGTGTAAATCATATCCATGTAGAAGATTATTTCTTATCATTACTTATGCATACTAAAGATGTTAGAATGATTGAAGAAACTTAAGTTATATTGCATGGGCTCTAAGAGAAAGCTTTGTTCTTGTTTAATTTTTGAAAGTGTTTAGTTGTTAGTCTTGAATTACTAATATCTAATGTATAGTGATGTTTCACTAAATAAGAATTGCTTATTAGGAATGTAATAGCAATGTATGAGGAAGGATTTATAAATTTAAACTTTAAAGATGATGAGGATAATTGTTGGACCCATAAATATACTATGTACCTAAGGTTCAAAACTTGGTGGTGCATAGAAATAATGTGCAAAGGCAAAAACAGAGGTAGTTCTTCGAGATACGTGAACGATCACACCTAGGTAGGATGGATTCAAGACTTAGTGTGTTTCGACATCGAGAAAGGATGTGTCTAGGAATGAATGAAAAAGTGACCAGATATAGATATGTATAAGCTATGGAGACTTGTAGCTTAATGAAAGAATATTCCAGGGCATGAATACTATTATAATGAAAGGATAAGAAGCTAAGTTTTTATGGATTAGCTGGCACATGCATGCTAAGGACACTCGATTAGGGAAAATGCATGATGACATTTGACATGTTCTTGGGTAGTGGTAGGGAAATCATGAAAGATTCCTTTAGGATTTCTCATGTAATAATGATCGGTTAAGAGGAGATTCCTAGAGAGTTCCTCATATGTATGGTTTTACGAGAGAGGTATATACAATTATGGAAGAAAGAAAGGCGGATAATTAGTAAATGTATGTAATGTGTGATGGCAAGCTCTCTAATGTATCAAAGCTAAGCTACTATAAATATCTGCATACATAAAACTCTTTTGATATATTCTTGGCTACTTTATTTTTGCATATAAATATGATGAAGTGATTACGAGAACACATTATGATGAATCTAGATATGTACATTTCCTTTTTATGTTCGTGGGTGTATTAATAGTTTTTATGATGATAATCGTGATTTAGATCTACTTCCATTATAATATGATCATGTTATTTGATGTTCTAGTGCATTAGATTAGGAGTTAGTGCTTACATTTGGTTGTCAAGAATGGGTGTGTCATTCTCTGTTTATACAACACCCCCTTATTAAAGGAGAACATTCTCACGAAGCTCACATAAAGGAGGGTCTCGACACTTGCATGCCCCTTGGGTGAGCTTATAGACCAGTTTAGATGATGTGTCGATGTGCTTGGGGTTGATTGGTGAAACAAGAGGAAAATAGAGACTACATTTTGGTTTTGTTGTCGGGACCTCTTTTCAAAGTTGTTGTGAGAATGATGTGTGATGATGGAGTAGTTGACCTTGGACAATGTCGAGACCTAGCTCAAAAACACATAGGATGATTTTTCTTAGAGGTTCAATACTAGATCTAAGTTTGATGCATGAAAATGGGTGGAGGAGAACTTGTATCACGAACTCTATGAGACATTCTTATGTTGTTTCCCAGTAGATTTGTATGAATGGATATCAGCATATGCATCAAGGATAAGTTGGTACTATAGACCTTGTTTTAGAACCAAGAGGAATATCAATGGTTACATGATGTTGATCTGACCTAGACTTGTGTTGTTGATCACTGGTGGAGTAGAGTGTTGACTAGTTATACCCTTGAATATGCTATTTCTATGTATTCTTTCTCAGATATTTCTGATTTTGAGTTCTTGAGGGATCCTACAGGATTTTTATTGCATGTTATTCCACTGGCTATCAAAATCCTAGTCATTACTTTCAGTTTGGAAGCCTTTCCCATGGTGGCTAACTCTTGCTAGGCACGAGGTGTGAAATCGGCATTGTAGAAAGATGGTGGACCTTGTGGCGAAAAATGGAGAGAGAGGAGAGGTGGGTCAAGTATAATGAATATCAGGAGAGGGAGTTTGAAAGAAAACTTGAAGCTATAGGAGTGATGGATTTATGGAGGAAGATGTTAGGGAAATGATTTGAGGTTCATGTGGAGGACGTGGAACCTGAGCATTCTGAGCTACCCCATCTTGGAAAGTAGGGAAGAGAAACCCCCCGAATTCTGGAAAGATCTCGTCATATGAAGAAAGGAGAATATTTGTAGGCATACATCTTAACCCACATGTTGACCAAACCCTTATGCTTAGTTTTCAAGTTCTTAAGATATTTTTAGTAATCTAGTTGGTATCAGTATTCGTAGTCGAGTGACACCCAGGTTTTATAAATTTTCAATTGGTACATCTATGGCTGCATAGTCATTTCCTATGTTTGGGGGTAGTTTTTCTGGCATAACACTCAGGAAAGGTGTGGGAACACAAGGTTTTAGTATCATGGCTAGGAGTTACACAAAAACACATCCGGGAGTGGTTCAAGATCACATATATTCAGCATGTAATTTAGTGTGACAAAGGGTCCACATGGCATAAATGCTCTAGGCCCCTTACCTACAATAGGAGGATGATCTAGTGGATATGAAGGAGTTATAACTAGTGGATCTAGTTGGTCTGGTGGTGGAGGTAACATCAGAGGGAATCAAGGTACTTGAATCGCGAAGAAGGTCAACAACACCATCAACATGTTTTTTATGAGATGTCACTCCACTTACCTGATTACAAGGGCATTGAAGATGCCACAAAAATGTACACAAGTGCAAGTTACTATGGCGTGCAAAGGGAATCACTACCCCGAGAATGGAAGGCGAGTCCATTTACAACTACATTACAAGGACGTGCATATAGCTGGTATAGGAATTATGACCCACACCAGATAGTGGTGGATTACATTGTGCTACATAATGCCTTTTTGGTGGAGTTTCACATACTTGAGTTTGAATAGAAAATCATAAACACGTTGAATCGATTCAACAAGGAATGGTGCGAGTGTGTGGTATGATGCGTGATTCAAGGCTCTCTTATCCAAGTTATCTTATGACATTCACCCTTCACAACATGCTTAGTGGTTTTTTGGAGGACTGATCACACCATTTAGGAGGGGTTTTCACAATAGAATTTCATAGATCTGTGTGATTCCTTGGAGGTTGTCTTGCACGTTGATTTCTATAGGAAGAATTGATACAAGAGTTAGTCTCTTCTTTAAAGCCCAAATTTCTAAAATTGAAAATCGTCTAGAGAGAAATTATCTATAGACTCGGCTCATGAGACTTGTAGTGGGTTATGGTGTACCAATTGTGAGGTAGAAGTGAATTCGAAGGATAATTTTCCTCAAATATCGTTACACGATGATGGTAGACCGTGTTTTCCATAGCGATCATGATGCAAGTTCATGTCGATGACTACAACACATGATTCATAAGAATGCATCTTGCTATTGCAAAATTTACACCTTTACTACTCATGACACCAAGGATTATATATTGATTAACCGATACATGATTCCATTGATATTGGTGTGCAACCAACTAGTATTTCAAGTATTTCCAAGGATGACGTCCATCATTATGAAGCATGCACGGATGGAGGGAGTCATGGAAAAGGATTTTTGAGGAGTTATGGTCATGACAACCACGAAGGTGGAAGTAGTGATTTCTGCATGGAACTTGTTACAACAAAGTGGGTCTATAGAACACTATAAAAAAATTACGATCTGGTACAATGCTCTTGGTGTGGAAAGAAGCACAAGTATGAGGAGTGCCTAGAATTATTTAAACACATGAGCTAGAAACAATGGAAGGATAAAGGCATCGGGATGGTAAGCATGAAGAAAGCTGACTCGTAGTGGATGCCAAGAATGGTGTATGAGTTAGAGTTAGAACTTGTACTGGTGATGACATGAGATGAGGTTGTACACACTAAGGAGATACCAAAGTAGAGGCCACTGATTATAAGAGAAGAAGTGGTACATGGGAAGTATCCGGACCCTACACATTACAAGGAAGTGTATGAAGAGACCTAGGACGTATCATAAGTCTTAAAGGGAAATTCGGTGTCTAAAAGAGCAATTCAAGAAGTTAGATGAGAAGAAGAGTGTTGAGGTCCCTTAGTCAAATATAGATGATGTTATATAATTGTGTAAGATCTTGCACCAAGAAAATAT
This sequence comes from Taxus wallichiana var. yunnanensis, assembly GCA_018340775.1. Classification (NCBI taxonomy): domain Eukaryota; kingdom Viridiplantae; phylum Streptophyta; class Pinopsida; order Cupressales; family Taxaceae; genus Taxus; species Taxus wallichiana. The sequence continues at coordinate 109,336,575 of CM031240.1, forward strand.
CATTCCTCTATTATGATAATGGATGAGAGATAAAGTTACAAGCACCGGAGGAGAGCACAAGAGGTAGGTTTTGCATGCTAATCTACCTCCCCAATGCCTTAACTATGATAAGGATATTACCTTGAATTTCGTTATTGATGGAAGGTGATCAGGGGATCAATTTTAGTGTCAAATGTTCCCTAAACTTCCCTATACCATGCCAATGTAGTATATCCTTTGGAGAGATTTCTGACGACTATTAAAATGTGAAAAACAAACACTCTAAGCTCAAGTTATGTCTGGTCAAAGTTCAGTCAACAGGGAAGTCAACTTTGGTCAACAGGTCAATAATGGACCAATAACACTGTGACATGTGGCAAAAGGAGAAAAAGGGAAAAATTAAGGTTGTTTGAGTTGTTTGTAACCTCCAGTATTTGACACACATAAAATTAGGCCATAATAAGAGGCTCAACTTTTGTTACGGAAGGGAGCCCGGCCACCGTGAGGATGATTAATTCATCACCGATGTGGTGGGTCCTCAAACCACCACATTGTCTACCACCACGAGCTCAATTTTCCTATCGAGGGTCGACATGTGGTCTTATTTTTCATACTTCATTTAGTTCAAATTTCCATATTTTTTTATTGCAATATCATATTATTGTATGGTCAAATTTTATATTACTTGTGTAATTATTCACCATGTAAATCCATGTCACTATATAGTTACACTGCCACATTAACCGAGTTGGTGAGTTTGTTATATGCCACAACATTCAAGTTCTATCTAGATTATCTTTGCCAAGCCTATATTAAACAATGGTAAGATAAAATTTACATTAGCACCTAACTCAACATATACCTCGACCTTACACCATGATGGGTGGATATGTCTTATTGTATTTATCCTCGACAAAGATATACATAGCACATCAAACATATCTAATAGCTCGGTGGTCAAACCAAACAACTCGGTGCATGAATAGGTCACCATGCATGTGGCTAAATAAAATAAAATAAAATAGGTGTGACCGAAGTCACATGTAAATGGGCGGTCAAGCCTATGTTTGAACCAAAATCCCGTCAAACACGCCAGCCATGTGGGATATTATCCACATTGTGCAAACAACTCGCGGAAAAGGAGTAGGAGGTGGGATTTGAACCCCCAACCTCATATTTCTAAGACAAATCTTCTATCCAACACGCCCAATGGGCTCATTCGGTTATAAAATGAGCTCACGAACTTTATAGAAGGAGATGTCAGTCTGTGTAAAATCCATAAGGAGGTACTTCTCGAAAACGTATTTTTGAAGGCCTTGCACTCAGATTGGGAACTCGGAGTAAAAAGGTGAAATGGAGGGAATTCTAAGATAATTCCAAAAATGTAAGATTTGATGTTTTTGATGAGTTTTGATCTATTTTTGGAAGCTTTGAATGCAATTTTTAACATGGATCTACAAGACAACTAGTTGGAAAACACAAATTTCAATGCACTTCTCGTCCAAAAAGTGACTTGGTGTAAACATGAAAAATATTCAGAATTAAGAGGTGATCTCGATATATGATTTTTTTCGTAGAATGTTTTTAAATATCCATTTGTATGTGTTTTTCTAACGTAATTGCAGGGAGATCACATTGTGAAAACACTATAGAAGCCATGGATCATTCTTGGGACATTGATCATCTCATTTGTAGGTTTTGATTCATTATTCATTGTTTGTAGGAGTTATTATACTTACATTTCAATATTATTAATGGATCAGTTCAATCCAAACCTAGGGACGTAGGAATTTCAACCCTGTAAACAATCTTGTTTGTTAGCTGAGTGTTTTCAATTTTCTGATTATTTATTTGTTACCCAAGTTTTCTGCACTTCTATGGATGAATAATAATTATAATTTAATCAATTTTTGGAGTTTAGAATAATTAATATTGGTTAATAAAATCACGATCTTTGGAAAGTTTTAAAAGTGAAAAAAATACAACACATGTTTTCAGATCAAGTTTGGTATCAGAGCAGTTAGATTGCTAGATTAGCTTCTAATTGTGTTTGAAAATTTGTCTTTAGTTTCAATATTGGTTTCACTTTTCAAGGTGTCGAGACATTTTGGGGCTTGTTAATATTCTTTCCTAGTGTGTATTTTTGGAGTTACAAGTTGTTTACAGGAAATAGGGAATCATGGGCAAGTCATCCAAACAGAAGCAACTTGATGAGCTTGAATCCATAAACCACCAACTCCGGGAAGAAAAATCTTTCTTGAGAGCTAATTTATATTCCTTGGAAGAGGAAATAAGGCGGTTAAAATCTGAGCCACAATCCTTTATAACCAAGAAAGTGGAGTATGTCAATGAGATGCTCGCATAAAGAAAGAAGTTGATGGGCTTTGTTAAAGAGTCATAGGAAGAATTACGGACCAAGGATGTCCTCTTGGAAAAGTCAGTAACAAGGTGCATAAAAGAAGGAAATTCCTTTTAAATCAAATGTAGGTACTATGAAATAATGCCTTGTAATTTGTTCACATTTAAATTCTTCCTCTCATTCAGTTTCAAATATTCATTTGGGTCGGTTTGAAAAAACATACTAAGGGACTTGGGTCCAAACTAATGTTTAATATGGGATATAATGGAAAAGGCCTTAGTAAAAATGAAAAGGTGATGCAAACCCAATATAGGTAGAGGATCAGCCTCATGTTTACGAGTTTTGGGTTATTCTAGTGGGAAAATGGAAATTGTATGACAATCCTCCAACAGCCAAGGATCTATGCCTCTAGAATTGCAGGATTCCACCATCAGGAGGAAAAATGAAATGTGTAAGAAAGCAAGTAAACTAGGTAATGAAATTCCACCTCCTCCCACTTACACTAAAAATAACACTAAGGGAAATTTAATGCTAAGACTTCTAAAACTCTCTTTCATCTGAACAATATAGCTTCGGTATAAAAAGTATGGTTTTCCTTACACGTTTTGTGAAGCTACTAATCATTTTGCAAAGCATACTATTGGAAGAGGAAAAATATGATATAGAAGTTAATGCCTTTTGTGAATGATAAGTTAGGTGCAAAAGACCAATTTCACTTCGATAAGGTGAGAAATGGAAAAAGGTTACCTCTCCTAAATAGGGGAATCATTTTCCTAGACAGAGTTCAAGGAATGGAAAAATGGGTAAGACTCCTAAAAATAAGGAAGTTAAATTTTGTTCCCATTGTAAAAGGAATGGTCATGATGTTAAGATGTGTTGGTATGTTCCTTCGATGTAATATTGGAAAGTTGTTAAAAGGGAAATAATGTCAAACAAAAATTTGTTGATCTAACTCATATAAATGATCACTCTAAATCTTGCAGAAGTAAAACCAATGAAAGGGAGAAATCAAAGTAATTGGATGGGTAAAACATTCCTCAACTTTATGTTTGCATTGTAGTAAATGGTGATAGTATGCAAATAGTTTCAAAGCTATTTTTTAGGGATTTGATCCTATCTTTATATTTAGGTTTGAAATAATTTGGAAGTAGCCGTAAAGAAGATTTGAGTGATAGGTTCAACATACTCATATTCATCTTCTCACATTTTGGTTGGTTATTCCATTTCTAACAACACTAAGCATGGATATGGGCATCATCAGAATGTCTATTTTGAAACTTGCGCTTTATAGTGTTGTCATTTGTGCAAATATTATGGATGCTTATAAGACCCATTTGGGCACCTGTTTGATATTGTAATAAATAGGAAAACTTGTTTTACCCACATGTGATATTTACACTAATTTATAAGAACCTTATTTTGGGAAAATTTGATTTTTGTAACTATCAAATGTGGTTGCAATTAGGTGTAAATTGATTACACTAACAAATTGGTTTGCAAAGGTACCAGGTGATAATTTTGTAGATTATGGAAGTTCACCAATTTGGGTAAGCATACAATTTCTAATCTATCCCTTTACAGTTCAGTGTATGGATAGAATATTTGCATATTCACATTGATTTAGATTTTGACTATAGCCATTTTGGGCGTTTATGGTGTAATTATTATAGATAGTGAATACTTGCGGTTGTAATCAAAGCATAATCACAAAGTGTCATTTGAACACTAACTTCCATTATAGATGGTTGTTATTATCTAACTTATTATTTGTGATGGTGATATAATGTTTTGGCGATTCACATGGATTCATTGTTGACTATAGCTATTTTTGGCATTGATAGTCTATTTTATTTTGATATTGAATACTTGTAGTTGTTACATTTTCGATGGGCGGTGGGCACTATCCTAATTGTGAGTAGTTTAGATGTCTTGTATAATTTGATCTCGTGTTATGGAATTGTAATTTTTGTAATCGGTCGTATCAAAAAGTGACAATTGAACACTAGATTTATATAATAGAATGGGTGTTATTATCTAGTCAATTATTTGTGATGGCATTACAGTGGGTTATGATAGTTCACAGTTGTGCATAGAGTTGACAAGGTTGGAGCATTAGAGTTGAACACTAGCTTAATTCGGTGTTATTATCTGATCGATTATGTGACTAGATAATCAACTATTTGTATTTATTTTAACCTATAATGTTATTTTGGGTTCTTGTATGTGTTTGTACAATGCAAGAAGAGATAGCATTATTTGAGGGTTGATAAACAACTTTTTGTGGACAAAAAGCCTTCTCAGTAGGGAGGAGTGATCAAGGGATAAATTTCAGTGTCAAATGTTTCCTAAACTTTTCTATGCCACACTATTACGAGAGCCTTCAGAGAGCTTTCCGACAATTGTAAGACAGTGAAAAATGAACACTCGAGCTCAAGTTATGTTCAGTCAAAGTTTAGTTAACATGGAAGTCAAATTTGGTCAACAGGCTAATAATGGACCAATAACACTGCGACACGTGGCAAAAGGAGAAAAAGGAAAAATGAAGGTTATTTGAGTTTTTACAACCTCGATCTTTGACACGTCTAAAGTGGGCCATAACAAGAGGCTCAACTTTTGTTATGGAAGGGAGCTTGGCCTCTGTGAGGATGATTAATTCATCACCGATGTCATGGGTCCTCAAACCACCATGTGGTTTGCCACCACGAGCTCAATTTTCCTATCGAGGGTCGACAAGTGGTGTTATTTTTCATACTTGATTTGGTTAGAATTTCCATATTTTATATTGCAATATCATATTATTGTAAGGTCGAATTTTATGTTACTTGTGTAATTATTCACCATGTATATCCATATCACTATATAGTCAAACCGCCACATTAACCGAGTTGGTGAGTTTTTTATATGCCACAATGTTTGGGTTCTATCTATATTATCTCAATCAAAGCCTACATTCAAAAATGGTCGATAAACTTTACATTAGCACCTAACTTAGCATATACCTCGACCTTACACCATGATGGGTGGATATGTCTTATTGTATTTATCCTCAAAGAAAGATATACATAGCACATCAAACATATCTAATAGCTCGGTGGTCAAACCAAATAACTCAAGTGCATGAATAGGTTGCCATCCATGTGGCCAAATAAAATAATATAAAATAAGTGTGACTGAAGTCACATGTAAATGGGAGGTCAAGCCTATGTTTGAACCAAAATCCCATCAAACATGCCACCATGTGGGATATTATGCACATTGTGCAAACAACTCACGACAAATAAGTAGGAGGTGGGATTTGAACCCCAACCTCATAGTTCTCGGACAAATCCACTAGCCATGTCACCCAATGGGATCACTTGGTTATAAAATCAGCTCGCTGAACTTTATAGGAGGTGCCAAGTCTCGTGTAAAAGCCATAAGGAGGTAGTTCTTAGAAAACACCATTTGTTAAGGCGTTGCACTCAGTTTGGGAACTCGAGTAAAAAGGTAAAATGGAGGGAATTTCGAGAAAATTCCAACAATGCAAGATTTGATGTTTTTTTGTATAGATTTAACATAATTTTGGAAGCTTTGAATGTAGTTTTTAAAAGGGATCTACAAAATAGCTAGTTGGAAAACATGAATTTTCATGCACTTCGATATGAAAAACGACTTGGTGTAAACATGAAAAGTTTTAGAATTCAGAGATGATCTCGATATATATGATTTTTTCATAGATTTTTTTAAATCTCCATGTGTAGGTGTTTTTCTAACGTAGTTACAGGGATATCACATTGTGAAAACACTGTAGGTGCCACAAATCATTCTTGGGATAGTTTCTACTATTTTTCAGAGTTCTTGGGACATTGATCAGCTCATTTGTAGGTTGTGATTCATTATTGGTTGTTTATAAGAGTTATTGTACTTACATTTCAATATTATTTATGGATCGGTTTAATCTGAACTCAGGGATGTAGGAAATTCCAAACCCCTTAAATAATCTTGTTTGTTATCGAGTGTTTTCAGTTTTATGATTATTTATTCGTTACCCAAGTTTGCCACACTTTTATGGATGCATAATAATAAGAATTTAATCAATTTGTGGAGTTTAGAATACTTAAAATTGGTTAAGAAAATCATGATCTTTGGAAACTTTTAAAAGTGAAAAAAATACAACACACATTTTCAGATCAAGTTTGGTATCAGAGCAGTTAGATTACCGGATTAGCTTATAATTGTGTTTGAAAATTTGGCTTCAGTTTCAGTATTGATTTCACTCTTTAGTGTGCATACATTTTGGAGCTTGTTAGTATTCTTTCGTAGTGTGCATTTTTGGAGTTATAAGTTGTTTACAGGAAATAGGGAATTATGAGCAAGTCATCTAAACAAGAGCAACTGGATGAGCTTGAATCCATAAACCACCAACTCCAAGAAGAAAACTCTTTCTTGAGAGCTAATTTATATTCCTTGGAAGAGGAAATAGTGTGGTTAAAATTTGAGCCACAATCCTCTATAACCAAGAAATAGGAGTATGTCAATGAGATGCTTGCACAAAGCAAGAAGTTGATGGGCTTTGTTAAGGAGTTGTAGGAAGAAATATGGACCAAGGATGCCCTCTTGGAAAAGCTGTAACAAGGTGAACACAAGAAGGAAATGCCTTCTGAATCAGATGTAGGTACTATGACGAATGCATTGTAAGCTGTTCACATTGTAATTCTTCCTCTAATTCAGTTTCAAATATTCCTTTGGGTGAGTTTGAAAAAACACACTAAGGGAATTGGGTCCAAACTAATGGTTAAAATGGGATATAACAAAAGAGGCCTTGGTAAAAATGAACAAGGTAATGCTAACCCAATATAGGTAGAGGATCAGCCTCATTTACGGGTTTGGGTTATTCTAGTGGGAAAATGGAATTTGGAGAAAGTTCCAAAGTAATCAAGGAAGACAAGCTTCTAACAGCCAAGGATCTATGCTTCTATAATTGTAGGATTCGACCATAAGGAGGAACAATAAAAGGTGTAAGAAATCGAGTAAATGAGGTAATGAAATTCCACCTCCTCCCACTTACACTAAAAATAACACTAAGGGGAAATTTAATCCTAAGACTTCTAAAATCTCTTTCATTACTGAACAATATAGCTTCAGTGAGAAAAATTATGGTTTTCCTTGCACATTTTGTGAAGGTACTAATCATTCTCAAACATCTTGTTAGAAGAGGAAAAATATAATAACGAAGATAAGGCCTTTTGTGAATGATAAGGCGGGTGCAAAAGACCAATCTCACTTTGGTAAGGTGAGAAATGGCAAAAGGTTACCGCTCCTAAATAGGGGAATCATTTTCCTCGATAGAGTTCAAGGAATGGAAAAATGGGTAAGACTCCTAAAAATAAGGAAGTTAAATTTTGTTCCCATTGTAAAAGGAATGGTCATGATGTTAAGATGTGTTGGTATGTTCCTTCATGCAATATTGGAAAGTTGTTAAAAAGGAAATAATGTCAAACAAAAATTGTTGATCTAACTCATATAAATGCTCATTCTAGTATGCTGCAAGTAAAACCAATGAAAGGGAGAAATAAAATTAATTGGATGGGTAAAACATTCCTCAACTTTATGTTTGCATTGCATGTAAATGGTGATAGTATGCAAATAGTTTCAAAGCTATTTTTAGGGATTTGATCATATCTTTATATTCGGTTTGAAATAATTTGGAAGTAGCCGTAAACAAGATTTGAGTGATAGGTTCATCATACTTATATTTATCTTATCACATTTTGGTTGGTTATTCCATTTCCGACAACACTAAGCATGGATATGGGCATGATCAAAATGTCTATTTTGAAACTTGCGCTTTATAGTGTTGTCATTTGTGCAAATATTATGGATGCTTATAAGACCCATTCGGGCACCTATTTGATATTGTAATAAATAGGCAAACTTGTTTTATCCACATGTGATATTTGCACTAATTTATAAGAACCTTATATTGGGCAAATTTGATTTTTGTAACTATCGATGTGGTTACAATTAGGGTGTAAATTAATTACACTAACAAACCGGTTTGCAAAGGTACTAAGTGATAATTTTGCAGATTATCACGGTTCACCAATTTGGGTAAGCATATAATTTATAATCTATCCCTTTACAGTTCATTGTATGGATAGAATATTTGCATATTCACGTTGATTAAGATTTTGACTATAGCCATTTTGGGCGTTGATGGTTTAATTATTCTGGATAGTGAATACTTGTAGTTGTAATCAACATTATCACAAAGTGTCAATTGAACACTAGCTTCCATTATAGATGGTTGTTATTATCTAACTTATTATTTGTGATGGCGATACAATGTTTTGGCAGCTTCATGTGGATTCAGTTGTTGACTATAGTTATTTTTGGGTGTTGATAGTCTATTTTATTCGATAGTGAATACTTATAGTTAAAGTTTCGGATGGGCGGTGGGCACTATCCTAATTGTGGGCGAGTGTAGATGTCTATTATATTGATCTATGTTATGGAATTGTAATTTTTGGTAATAGGTCGTATCACAAAGTGACAATTGAACACTAGATTTTTATAATAGAATGGGTGTTATTATCTGGTCAATTATTTGTAATGGCATGACAAAGTGGGGTATAAAAGTTCACAACAGATTGTGCATAGAGTTGTGAGGGTTGCAAAGCATTTCGATTGAACACTAGCTTAATTGGGTGTTATTATCTGATCGCTTATGTGACTAGCTAATCAACTGTTTGCATTTATTGTAACCTATAATGTTATTTTGGGTTCTTTTATGTGTTTGTGTAATGCGGTAAGAGATAGCATTATTTGAGGGTTGATAAACAACATTTTGTGGACAAAAATCCTTCTTAGTAGGGAGGAGTAATCAGGGGATCAATTTTAATGTAAAATGTTCCCTAAACCTCCCTATACCATGCCGATGTAGTAGATCCTTCGAGATATTTCACGACTATAAGAACGTGAAAAATGAACACTCTGAGCTCAAGTTATGTTCGGTCAAATTTCAGTCAACAGGAAGTCAACTTTGGTCAATAGGTCAATAATGGACCAATAGCATTGCGACATGTGGAAAAAGGAGAAAAAGGGAAAAATTAAGGTTGTTTGAGTTGTTTGCAACCTCCAAAGATTTAACACACGTAAAATCAGGCGATAACAAGAGGTTCAACTTTTGTTACGGAAGGGAGCCTAGCTGCCGTGAGGATGATTAATTCATCACCAACGTGGTGGGTCCTCAAACCACCACATGGTTTGCCACCACGAGCTAAATTTTCCTATCAAGGGTCGACAGGTGGTCTTATTTGTCATACTTCATTTGGTTTGAATTTCCATATTTCATTATTGCAATATCATATTATTGTAAGGTCGAATTTTATATTACTTGTGTAATTATTCACCATGTAAATCCATGTCACTATATAGTTTCATTGCCACATTAACCAAGTTGGTGAGTTTGTTATATGTCACAACGTTCAGGTTCTATCTAGATTATCTCGACCAAATTCTACCTTCAACAATGGCTGGATAAAATTTACATTAGCACCTAACTCAAAGCATATACCTCGACCTTACACCACGATGGGTGGATATGTCTTATTGTGTTTATCCTTGCAAAGATATACATACCACATCAAACATATATAATAGCTCGGTGGTCAAACCAAACAACTCGACACATGAATAGGTCACCATGCATGTGGCAAAATGAAATAAAATAAAATAGGTGTGACTGAAGTCACATGTAAATGGGTGGTCAATCCTATGTTTGAACCAAAATCTTGTCAAACATGCCACCATGCGGGATATTATCCACATTTTACAAACAACTTGCGGCAAAGGAGTAGGAGGCAGGATTTTATCCCCAACCTCATAGTTCCAAGACAAATCCACTAGCCAACTCACCCAAGGGGCTCACTTGGTTATAAAAGGATTCCACAAAACTTTATAGAAGGAGGTGTCGAGTTTGTGTAAAATCCATAAGGAGGCAGTTCTCAGAAAATGCCATTTTTGAAGGCCTTGCACTCAGATTAGGAACTTGGATTAAAAAGGTGAAATGGAGGGAATTCTAAGATGATTCCAAAAATGTAATATTTGATGTTTATTTTTGATTTTTAACCTATTTTTGGAAGCTTTGAATGCAGTTTTTAACAGGGATCTACAAGATAGCTAGTTGGAAAACATGAATTTCAATGCACTTCTAGTCCGAAAAGTGACTTGGTGTAAACATGAAAAGTGTTCAAAATTCAGAGATGATCTCAGATATATGATTTGTTTTCATAGAATGTTTTAAAATATCCATTTTTAGGTGTTTTTATAATGAAGTTGCAAGGATATCACATTGAGAAAACACTGTAGGAGCCACAGATCATTCTTCTGACAGGTTTGTGCTATTTTTCAGAGTTCTTGGGACATTGATCAGTTCATTTGCAGGTTGTGATTAATTATTGGTTTTTGGTAAGAGTTATTGTACTTAAATTTCAATATTATTAATAGATCAGTTCAATTTGAACCTCGGGACGTAGGAATTTAACCCCGTAAACAATCTTGTTTGTTATCTGAGTGTTTTTATTTTTTTGATTATTTATTTGTTACCCAAGTTTTATGCACTTCTATAGATGCATAATAATAATAATTTAATAAATTTGTGGAGTTTATAATACTTAAAATTGTTTAATAAAATCAAAATCTTTGGAATCTTTTAAAAGTGAAAAAAATACAACACATGTTTTCGATCATATGCCTCCTAAGTAATATTCTGATTGACATGGGTATAGAAGCTAATTTTCTCACCCTATATGCATGGAATCAAATTGAAATCCCCCATTACAACCATCTTCAAATGTTTTGTATATGGCTAATAAGAAAAAAGTAATGCCCATTAGTGTTTTAAAGGATGCTGCTATCACTATCCAAGGGGTGAAATTCACTGGATACTTTGAAGTCTTAGTGCTTGTTGAGGAGGAAAAATTTTCAGCATTACTTGGGCGCCCTTGTGATATAAGAAAAATATTGACTTACACTTCAATAAGGGGTATATAAGTTTTGACAAAAGGAGGAACGTGTTATCATCCCTTTGATATATGGAAAGTCAACACCCTATATTGATCCCTTGGGAGATGAAGACCTAGAGAGAATCTATGTGTGCACTATCAAGGATCCTAAGGTTGTGCAACCAAAAAAAGTAAGCGTTATTCAGTGGGAAGAAAATCAATCTATAAGTGATACAACTAGTGTGGCATGTGAAAATTGGGCTCACGGGATATATGAGTTAGTTGGAAGGTCATTAATGGGCTCTATGATGAGAGTAAAAAGGCACACTCGGTCGAGGCACACAGGAGGAAAAAAATTGTCAAGTTACATTGGGGAGCCAACCCCGATGTTTTCCTGTGAGCAATGGAGACCCATTGGAGATGTGAGATCAAAAGGAGAAGGATGATTAGCTATAATTTTCTTGGGACTGTAGCAAGTTGGTGGGAAACCCATCACGATAACCTTCTAGTGTGGTGTGAGGTGGGAATCACATTCTCTCTTAGGTTTCTCTAAAGCAATGCACATACTGTTATACGATATTATCATGGGAAAGAACATGCCTCTTTTCACGTCTAGGCATGTGAGAAGGCCTGGATGGAAGGCACTGAATCATTGCTGCCATCTTTATGGGTGCATAATATTTACTCCACCTTATAAGGTTACATGCACACATGGTACATTCACTCAAAGTTGTGTCATCAGATAGGAAACTTGTACAAGTTGATGGCTGATCTCCTCCAAGATTTCGAATATCGAAGTACTAAGCCATTAGTTAATGAGGCACTACAGTTGTTAAGTTTCTAACTATGGGAGATTGTGCCATGCCGAGGGACAAATTATTGGAGTTTTTGGTGAACCCGGCTTAGAAGCACACTTTGATGAGGAATAATTTGAGGAGGTACAACTTGAGCGCACATACATGGAAAAAGAGAAAGGAAAATTTGTCTACATGATAGATGGTGAAGAGGTGGAAAACTTGGATGTTAAACATACTGTGAGCATGCACAAGGTTATGGATACTATTAATGAGAAAGCGTGCACCTATCATGAACCCTTGAAAACCAATAATGTTAAAATTGGTTTAGAGGTAGAACCTAAAGAGGTTACTATTGGAGATTACCGACAAAAAGGACGTTTCAAAGATCATCAATTTGTTGCATGAATTTTAGGATTTTTTTTTGCTTGGGTACCATGAACTTAAATTTTTCACCACTCCTTGGGAGAAATGGATATCAAGTTAAATAAAGGTGCACGCCCAATTCATAAGATACCTTATTGAATCAATCAATCTGTGCATAAAGGTCAAGAAGGAGATTGATAAGATGATCACATTAGGCATCATTAAGGTTATTGAAGAATTAGAATGGATAATTCCAAGGTCATCAACATTAAGAAGGATGGGAGGATAAGAGTTTGTGTTTATTACAAGGATTTGAACACGATATGTGTCATTGACCCTTTTCCAACCCCCTTCACTGAGGAGATCTTCAAAGGAGTAGCCAAGCACGAGATCTATTCTTTCATAGATGGATTATCAAGATACCATTAGGCTAGAATATCAAAGGAGGACAAAGTAAAGTTAACTTTCACCACTGAATGGGGAATTTTTTCCTATACATTCATGCCTTTTGGAATAAAGAACACACATGTTTTGTTTTTGCACATTGTGGTTCAGACATTTCAAGAATTCATCCATAAGTTTCTTCAAGTATACCTTGATGATTGAATGGTTTATGGACTAGTAAGAGACCATTGCGACAATTTATGGTTGATGTTTGAGATATGCCGACAAATGAGCATATCTCTCAACATTAAGAAATGTGTTTTCACTACTCATTTTGGAACCCTTTTGGGACATATCATATGTAAGGAAGGATTGCTAGTGGATCCTACCAAAGTTGTCGTTATTGTGGGATTGGGGGAGCCTACCAACTAGAGAGAAGTGCATGGATTCCTTGGGAATATGGGGTACTACCAAATATTTATTAAAGGATATTCTAGTATATCATCGTGCTATTAGAGGGATTGTTTAAGCAAAGAAGTACATTTCATTGGGAGAAGCCAACAAATGACATTTGATACATTGAAGAATAATATTATCACTGTGCCCATATTATTATTTCCTTCCTAGGATAAGCCATTCCATGTACATGTTGATGCCTCAGGGATGGAAATTGGAGTAGTGTTGGCACAACCTAGTAAGGGGGCTATTGATCATCCTCTTTGTTTTGCAAGCAAGAAGTTGGCACCAATAGAGTAGAACTATACTAATAATGAGCGTGAGGAATTTTTGATGATGCACCACCGTAAAAATTTAGGCAATATCTATTGGCAACACCCTTTATATTCTACACAGACCACATGATATTGAAGTACTTGGTAAAAAATCCCATTTTACAAGAGCGCATATGCAAGTAGGTCATATTATTTCAAGATCTTGAGTTTACGGTTGTTATAAAACTAGGTAAAAGTAACTTGGGACCTCACCATTTATCAAGGATTGACTTAGGGGATGATGCATAATGTAACATATTTGACAAATTGTTACTTCAATTCCATTTCCTCTTGACATTGAAAATGTTGACATGTGATTTTTCTTAGGAAGGTGTATTATTTTGACTATTGGAAATCATGTTTGCAATGGATAAATTATTATTGTTCAAGGATTCAATTTGCTGAGATTCTATTCACTTGAAATTGAATTCATTCTTCTCTATGTTCTGAAAGGGTTGTGAACTTGTATTGTTGTTTTTGTACTTATCATATGTTAACAACAAAACCTTGGATCAATTCCATTAATCCAAGGTATGCTTCAGTTCTTCTTAACTGATCATCTTGGTAACCTGATATTATGAAAGAAAAAGGTAGTGTGGCTAAGTCTTGTTTTGTTATAAAATTAAGAGACCTGGCTCCAGGTGTCTTTTCTTTGCATCTTGTTGTAAACAATGAGCTTAGACCTTCTTGTTAAATACTTTTGTGAAGACGCTGAAAAGTGTAAGTGGATTAAGGGTCTATTATGGGACTATTAAGGTGAATACCTTAACCTTAGTTGCAATGTTATATCCTACGTGGATTCTAATCTAAGGTAATTCAGGTCTACCTAATACCTATTACTAAGGTTTATGTCTTAACCTATGTTGGCATGTTTTAATTAGGGAAAAGTTTTGGAATAACCTAAGGTAAATATTATTTACCTAGACTAAGGTTGAATTATAATCTAATGTCAATCTAACCTAACCTAATACGAAGCTAAAGGAGAACCTATGGGGTTGCATGACAAATGGTGAGTTGGTGACATCGATTTCTAAAGAATTTATGTGATTTGATTTTGAATTTATTGAACTCTGAGTTTCCAGTTTTGCGGAGGCATGGGAAGTTAAGGGATGCTTAGTTGGCATCATCTCTAAATTTAAAAGGCATGCAAAGTTTAAAATTGAGCTTGCTAGATTTGGATGGCGGTGGCATAGAGAAAGAGGAGGGAAAGTTATTTGTCCTTGCATTTAATGACCTTGGTCACGGTGAGGAAACCACCTAGGAAAATATGTGAAGCGGATTTTGTGAGAAGTTGTTTGATCATTTTCTCCTTGTGATTTTTTCTCTACATGGAGGTTTTGGTTCTTCGAACCAGCAGTTCTATTTTTGATCATATGTTATTTTTGGCATTGTTGAGCTATTCTTGGATCTGTTGGAAGAATAAGAAGAAGGTTTGGGTTGTTGACATCATTTTGGGAAAAGGAGAAACTGGAAGGCACGACTGAAACCTTTTGCAAATCGATAGGAACTCTATCAGGCATGATAGGCTCTATCCATTAAGTTGTTCTGATTTTTACTAAATGTTTTCATTAAAACAACTTTTCTCTTGGAAACAAATGGGTTTTATTTGTGATGTTTATTTGCACTTATGCTTGAACTGCTCACTGTATCCTTCTGATGAGATTCACTATTTGATAAAAGATTTAATCTGGGTTGTTTCTTTGCTAGATAAATGAAAGAATTAGGCTTAACCTTGTATGAACTAGATGTTGTCGACTCTTGTATTTTGTCTTGGCTGTGTAATTTCTATTAAAGCTTGAGATGATTTCAAACCCTTTTCTTCATCTTCTCAAGCTATGATTATGTAGATAGTCTGATTCTAGTTTGGAAATCATTCTTGTTGGAGGTTAATGAAATCATGTTCAATCATAGCTGAACTGAGACATGTTGATTCTTTAACTCAGTTGGATGGTTATGGAAGAAGTATACTTTGGTTTTGTTCATCCTTTCTTGAGATTTGATAAAACATGTTTTAACTCCTGCTTGAACTTATAAGACTTCATTTTCTTTAGTTTTCTCAATTGTATGTTATGGGATGATTAAAAACGACTTACATGGTTTTGGGATCTGTACGAATCCCCTTGATACATCTGCTTGATGGCAGAGTTGGAATTTATCCTACTGTCATGTTGAAAAGGTTTCTTGAATTTGGTTTTTACCCTTTTCTTTGTTGTATGGATATTTTGAGCTTCTGGAGTTATCTTTCGGTCATCTTGTTGGATTACTAGTTCTTCTCATTTGAGTATAATGTTCAGGAGATGTTATAGGAATGAGGTAGCTATGTTTGACCTTGGGTTAGCTCGGTCTTGTCTGCCTAGTAAATAGCTGGAATGGTTTCGATTGCTACTCTTTCTTGAGCTCGACTTGAGCACATGACTTGGGGATAAGTCATTTTTTTTTTTCTTCTCTGTGTTCAAATCTTGGTAGGGTTATTTCTATCCCTACCCTATAGACTGTTCTTTTGTTCTTACATAGTTGGGGATATGGGATGGCTCGACTGTAAATCTTGTTTACGTTTTTTCTGCATTTACCATCAAAGGATGGTTAAGCTTTGTATGTGATGACATTTTAAAGGAAATTGTGGTCACATAAGGTTTCATTATTTGATGATACTTTCTCTCTCTTTGTTTGGGGAAAATAAGAAAAACTTCTTGTCGGATGATGGTAAAATTTGGAAGGAATTCAGTATGTTATTGTTGTTTCCCTTTTGTTGCTTTGGACATTGCTTTCATGGAAAGGAATTTGATTAACTACTTGTAACCTGTAGCTATTACACTACTATAGCAATGTTGTTTATAGGTTGAGGGAACTATATCTTTAGTTTTCGACCTTCATGATTTAAGTTGTATATCTCTTTTCTGTATCAAGTGGTTATTGTGTGTTTTTTAATGATTACTAGAGTTGAATGAACTCATGAGTTGATCTGTATTGGTTCTTTTATTATAGAATATTATTCATCTTCTAATATGGAATAATGAGATTTTATCTCACCTTTTTCTTTGACATCCTTCTCTCTGTTATGAGTTAAGGTATTCCATTCTATTTCTCTAAACTCAGAAGGAAGTTGTTAGTTGTTCTCTCTTTGTTCTTAATTGAGGAATGCAATACTATTTTCTTCAATGTCTATGAGAAGTGGTTATATCTCTCTTCTTTCATTCACTCTTTCATCATGTTATTCTGTGTGAGAGTAGTATAGTTTGGCTATTCAGTCTAAATGAAATGGTAGAGTGGATAGTGGGAGGATACATCTTTATTTTTATTCTCCTTCCTAAATGCTTGAAAAGGATATAATGATTTTGATGTGTGACTACTCTCAGGTGTAAGTAAATGGAAATTTTGCATTACTAAACATGATGAAGCTAAACATATAACTTAGGCTAGAGTTGGCTTTGAATTTGGATGTTGTATCTTAAATAGGAAACTCCTATTTTAGGATGTTGATGGTTCTTCCTAAACTTTTCATAGAGTTTGAATGTACTCAGCCTTAGTTATTCTCTAATAAAGTATGTTAATAATGAGTATTATGGATCACTTTGCTTCTTTAAAAATAACTCTATTTTTGTAACTGATTAGAGTTAGCATCTTCATTGATATAGGTTGAATGAACCATGATTTGAACTATAAATATCTTTAGTAGGAATGTGATAAGTAATTTGGATGGATTATTACTTGTTTGATTTAATCCCTTATGAAATCATTGACTGAAGATTGTTTTTACACAATGATCCTTACTAATGTTAATGTGATCTTATCTCTTGTTCTTCCTTTCATGAATGTTATTTCATTGAATGTATCTTTCTGTAATGTTTTAACTGTTTCATAAAAGAAAAGTTCTTTTTATGAAACAGTTAGTTGAAAGCACATCATTTTAATGCTTAGTGCTTATCATGCTCAGTTCAATGAACTGACCCATGCTAGCAATTTTTGCAGATGGACTTCGTAAGTGATAGAGGAAGACAATATATTTTATGATGTTACTTGTTTTCCAAAAGACTGGATCCTTTATGAGGAATTATGATTCACTAATGAAATGTATTTGTAAGAAGAAAAGTTGTATTTCTTATTGGGCTTATTAATTTTGTTTGATATAAAATATTTCTGAATTGATTGGACTTGTAAAAGTGTATTTCACTTTGATGAATGGAAAAAGATTGTGAGATACTTGTACTTGATGAGTCATTCTCCTTGTGCATTCTGTGAAGGAATTTGTAATCTTATCTTTAATTTCTCTTATTCTTGTCTATTTGGAATCCTTTTAGTTTGACTCAAATAAGTTAGATGGAAGGGAATTAGATACTCTATCCCTATATTGAAATGCAACTTATTGAGTTGGCATGCATAGATGTTCTTTAACTAAGACACTATGGTTTATTAAAAGATGTTAATGAAAGTGCAAATTTATTATGATGTCTTGTATAATGTAAAAGGGTACAAGAACCCTAATTCAAACAAGAAAGAGGAAGGTGAACCTCCTCTCAACCAATACTTTCATAAGTATAAAAATAATGAAAGGTAAATACAAACATTTATTAATTAGACTTCATTTTAATGAATTCTAATATAATGGAACCTATTTTGGAATTTAAAATAGGCTAAGAATGATAGGATTTAATATGTGAATCTTTTTATAGTTTTTGTTTCTATTTTAATTAACTGAACCCTAAAGTAAGAAGTTGATGATTAAAAAGTAATCATGTTGTTATAAAAAACCTTAATAACTCAACTGTGGATGTCAACCTTTATGGTTAAGGAAATTAGGGTTCAGTAGGGTTATTGTAATTATAATCTTAATTAAGAAATATAATTGTGTAATTCACCTCTTGCTTAGGTATGTGCATCCAGATGGGGTGATTCAGTTGGTTGTTGACACACACAAACTATAGAACTGTAACTTCATGGAGACTAGGGTCTTCATGAGGATACAATGTTGCAGTTGACATGTGGCAACACCCATAAGAATTAGACCAACTAGATCTACATAAATTTGGACTTAATCTTGGTTATACTCTAGGTTAGGTTAGGAGTGTGATTTAGTATAGGGAGTAACTCATGACGACTTAGGATAACTAGACAAATGCAATCGACTTAGTTTTATTGAGTATGTCTAAGTACCCTTAGTCACCGCGAGTGGCTCTTTATACCAAGCTGTTTTGCTAACTGGGGTAGGGCTAAACCTTGAACAAGTGGACTGATAGGATTCAAGTGAAGACCATTATAGATAATAGATGAAGTGGGGTGAAGGACGTATTCTGTTAGATGAGTATTCCATATAGGAATATAAACATAGATAGTATGTGGAAATCTTTGGCCAAAGTATCACAACCTGCTGGTTGTGTTTTTTTGTGACACATAGTTTAAGAAATGGGATTCAGATGAATATTGGTAACAAATATTCACATAGGTCTCTTAAACAGAACACTTCAATACCTAGATTAGGGTAAGAGAAAAAAATATACTTAGTATAAAATTTCAATAATTCATAAAATAATAGTTCGGTAGTTCACCGAGTCATTTACAACTGCATATGGTTATCTATTATGAGATTGATTAGCATGGAATGTATGTTCTAAATTATAATTAATTAGAAGATAGAGAATTATACATATATATATATAAAATTTTACCTTATTTCTAAAGTCTTAAAATGGGAATGTTACACACCAAATTATTGAGGATATAATGCTAGATGCACAATTGTTTAGATTATGGTGCACACCCTCTAAATTAGAGGATATTGTTGTGTTTCTCAAAACAGGTATGGTTCTAAAAGGAAAGAATACTTTAGAGAGAGACAATCAGGTAAATGCGTCACGCCCTACATGTTAATTAGTGGAGACTTATACAAGTTAGGTCATGATGAGATCTTGCGCCAGTGCATGTTAGAGCATGAGTGCACTTGTAATCATGGAGGAAGAACATGGTGGAATTGTAGGAGGACACTATGATAGGAATGCCACCACATGGAAGATTTTACTAGTAGGTCTCTAGTGGGAAAGCATTTACTATGATTGTATTGAGTTTTGCAAGGCCTATGATCATTGCCAATACCTTGGAAAGCCAAGAAGAAGAGATGAAATTCCCTTAAGTATGATAGCTAGCGCTGAACCATTTGAGAAGTGGGCGATTGATTTTTTGGGACCTATTTCACCTACCGTGTGAAGCACTGGTTCATGCTATATCATTACTTGTATTGATTACTTAACGCAGTGGGTGGAGGAAGTGCCTAAAAAGGATTACACAATAACCATAACAATAAGATTCTTATGGGAAAATATAATTAGCAGGTATCGGTGTCCATTGAGCTTCACTAGTGATAGGGGTACACATTTTTTGAATGAGACGATTAGGATTTTTTTGTTAGAGTTCATGGTAGCTCGTCACAAGACTACCCCTTATCACCCCCAAGATAATGGAACCGCTAAGGAATATAACAAGATACTAAGTCACACGTTGATCAAGATTTGTGATGTTGGGAGACAAGATTGGGATGACAAAGTCTCAGCCTCTATGGGTGTATAGGAAAACCTATAAGAGATTGAATAAGGCCACACCATTTCAATTGGTGTTTGGCACAAAATCTATTTTACTAGTAGATTTTATGCTTCCCTCTATGTGTATTGTGAACGTAAGAGGATTTTCTAACAAGCAAACATTAGAAGAGTGCATGGATAAATTAATTCAATTGGATGAAAGATGGTCACTTTCTATATGGATTCGAAGACCAAAAGGTGAGACAAAAATCATGGCATGATCATCACATTAAAAATAAACAATTTGAGGTTGGGTAGATGGTTTTACTTTATGACTCTAAGTTTCTGCACCATCCTGGGAAACTCAAAGTCCATTGGTTAGGGTCGTATATTATATCTTACATCCTTGATTTAGGCACGTGTCAATTGTAAGTGCTAGATGGGACAAGGTTTCCAGGATATTTCAATGGGAGTAGGTTGAATCCCTACTATAAATAAGGCTTCTATGTGTTTATAAATAAGGTAGTATTTCCAATTAGATTAGGTTTCCTTTAATGTTTTTCCCTTTTGGTTGTTTCCTTTGTCATCATTTTTTTGGGTTTTACATTGCGCGTTGGTGTGCCAATAGCTAATTACATTATAAGATATTTTATGCATAGAGGACCACGCATACATTTTTATGTGGAGTGAAGTAGCATATATGTCAAATATGTTTGACAAATTCTTTTGAAAATGGACTGATGGGAATGATTAGCACAAAGGTAGAAGAATGAGTGGAATGATGGTTAAGGTTTTTGAATTCATGTGGTTATGGTGTGTTGAGAAAGTTTTAAAGACCATGAAGAAGGGAAATATCATGCAATACAACATAAGGTAGGAAACACCATGGGGAACTACTTAGTGGAAAACATGGAGGTTATGTACTTTGGCATAATAAATCATGCAAAGGAGGTTCATGGTAGTGATGTAGTGTGGGAGTGCCGTAAGTTTACAACTATGATGCATCGGGGAAGTCATGGAATTTGATTTAAGTGAAATAAAGTTCTCTATTAAAAAGTAACATTAAGACACATGGTCGGAGGAAATATAAGGCATTGAAAAAGTATAAATATGAGGTAAGAGTAGTCATTTTGACTAATTTTCCTTAGAAAATTTCTTTTGTGCTCCTAAGCTTGAAGTGTGATGAGGGTTTTGTGAAGAAGAGTGAAGTAAGGTACTTGTCATGAACCAGAGGAATTGTGCAAGTTGTAGTGTAGTCTTGGGATATTGCAAGGAGGAAGGAAGAAATCATAACAAGATAGAGGTTGCGTGAAAGAGAAGTGGAGAATTCATCAAGTCTAGGCAGGAAAAGGAGAGATACATTAGAAGAAAGAAGAAAGAAGATGACACCCAAGAAAGCTCAAACAAAGATACCGGTGGTGGAGGAGGATCCCATGGAGATTTACTTAAAAACGTAGTATGCCCCATGGGTTATCAAGGTGAAAAAGTGGAGTTCAAAGTTATACAAATGCAAGATTAGTGAATGTAACCACATCAAAAGTGACAAATAAAATATGTTGCAGTGGACTTATTTTCAAACACTCCAACAATGGACAAGATGAAAAACCTAAGGTTTAAAAATTGGTGCAATAAGAACTACAAAATATTGGAGTTTGTAGCTATGGGAGCTACCTTTCTTTGTAAAACCCACCTGTTGTTCAGATGGTTAATATCACGGGTGCATGAGGAATTCTTCTACTTCACGGGAAGAAGGATGAGGATTATAGGACACTTGATTAGGATAGTTACATGCCTATGGAACATTGGTGAGGACATGACACTTGATTTATGTGCCACTGCAAAGATTGAGGAGCTAGTTAAGAAATTGAGCTACAAGAAGGGAGGAAGGGCACAAGTGATTCTAGATATCCTAGACCCAACATTGAGAGTCACCTTCTAGCTCATTAGTTGCAATTTGGGTGCATCAAAGAGGTAGACAAAGATTAATAAGAGGTTCTTATATATAGCCTACAAAGTGTCAAAAAGGGCACATTGTAATATTACTGAGTTTATCACAAATGAAATTGTTGAAGCACAAGTACGAATGAGGTAGAAGCAAAAATCACATGGGGCTCCATACTTCTATTGATCATATTTTGGGAGATTGGTGTCCCAAATGGGATAGATGGGAACATATGGGTTCACCCACCGTGCACTCATCCCCTGCAGTTTAATTTGTGAAGTTCACTTATGATGGGACCATCTCAAGCACCTATAAGGCTTGTATGAACATTTGGTTTCAATGGTTCGGCAAAGCATTTGAGAACGATTAACACATCCCCCATGAATTTTCACAATTTATTGGGGATCAAGTAAAACTCACAGTTACTCAACATTTTTTCCTAGCAAAGTTTATGATGGCTAAGGGAGAGATGGGGCCATGGTGCAAGCTCCCCTTCATGTTTAATACTAAGTACATGAAGTGCACAATCAACTAGGTAAAGGATGTGTAGAATTTGGTATTTGATGTAAACAAAGTGGATACTAATGTTCATATATTGTGTATAACATACAAGTATGGTACACGGCATGCTTATGTCAAATTTTGGAGCTCGACTTTCTGGACTTATACCCTCAAGTCAATGTTACCATCTGTTGGTGCTCAAATTGATCTCACCCCATTTATCCTTAAAGTTCTTCAGTTTGTGGGCTCTGTTGTCTTCTCTATCTCCCCGTATTGATGCATAAAAACTTTGTCCCCCATTTGGTTGCCATGATCAGTCCCTTCCTTGGTCGAGGATCACTTAAAATTCTAGATTTTTTTTTTTCATTCCTCTGTCCATGAGAAAGAATCTATAACTTGGGCGTAAAACTTAGGTTTTTCCTTTCCTTCCATTTTCCACAGTCATGTTTTGTTGTCCCTGTCATTTTTGTCCCAAATATCTGTGAAAACATGATTGGATATGGCTCAGAGGATCATATTTGGGCCTTATATCATTTCTAAATTCTCTGTCCTTGAAGAAGGATTCATTTCTAGGCATAAATGGTGATTTTCCACCGCATTTTACAGATTTGACGGGTGTATTTTTTCCGGTCAAATTTACATCTCAAAGATCTCAGGGAAATGTGGCCCTTTCTGGTTGGATGTGGCTCAATGAGGCACTTTGAAAACTCTAAGGCTCACTTCAGCTAAACATTTATCCATGTGGAGGGCCGACGCACATCTGAAGATTCACCTTTTGGTTTGGCCTTGGAGTTGTGTCGGGAGACATGTGGAGGTTTTCACTACCTTGCCCAAACTTTTTAAAAAAATTCATATGACTGGTATAGTTTTTGTGGACCATGGATACATGGGGGGTAGGAACTCATTTGAGGATCATCCTCAGGGCCTGACCTTAACAATTGTGATAGGGAGACATGTGGAGGCTTCCGCCACTCTCCGCTCTATACTTAAACTTTCCAAAGTAATCTTCTAAGGCCTGGGACACATGGAGGGACCACACTGTTTGGGGACCGACCCCTAAATTTTATTTTGAATAAGTGCTAGGAGGACACTTGGAGGCTTTCACTCACTCTTCCTTTGCTTGGAATTTTCAGCAGCTAAGGAAAACTGTCTCGGAGCCTAGACACATGGCATCTTTCGCTGATCCTTCAAATTTTTAAACAAATTTTCTGGATTGAGACACGTGGTAAGCCTGTGCTTGTTCAGGGTCTCCAATTTTAAGGACCATACCAAAGGTGTACCAAGGTGACACATGGAGGCTTCCGCTAGCTCCATATTATCGAGAAATTTTCAAATACCAAAAGGCATTTTTCTTGGGCCCAGGGGAATGTGAAAGGCCCGCACTTGTTTGGAAGCTTGCCCCTATACTTCTCCTTTGTATTTGTGCCAAGGAAACATGTGGATGGTTATAAAATAAAGTAGAAAAGGGGTAGAATCAATGGTTGTTGTGTATTGTGTCTGTTTTTCCACCATTGTCATATTTATCTGTAAAGTGCCATTGAATGGATTCAGAACTTAATTTATGAGTGCAAGGATTGTTAAGATTGATATTTTGAAGTTGGAATTTCTTGAGCACTTGCAAAAATGGGAATTACCAAAGAAGCTGGATGTGGGATAGAGTTGCAGAGGAAGGAAAAAGAAAAGGATGAAATGATGAAAGTTGTAGGAACAAAAGATGAAAAATTTGTTACCTCGAGAGCGAAAAGGATTACCTATCATATCTAGTTGTGCAGAGCCTCCTAAAAATTGTTAAAAAGGATATTTATCACATGATAGAATCAGAATAATTAGAATTATTTCCAAAAATTTGTTGTATGGCATTCTATTCATTAGTCAAGGGCCCAAGAAACGTGATCGGTTTATAATTGTTCCACCAGTAGCTTTCACATGCAAATTTGTTAAATGTCACTTTCTGAGACAAATTGGTAACAAGAAAAGGTCCCTTGAATATTATTCTCTTTTGGGGGAAGGAAATTGAGTGAGTAAAATGTGTAAATGCAATGATAATACTCTTGCAAAGGGTCGAGGATTAAATTTCATAAGAAATTTTTGAGAAAATTTGTATTCTCGAGAAACCCATCTGAGATACCTAGTTAATTTCCTTTGTGTTAGATTTTATATCATGTCAAGTTGGTTACAGATGTATAGCCATTGATGAGCACTGATATTGCTCTAGAAGATTTCCCTTGCTGATGAATTTAAGAAATTTTGAAATTAATTTGTGTCAATTTTGGAGCAATTAGTGTCTTCTTTGTTTCAAAATGTTTGCAAGTAGTTTTTCTTGTTCCTATTGCAATCTTACATTGAAATATTTGTGAAATCACATAGGATCTCATCCCTGTGACAGTTTAGTGGCATTTGTAATTTCATTTCAAGAAGATCCTTCATCCTGTGATGAGATAAACAAATTTAAAATCATTCCACTATCATTTGTTGATAAATAATTATCTATAAGTCTTTGGGTGTACCTTATGGTGTGATTGATCAAAGATTTTGGTGTTTAATTAAGTCTTTTAGCTTGAGCCTTCATGCTATATTCTCAAATATTATGTGAAAACGTGTTGATTTGGGCCTCCATTAAAGCACACCTTTTGGTTGAAGGAACGTCTTAACTATTCTGAAGTTTTTTGTTGTTGAGTTTTCCATTGTTGTGAAGTGTCTCAGAGATCTGGTATAATCAACTTTATCCTACTTAATCTCCCACAAAAATTATTCAAAAACCATGAATCCATCCTGAACTACCCCTGTTTTCCTGTATATCAACAAAGGAACAAAATCCATTCACTAAAATATGCAGAACAATCAGGATCCCATAGTGTCTTCAGTAACCTTAGCCTTGTTTTGAAAGTATCTCCATCTTTTAGAAGTGACAACTCTTGAGAGTTAAATTATGGAGTATTGACCATACTTTCCTAAGGTTTTCTTCATAAAATTTTTACAAAATAAGGATATCTCCATCTCCTTCATCAAACAGAGGTTACACTATGGGTCCTCTCACCCTAGTCGAAAGGCACAACCTAAAGTAGTGAGGATAGGTCAAATCCTCTTGAAGGTGTTATCCATCTCTCCAAAAATATGAGTGACAAAGGGCCAATTAGATCTCATCCCTAGCTATAAAACAACATACATCATGATATATCTATCTCTAAGCTTTGTGCCAAATCTGTGATACTTCTCAACTTAAAAAGGAGAAAAAAATTGGATACCAACACCATCAAAGGCTATTTCCATCGATTGTTCTTATAGAATTTCCTCAAAACATAAGGGGGTTGAAGGGGGGTTACAAAATCCCCTTTCTAAAGTCTGCAGGAGGTGCCAATCCCACCCATGAAAGTGGTACAGGTCAAAGAAGAGGAAGAAGAATAGAGTGAAGGTAAGTTAGATACTTCCTGGAAGAGGAGGTACTACATGCACCTGAAATGGTAGCAAGGGTGCCAATACTTCACTACAAGGTGGTGCCAAGGCCTCATTACTAGGGTGTGAGAAAGAGAAGGAAGAGGAGGAAGAACTGAAGAAAAGAAGCAAAAGACACATGATGCATCGAGCCCCACAACAGGCTCAGAGGAAGGTGAAGAAGAAGACCCCACCACCTTCAAGGTAGAATTAGAGGTAGAGCCGCTGGAAGAACAGTAGGCTGAGGTTGAAACCAAAGATGCATGTGAGGTTTGCAAGGAAGGAAAACATAAATCTATAGGACTTGAGAAGATCCCGGTGCATGAGGCCATCCTAACATAGACTATCAGCCTAAGGGGAGATAAGGGGGACTCTTTTACTATAAGTGAGGATAAAGGATTCACCCCTGGAGAAAAGAAGTGGAGGACAAAATGAAAAGCTAAAATGAAGAAGTGGAAACCCATGTCCCCACATATGGACTTCATGGAAAACCCCATGAAGGTATTTCACACAAGGTTCCAAGCCACCCTCCCACCGGAAAAGCTACATGGATGGGATTTGATGGATCAAGAAGGTGGTATACCTAGAACCAGGAAGATGCTTAGCTAGTGCATGGATTTCCATGTGGAAGATCCTAAGTTTGATGTCGATGATCATGTTATTGAGACCATCCATCTGAAGAATAAAGGAGGATAAACATATAGGGTGGTGGATCCTAACCACCTAACAGATGAGCAAGCATGTAATGTGCTTCAAAAGATGTATTCAGAGGTGATCGACACAACTTGGATGTAAGAGCTCCATTTTTCGGACCTTGGTCATAGAAAATTAAAACAAGGAAATGGAGATAGATAGACTATGCCAAGGGTTATGGGTGAAATAGGCATGAAATGAGGAAGAATATGAATGAGTGGTACCCTCGTGAAGAGAATTTTTGGACAATGTCTAGAATTGGTGAGCCAAGACAAGATAGACTATGGGGATGAAATGGAATATCTTGAAGACATTGTGGGGATGTTTCTCAAAAACGTCAAGGATGGCATGGGGCCCATAAATGTAGAGCTTGCAAAGTAAAAAGTGTAAAACAAGGTTGCCATTAAAACTAGGATCACTAAGTTGGAGGACTTGCTCACCCAACTCAAGGAAGTAAATATACTAGCAAATAGGGGCTTCAACTACTAGAAAATGTGAACCCATCATTGACATGCGGGTGGTAGAAGAGGAGGCCACCCTCAAGGATTTATAGGATACCATCCACACCAACACATCTGAATGCATGTAGTTGGTTGTTAACACCACATATTAGAAGGATAAAATAAGAAAGAAGCATGAGAAGCTAGACTTTAGGGTTAGCATACTCTAAGATTACATCACCGAGAATATGGATGAGTTTGAAGTTGTCTACATGGAACTGGTGGAGGAAATTACCTCTAACCAAGTGCCCAATGCTATGGGAGAAACACTAGGGAAGGTCTTATCAAAATTGAAGGCCTAAGAGAAATTGAAGGACGAGATATATGCACAAACTCTCCCTAAACTTGTCTAATTGGTCGCATAGGTTATTCATCCAGATTCACTTCTTTATTTAGATTCCTTTGATTCTTATATTATTTATTCTTTGGAGGAACAACCTCATTTCCTTAGTATATTTTGGTTGTCAAGACTTTGTTCGGGAAGCATGAAGAATTTTTGGGGTGGAAATCAGATTAGTTTGAGGTGATGTTGGACCCCTAAATTATCTGAGTACTAAGGCACGAAACTTGGTGGCGCATAGAAGTAGGATGCGAAGGAACGTGTAGAGGTAGCTCTTGGAAATTTGTGAAGGATTGCGTAGAGGCGGGATGAATTTGGGACTTAGTGAATTTAAAACAAATGGAAAAAGACAAGTTTAGGGAACAAATGAAAAAATGACCAGTACTAATATGCATAAGCTATGGAGACTTTCAGCTCAAGGAAAGGATATTCTAGGGCATCAATATGGTTATAATGAAAGGATAAGGAGCCAATTTTGTTATGGATTAGCTGGCACATGCATGTTAAGGACATTAGATTATGGAAAATTCATGATGACATTTTGCATGTTCTTGGTTAGTGATAGGTAAATCATGAATGATTACTTTAGGATTTCTCATGTAATGATGAGCGGTTAAGAGGAGATTCCTAAAATTTTTCTTATATGTATGGTTTTATGAGAGAGGTATATACAAGTATGGAGGTGAGAAAGGAATATAGCTAGTAAATATACGTAATGTGTGATGGAGAGATATGTAATTTATCAAAGATATGATACTTTAAATATATTAAAACATAAAACTCTTTTGATGTAATCTTGGCTACTAAATTTTTCATATAAATATGATGAAGTGATTACAAGCACTTATGTGATGAATCTAGATCTATACATTTCCTGTTATGTTCATGGGTGTATTAATAGTTTTCTTGATGATAATTATGATTTAGTTGTACTTCCATTATAATATGATCATGTTATATGATGTTCGGTGCATTAGATTAGGAGTTAGTTCTTATATCCGGTTGTTAAGAATGTGTGTGTCATTCTCTTTTTGTAAAAACCCCTTTATGAAGGGAGAACATTCTCACAAAGCTCACATAAAGGAGGGTCTTGGTGTCCTCGCACGCCCTAGATGAGGTTCTAGACCACTTTGGATGATGTGGTAGCATGCTTGGGGTTGATTAGAGAAATAAGAAGCAAATAGAGACTACAATAACCTTTTCATTCTAGTTCATTCGAACTAACCATATTTACCATTTTTCTCATTCCTACAAATGGTGGAATATAAGTTATCCCTAGCGGATGTTTTACAAATAATGTTCACATATTAATATCTTGAATGATGATTAGCTATGATGATGTTGTTGTAATAGATGAATGTCATTATTATAAAAGTGAAATTGAATTTAGTTGTTGATTTATCCTAGAATTCACTGCAAATAGCCCAAGGCGTCTTGACACATCATTCATCCTAAACCGAGAACTCACTTGAAGTGCGTAAGATTAATAGGTTCCTTTTAGTCAAGCTTGTTCTATATGTTAGCATGATTACAAGTATATTTCAGATCGATAATAGATAATTAAGTAAACCACAATGCGTAAACCAGATCTAGATCTAAACCATATGAAAGAATAACTAAAAATACTATAATCAGTTTTATCATACAAAATCCATGTTCAGGTCATCTCACACCAATATCTAGCCAATAAGATCCATTATATTAAATACTGTAAAATACATAAGATTCATACATCATAATAATGTCACCACGGTTATGCGCACTAACAAATTTACAATGTAACACTATCATAAATCACGAGCTATCTAAACCATGCAAACTTCACTTGCTCATGCACCTTACAAAAATTGGATGTATGTTAATAAAAAGCATGCAAGTGCTAATAATATATCTCCTAGAGTTAACTCTTCATTCATATCCTATTATTAGCTCCAAAACTCTGCATGGTGCTCAATCCTTTGCCTATCCAAAATAGCCTTGGTGTGGTCCTCAAGTCTTCTAGAATTTGTGTTCAAGCACTACATGTCTATCTTTAACCTTAACCACAAAAATGGGTAAGTCCTATTTTAATCTATTCTTGGGCACACCCTTGTTTTTCCATAATTTTGTGCGCTCCTATGCATCCTACATCCACATACCCATACCTTCCGCACTTTCAACCTTGATTTGTACTTCCTTAGCTCAACATTACCCCACACTAATGTCATTTCCACCCCGAAATGGGTAATCACAACTAATATCTCTAGGAATAAATAATAATGAATGAAAGAATATGTAATTACTTGAACAAAAAGAATGTATAACTACTCAACGCCCTATTCCTTTATAGGAAAGATTAACTCTAGATGTTCACTTTTTATCTCTACTTCTAACACCTTCCAATAACTTAGTGCTTCACCTATTTTATCTAGGACATATATAACCACGGCTTCCAACTCATCCTAAGTCATGTTTTCTTTTTCATTCTATAAAATTCTAACAATGTTAGCCATGCTAGAAACCATTCCCTCCATGTAATCCATTTTCTATGTAATGAGCTTCCCAATTTCATTCATTCTTTCCTTATGTGGTTCTTGGGTTATTGTAAGTGCATTGCACTGTTCTTCTACTAGAGAAAGCCTCTCCATGTTCCTAAGAATTACATTCTTCACCGTATTTAGGACCTCATTATCCTCTCCAATTTTCGTGTCCTAATAATCAAATCAGTGCTTTGCGCATATTCGATCTTGGTATAACTTCTTCAATTCATCCTTTAATTCCTATAACAATGAATCATAACTTAGAACTTCTTTGTAATCAAAACCTTGGCTCTTTCTTCCTCCTCCTCAGGATCCCTTAGTGTTGGTATACACACATGACCTTCCTCTAATAGAAACCTAACTATTGAACATAAATAATTCAAAGAATAATTAAACTTTGGTTGAAGTTTTTCATGAAAATGTGGCATATTCTCTAATATTTCATCCTCGATCTACTCATCCATATTGAGGACATCTTGCATTTCTTCCTCAGCCTTCTCCTTTTCCTCTATGAGGTGCTTGATCTTTGTATCTTTTTCCTTCTTTTCCTCTAACAATGGTTTAATGGTTGCCACTTTATGAATGTTCCTACACAAAACCTTTGCAGATACCATATGTAGTCATTTTTACACCCACCAAGAACAAGGGAACCTCATGTGCACTGCCAGCCTATCACCCAATGGGCACTGGGTGCTCACCTGAGGCGCACGAGAGGGAGTCGAGTCTCTCTTTTATGTGAGTCTAGTGGAAGGCATAGTTCATGATTCTGACTTAGTGATTTAATAGACATGAAGAAGCTATAGAGCTCAAGACGGCTTCTACACTCCTTCAGTCATAATAGAAACAAAGCACGCAATAGAAATAATAGAACCAAGAAGTTGTAAATCCACAAATATACTTAACCATTCAAGTAAGGTCCATGATTATACAAGATCAAAAGCAGAGTAAAAACATGCAGATAGTACAGAAAGAGATCTTAATGTAAACATGATGGTAACCTTATCATATTCATTCATAGTCTTGCTACAAAGTATCATAGAGAGGCAGACCATAGTCATGCACCATATCTGGATCCATACATGTATTCTCACAAAATAAAATTTACATTCCCCATTTTCCCATTACATCCTTACTAGAATCCTTTACCCATTTTCATCCCATAGTTCTCACAATAATTCTATAGAGCTCTGCTACCTTATTTATCCCTTTTTCTTTTCCAAGGGTGCATGTATAAATAGGCATCTATGCTCTAACAAACTCCTCTCCAGCCTTAGATCTGGCCCCAATTGTCAAGGTGTGGGTCGCCCCGGGTTCATGCCTCTCCATGTCATGATTGTCTTCTTGGATATTCCTATTGTAAGGTATATTCCTTCCAGAACACCCTGTCGCCAGGCTGGAACCTTATCCAAACAGAACACGTTCTTCAAGTGTCCTATCTAAAAGGCCAAAAATGGCTAAGTCCCAAATTGTTCTTCATGTGGCATGCACCCTTGGTTCTCCAAGAATCCTTTTGAATACTACCTTGTGCACCCTCATTTGCGTGCTTCCTCTATCCATGTGCACCTATGCGCCCTTAAGATTTGGAAGCTATAAAAGGGCCCAACATTACCCCACACTTCACCTGTTCTCCACCCTCGGAACCTTCTCAAAGAATGTAGTACAAAAAGAATGCAAGGCCTTGCCTTGGAAAAGAATGGGGGGAAAGAATAAAGAAATGGGGAGAGAAAGAATAGGGAAATTTTCCTAAAGAAGAAGAAGGGGAAAATTTTGTTGTAGGTCAGCCTCCAGTGTACTCCAAGTGCTGACTTCCTCCTGTGCTTTAGTGCAGATGTCACCAACCAAGGTGCTCACCTTGTCGAAGGTTAACCCTTCCCCTTGTGTGGTAATGGTTTCCACCATAGTCTCTAGTTCTTTAGCATGATCTTCCAGGGCATCCATCTTCCTCATGATGACCTTGTAGAGCTCTTTTAGCCGGGTTTTGATTGAGACTCATCGGTTCTCAATGGCTTCAAATTTCTTTTCCACTTTGGCTATGATCCTTTCTCACTCAGCTCTATTTCCCTTATTCTTTTCTCTGAATTCCTTCAGCTCGGCCTCGTCAACCGTGTGTTGGTTTTCAAATAGGACTTTTAAGAAGAGCAATAGTCAGGGGACAAGAAGTCCCTCCTCTTTAATGGGAGAGGTTCCCTTATTCAGAAAAAACCTATTTACAAATGTACAGGACATGATTTGTTGGTTAAACTTGGATACCACGAAAGTGTTTTCTATGAAGGTCATCAATTACAAAAGGACTGAGGAAATGAGAGCATAGAAAAGAGCGAAAGGTAAACATACGAATTATAGATATCGAGTAATTCTTTATGTATGCGAAGTCACCGTGAATTGAAAACAAGATCATTTGTATAGAACAAGTAAGATGGAATTCAAAGACAAAAAGTTCTGTAAATAACATCTGTCGGAACACAAAGTTTCTTAACGTAACACAGATTCATTAATCAAGGACACAAAGTTCCGTCTTGGTTATACAAGATCACCGAGCTTGCAAAGTTGAAGAGTATGCAATCGATGAGACTAACGAATTTGAGATAAATGATCTTCACAAAGAAAACAAATGAAAGCTTAGAATAGACAAAGATTAGATAGACAAAGAAAGGAAAGTCCTTCTGTATTGATTTCTCTATAATCTATTTACACTTGCAGAAAATATGCCAAGTTCTCCTCCTTTACCTGTGGCGTAGAAATGCCGTTATATAGATTACAAATCAGTTACCCTTCGTAACCGTTTCTTTAATCAAGAACCGTTAAGGACTGCCAACCACAATACCTCAACCTATTACAAAGAAAATGGAAAAGAAAGGGAAGAGGAGAAAAGAACAAGGAGAAGAAGACAGGTGGCCAGTCGCTGAGAGGGACCCACTGACTTCAGAAACCGCTGTCAGAATCTCTCTAACGCCTCAGCTATGTCCCTGCCACGAGGTCTGACGTGCTGGCCGAAGGCTGCGTCCAAAATCCAAGACGTTCCTCTATCTCTTTATCAAACTCGACGTGAGTATGATAATCATTATTGGCTTCTTCAATGGCAGACTCGAGCGGTGAAATTTGTTCCTGTTCCTGAAACTTGATCTTCATACCAGTTTGAAAAAACAACATATTCGGGTAGAGCGGGAAAAACCAAGTATGAATGGCTTTTGGTTCACTAGGGACATGTGAGACGCGAATGCGCGAAACACGCGGCTCGGCCGGTTCGGACGAAATAAGGAGAAGACGCACAAATGTATTTTGGGACATTTGGGACAGAAATGTGTGAAGTACGCGGTTCGGGAGTTTCGGCCGAAAATGGGACAGCTTGCCCGATTTGACTTTGGGACATTCGGGACGAAAATATGCGAAGGACGCGATTCGGGTGCTTCGGCCGATAATGGAACAAAAGGCCCGTTTGAACTTGGGACATTTGGGACAAAAAGTTCCGGAGTACGCGGTTCGGCCGGTTCGGGCGAAAATGGAACGACTCGCACTTTTTGACTTGGGCTATTTGGGACATGCAAGAGCGAAGTACGCGGTTCGGGTGTTTCGGCCGAAAATGGAACAACTCGCACAATTGACTCTGGGACAGTTGGGACGAAAACTTCCGAAGTACGCGGTTCGGGTGGTTCGGCCGATCGGGGAACAGAGTGCACTTTGAGTTTTGGGACACTTGGGACAAAAACTTCCGACGGGCCCGAAAATGGGACAACTTCGGGGATTTCGGCCGGTCGGAGAACAGAAGACCCGTTTGGACTTGGGACAGTTGGGACAAAAAGTTCCGACAGGCCCGAAATACTTACAAAATGACCCAAAACACAGATTTTCTCAATTTCACGGCCTTTTCACACCACCAGCTCGACAGAAAAGACACTTAAACTCAAAATTTTGAAATTTTTACTATTATCAGGGCGGGGAATTTTGAGTGGACAACAGCTGGCTCCTTCTGGGGATGACTTGGTATAAATTCAAGGAATGAGACAAGGCAAGAACTTAGACAAACTCGGTGGAAGTAGACCAGTGCCTTATCCATTGGGCAACGGAGTCAAGAACAGACCAATACAGAGGGCAACACACCAAAACAAAAGGAGGAAGGGAAACACGCCAAAACGCAGAAGCAAAAGCACTGTACAGAATATACAAGGGGCTCCCTAATCACCTAGGACTTGAACAACTTGAGATACTGCCCACTATAAGGAAGTGGGAGAGAAGAACCATCCATGTAATCAAGATAAAAGGAGTTCTCACCAGCAAAGTGCCTGATCTTGAAAGGTCCGAGCCACAGGGAATCGAACTTTCCATGGCTGCCACGAGGTTCATGCCTTTTATCCCATAGCAATACAGTGTCTCCAACTTGGAAATCTCTGAACCTAGCTTTCTTGTCAAACAGGACCTTTACCTTCTGCTGGTGAACAGATATCCTATCGGCAACCACCAATCTGTCTTCATTCAGCTTGTGCAGGTACATAATTCTCTTGTCCAGGGCATCTCTGAAACTAGTATCTTCAATGGCCTTCATTAGGTGCAAGGCTGGTAGTTCCACTGTCACTGGCAATTGAGCCTCTACTCCATACACCACTTGAAAGGGGGACATTCCAATGGCTCTTTTAGGTGTGATCCTGTCTGCCCAAAGGGCATCATAGAGCTTCTTGTGCCAGTTTCGTTGAGACTCATTGACCAACTTCCTTATGATAGTCACCAGATTTTTGTTAGTGGACTCTGCTTGCCCATTTCCCTGGGGGTAGTAATCTGAAGAATGAGCCAGGGAGATGCCATACCCATAGCAGAAGTCCATTATCTCAACTGAAGAGAAATTCGAGGCATTATCTGTTACAATCTTGTTAGGCACACCATACCTTACCAAGATGTTCTCTTTGATGAAGCTGCATACCACTTCAGAAGTAGTGCTCTTGACTGGAATAGCTTCCACCCATTTGGTGAAGTAGTCAGTGGCAGTTAGCACATGAGTGTGACCAGCACTAGAAGTAGGATTAAGTGTACCAATGAAGTCTAAACCCCACTGTTGAAATGGTTCCTCAATCACAACTGGCTTGAGAGGCAAAGAAGCCAATTTAGGTCTTCCCACAAAAGTCTGACAAGCCTCACATTTATCCACCCACTTAGATGCATCTCTGAATAAGGTAGGCCAGTAATATCCTCCCAGAGTATCTTGTGAGCAGTGACCGTTGATGAATAGTGCCCTCCACATGCCTGATCATGAAAAGCTGAGAGCAATTTTCTCTGTTGTTCCTTGTCCACACACTTCAAAAATCTCCCATCTAAGCCACGCTTGAACAAGGCATTTTCCCACAATACATATTGCGCTGACCTCAATTTAACAGTCCTCTTTTCTTTGGCAGTTAAATGAGGGGGGCATTCCCCATAGGTGAGAAAATGGGCGATGTCAGCATACCATTCATCAACCGAACTCGGGAATGTAATGTAGGAAGGTCACTTTCTCCTCTAAGAACTCATGTTTGGCTCCTTCAAGAATGAGCTCACAAAGACCTTTTCCACGAACCAGATTGGTTGGTTTGATATCAATGTCATACTCTTGGACCTTAGCCACCCAGTTCCCTCTCTTGGATCCAAATTCTTGCTGCGTAAGAATTGACTTAACATTGTATCTGGAACCAAAGACCATAGAGTGAGAGTTGAGGATATAGAAACGGGCGCTTAACACTTTGACTACCGCAAAAGCATGCTTCTCCATCATGGTGTATTTCAGCTCATGATTCTTCGTGATATAGCTCATTAAGGAAATTGGTAGCTCATGTTTATCGGAGTCTTCTTGGGTTAAGCAATCATCAGGGTATTATCTGTAGCATAGCAATAGATGATGAAATCTTTGTTGAAATCGGACAAGGCCAAAACTGGAGTTTTAGCGATAGCTTTCTTGATACCCTCAAAGGATTCCTTTCCTTCAGAAGACCAACCAAATGTTTTCTTCCCTTTCATCATCTAAGAAATATTCAAAGTTAATTCAGCAAAATCAGGGATGAATCTTCTTAAAAAATTGATCTTACCGAAGAAGGAGTGCACGCCCTTTTTACTGGTTGGGAGAGGAATTTGCTGGATGGCTTGAACTCGTTCAGGATCAATCTTAATACCATCCTTGGAGACAATGTGCCCTAATAGTTTTCCCTCTGTAACACAGAAGACAGATTTTTTAGGGTTCAGAGAGATTCCATGCTCTCTCGCATCTCAAGCCGCC
Source organism: Taxus wallichiana var. yunnanensis (assembly GCA_018340775.1). Lineage (NCBI taxonomy): Eukaryota > Viridiplantae > Streptophyta > Pinopsida > Cupressales > Taxaceae > Taxus > Taxus wallichiana. Next base: position 109,372,882 of record CM031240.1, read on the forward strand.
TCCGCCCAGTGATCAAATGATCCGCTCTTGTCTTTGAAAACACTTGTTAGGTCATCAAGGTATATGACAATACACTTCCCTTTCAAGCTTCCAAAGCCGATCCATAGCTCTCGAAAAGTGGCACCAAGCATTAATAAGCCCAAAAGGCATTCTCTTGTAGGCAAAGGTACCCCAAGGAGTGGTGAAGGCTGTCTTGTGTTGATCTGCAGTATCAACCTCTACCTGATTGTATCCAGAGAATCCATCAAGCATAGATAACATTTCAGATCCTGTTACTGCTTGCAATATTTGATCCATCATAGGCAAAGGGTAATTATCTTTCAGAGAAGCCTGATTCAGGTTCCTGAAATCAACACAGATGCGGATCTCACCATTTTTCTTCCTGACAGGCACAATGTTTGCAATCCATGTTGAATGGTGAATAGGAAAGATAATTTTAGCTTTCAACAACTTCTGTATCTCCTGAAAGATGGTGTCAGCTACTTTGGGGTTGTATTGTCTCTGTTTCTGCTTGAAAGGCTTAATTCCAGGCTTGAGGGGAATAAAGTTCTGCATATCTTTTGGTTTAAAAGCTTTCAAATCTTCATAAGAGTAAGAGAGAACATATTTATACCTTTTTAGAAGATCAATTGCTTTTCTCCTCTCATTTGCTTTGTGCAACATTTCCCAATGTTCACTAGCTTAGGGTCAGTAGGACTCCCAATATCAATCTTATCATACTCACTGATTCTTTGAGGCCCGTAAGAAAAGCTCTAGATTTCACATACCTGTCATGCTTATCAAACAATTCCTCCAGACTCACCAAACCTTTAGGAATCTTGTTTCCTTTGAGTTTAATGCACCCTTCCTGATCTGTTTCTTTTCCTTGGGTGACAGCTTGGCCAAAGGACACACTTTCACGAGGCAGGTTGTCACTTCCCTCAAAATACAGTTGTTCAAAATTACCTTTGAGTTCCAGGAAGGAAAGCAAATGCTGATCATTATTGAAAACCTGCCAGTTATTGGTGTTGTCAGGTACACTAGGCTGATGGACCATTTCAATGGTGAATTTTTCCTGAGAGAAATCAGGATGAGGAATCAGCAGTGACCCTGAGACAGCTAGTGAATCAGCCCTGCTGTTCTTTTCCCTAGGTACTGCTTCAATAGAGAAAGCATCAAGGAATTCAATGGAATCCCAAACCTGATTCCGGTAATGCTTCAGCCTCCCATTTTTACCAAAAAAGGCTTCTGACTTTCTTTACAATCAGCTCTGCATCACCACGAGCCAGAAGATTCTTCACACCTCGTTCTTTGGCCACCTGTAATCTAAGAATGAGAGCCTCGTACTCTGCTGTGTTATTAGTATTCTCGAACTGTAACTTGAATGAAAAGGGGTGTAGGCTAAGGAACAACTTCCATCAAATTCTAAAATCCAAACCCTATTAGGATCTCTAGGAGACACTTTGGGGGTGGGATTTTGTCGAGGACATAATCATGTAGTTTCCATGACCCATATCCTCATAGAGTATTTGTGCTCTAGGATCATCCATTTTCTGCACAATATACTCGAACTGCTTTTCAGGAAATAACTTCTTCATTTGTTCATTGACAGGCACGAGTGCATGCGACCAGTCCATCTGGATTTCCCCACCTACATCTTTGCAGAAGTTCCTACTTAGCAACATCCCGTATGAAGGAGGGATATCTGCTACTAGGATGGTAGCCAACACTTTCTTTTCAGGCAAGGCAACAAAATCCACTTGTGCATCTTTAATCCTCCCGACCAGGGGCACTTCTTTGCTTTCCATGGAGTAACAGGATCCATAAGTGCGAGTGAGGGTCAGGCCTAAAGCATGAGCTACTTTAGCTGGCATGACATTGTCCGAGGCTCCTGAATCTATGACACAATTACTGAGTCTATGGCCAGCTATGAGAAGTGTTACATAAAATGGTTTAATTTTGTCACCAAAGAGGTGACAAAGTAGCTACTGACCAAATTTGTGGCGTAGAAGGAGGAGTAGGTAGAATGCCTTTAGAAGTGGTCTTGGAATGGGAATTAACAAATTGAATCATCTTGGAAAAATATTCGGGATGGGTTTGATAGTATTCAGCTTCTGAGATTTGTACCTTGGTCTTTTCCAGGTGATCAACAATGTCAAAGGATCCAGAAGTGGACGCGCCATCATCATTTGGAATTCTAGGCTTATCAACTTTAGGAGAAAAAGAAGAAGCAACTTTGTAATCTGATTGATAGGACTCACCTTCTGTAGATGAAGTAGGGATAGGAGATCCTCTTCTTGCAATTACAGGGATAGTTGCCGATCGCTCCTTGGATTTCTTAGGTGGTCAAGGGTCACCTTCTCCCTCTGCTTTGTCTGCTTCTCGAGTCATGACAGAAAAGATTTGCTTTTGATGTCTCGCTACCACTTCATCATAATCATCAATGCCCTCGGTGGTAAAGAAATTCACTTGAGATCCCTCAAGTTCTTCCGCCTCATCATCAAATTCCTCCAGAACTCCTCACAAGCTTCATTATCTTCATCATCATCTGGTTCTTCAACTTCACAGGTTGCATTCACAGGGACTCTAACAGGAGGTCCTTCAAGTGCTAATCTTGTTTGAGAAGTAGGCAAATGATTCCTGGGATAGAAATTTCTCCTCGGAACGTCTGCATAAGAAGCGTGCTGAGCCAGTTGTTTCTTTATAGCAAGAAGATCACTCGTAAGCTTCTGAACTAATGGGTCAGTGTTAGGTCTAGGGGTGGAAGAGGAAGAAGCAGCAGACTTAGATTTGGAAGTGTCTCTTCTCAACTTCCCTGACATGATCAAGTCATCCTCGACACTAACAGCCAGTTCTTGATCCAGAACTAACATTCCGAGATTAGCCCTTCTTAGTGCATAACTAACTTTGGGCGTTTGAGCATTTAGAAAGAAACATTTTTGGATTTGATCAACAGGTCGGGTATTTACAGGAATTTTGTTGATCAGTCTGTTGAATCGAGCCACAAATTCTCTCATGGGTTCTGATGGATCTTTCTTTATCTGAGAAATTTGGGCAAGCAGGGCATGCACATCTTCTGCCGGCTTGAAACGGTTTTCGAACTGAGTTCTCATTGTATTCCAGTCGGTGATGGCACCAGCCGGAAGGTGATAGAACCAATCAGCAGCATTATCCTGTAACGTCTCAACGAACAGTCTTACTGAGACGTCTTCATGTTCAACTCCCAAAACTCCACATGCAACTATGAAGGCTGCAATATGTTCATCAGGATGTACTTTGCCATCGCCTTTAAATTTGGGGAAGTTCTTCCGGTTACCTCTGGGTAACTCATGCAAAGGCTGAGTAAGGGCCAGAGGCCCGACACGTTGACCCCATGGCAATTGTGCTGCCATTCTTGGAAAAATGGCTTGGAGAGGAACTTTAACACCAGCGAGAGTCAAAGCTCGTAGATTGGGACTAGCAGGCTCTGAAGGAATACCACCCGTAGGACTTCTATCTTGAACAGGTGGAGTGCTTGTCGAACGGGTCCTTCTATTTCTTGTTGAATTTGAAGGGAAAGGAAAACCTTGTTGTTCTAAAAGCTGAAACTGAGAATCTTCGATACCAAGGGCCCTTCTCCCTCGAGTGAAACGCGGAGTCGCCAGATCAAAGGATGATCAAAAATTACAGAACTGGAATGTGATTTTCCCAGTAGCAGAGCTGAATGTGATTTTCTAGCGGAACCTGAATGCGATTTTCCTAAGCGGAATTGGAATGTGATTTTCCCAGAAGGCGAATGTGATTTTCCTAAAATGAATGTGATTTTCCCAGTGAACTGGAATGTGATTTTCCCAGTGGAACCGAATGTGATTTTCCCAGTAGGGCTGAATCGAATGTGATTTTCCTAAGCGAACTGAATGCAATTTTCCCAGCCGAACTGGAATGCGATTTTCCCCAGTGAGTCACCAAAAACTGTTGGTTTTCAAATAGGACTTTTAAGAAGAGCAACAGTCAGGGGACAAGAAGTCCCTCCTCTTTAATGGGAGAGGTTCCCTTATTCAGAAACAAACCTATTTACAAATGTACAGGACATGATTTGTTGGTTAAACTTGGATACCACGAAAGTGTTTTCTATGAAGGTCATCAATTACAAAAGGACTGAGGAAATGAGAGCATAGAAAAGAGCAGAAAGGAAAACATACAGAATTATAGATATCAGAGTAATTCTTTATGTATGCGAAGTCACCGTGAATTGAAAACAAGATCATTCGTATAGAACAAGTAAGATGGAATTTAAAGACACAAAGTTCTGTAAATAACATCTGCCAGAACGCAAAGTTTCTTAACGTAACACGATTCATTCATTAATCAAGGACACAAAGTTCCTTCTTGGTTATACAAGATCACCGAGCTTGCAAAGTTGAAGAGTATGCAATCGATGAGACTAACGAATTTGAGATAAATGATCTTCACAAAGAAAACAAATGAAAGCTTAGAACAGACAGAGATCAGATAGACAAAGAAAGGAAAGTCCTTCTGTATTGATTTCTCTATAATCTATTTACACTTGCAGAAAATATGCCAAGTTCTTCCTCCTTTACCTATGGCGTAGAAATGCCGTTATATAGATTACAAATCAGTTACCCTTCGTAACCGTTTCTTTAATCAAGAACCGTTAAGGACTGCCAACCGCAATACCTCAACCTATTACAAAGAAAACGGAAAAGAAAGGGAAGAGGAGAAAAGAACAAGGAGAAGAAGACAGGTGGCCAGTCACTGAGAGGGACCCACTGACTTCAGAAACCACTGTCAGAATCTCTCTAACGCCTCAGCTATGTCCCTGCCACGAGGTCTGACGTGCTTTGGCCGAAGGCTGCGTCCAAAATCCAAGACGTTCCTCTATCTCTTTATCAAACTCGACGTGAGTATGATAATCATTATTGGCTTCTTCAATGGCAGACTCGAGCGGTGAAATTTGTTCCTGTTCCTGAAACTTGATCTTCATACCAGTTTGAAAAAACAACATATTCGGGTAGAGTGGGAAAAACCAAGTATGAATGGCTTTTGGTTCGCTAGGGACATGTGAGACGCGAATGCGTGAAACACGCGGCTCGGCCGGTTCGGATGAAATAAGGAGAAGACGCACAAATGTATTTTGGGACATTTGGGATAGAAATGTGTGAAGTCTGCAGTTGGGAGTTTCGGCCGAAAATGGGACAGCTTGCTCGATTTGACTTTGGGACATTCGGGACGAAAATATGCGAAGGACGCGATTCGGGTGCTTCGGCCGATAATGGAATAAAAGGCCTATTTGAACTTGGGACATTTGGGACAAAAGTTCCGAGTACACGGTTCGGCGCCTCGGCGAAAATGGAACGACTCGCACTTTTTGACTTGGGCTATTTGGGACATGCAAGAGCGAAGTACGCGGTTCAGGTGTTTCGGCTGAAAATGGAACAACTCGCACAATTGACTGGGACAGTTGGGATGAGAACTTCAAGTACGCGGTTCGGGTGATTCGTCGATCGGGAATAGAGTGCACTTTGATTTTTGGGACACTTGGGACAAAAACTTCCGATGGGCCCGAAAATGGGACAACTTCGTGGATTTCGGCCGGTCGGAGAACAAAAGACCTATTTGGACTTGGGACAGTTGGGACAAAAAGTTCCGACAGGCCCGAAATACTTACAAAATGACCCAAAACACAGATTTTCTCAATTTCACGGCCTTTTCACACCACCAGCTCGACAGAAAAGACACTTAAACTCAAAATTTTGAAATTTTTACTATTATCAGGGTGGGGAATTTTGAGTGGACAACACACCGGAAATTAGTATGCTTGTCACTTTGTCTTGATCCATGTAGTGGTCGTAGGTAACCCCCATGGTTTTTGCAGCTATTCTTACGTCGGAAAGCACCTTTTTGTATTCAGCCATGAGCGTGATGACCTTCAACTTGTCTTCCTTCTCCAAGCACACCGCTACCTCCTCTCGCTAACTCCAATGCCAAAGGTTTCCTTTCCATGGTGAGGATCCAAGTCAAGTCCTCTAGGCATTCTAGGGAGGATCTATACTTTTACACTGGGAGGGCTAAGGTCCTGGGTGCTTCGTGATAATTGCTTGGGAGATGAGTTCCACCTTCTTGGAAACTTCACACACTTTAGCCTTCTCTTCTTGAAGCTCCCTCTACAGTTGAGCACTGATTAATTTCTCAAGGCTGAGATCCTTTATCAGCTTCACTACTTCCTCCTTCCTCTTCTCCAACAGGTCCTCCAAGACTCTAACCCTGTCATTCCTGCCGAAGAGCCTAGCCTTGATTTCCACGGAGACTTTTTTGAGTGTGTTACACACTTGCTCATCCAATAGTTGTTTTGTTTACAATAGGGTTTTCCCCCTTTCCTTTAGACAATGTTAATACCACTCCTTGGTTAATCTTGAGCTCAGGCTCATTGAGGTGGGAGTCAAATGTGGATGATAACATCTTCCTTGTTCATGGGTATCCAACCTCAGGGTCAAAGGATTACATGGCGGTGAGCTCCTTGGTGGGCATGGTACTTTGGAAATGCACACGCAAAACTTTGTTGGGGTCATCAATGTAACCCATCATTGTTCTTCCCCTTCGCATGTTCATTTCCCATGCGCATGCCCTTAGGAATAGTTATCAAGAGAGTTGGGCCTTTTTTCTACTTCCACTCTTCTCCCTTTGTTCTTTCTTGAACTTGTCGAGCACAAGCTCCACGCTACGCCCCAAATCCTCATTTACCAAGGCATTAATTATCTTCTCTACCTCCCTTGTTTCCTTTTCATTCACCTCCTTCGAGTGAGCTTGGGCATATCTGGCTCCTTGGTACTAGCCCCTTCACTCCTCTCTTCACTCTGCACTCCTTCCTCCCTTTGGGTGCCCTTCCTCCTTACAAAGATGAAGGCATCATTTATATCCTCTACTTCCTCTGCCTCTGAGTCATGGACATCAATTGGATCTTGATCCACCTCCAACTCTTCCCCTTCAACATCATCCTTTTCACCTCTATAGGCGTTCGGGTCGTCTGTGTCTTCAGACCCTTGTTCCTCCATTCCTTGTTCTTCTTCCCTTGCAGAAAACTCTGGAGTCGGGGATGCTGTCTTTTCTTCATTTGAGGGTTCTTCAGGGGATGGTGGCTTCGTAGGATTTGGGGTATTCTCCTTGACCATCATTATCCTCTTCTTCCAAACATAGGTACTCAGCCCTACAGTATCTACATTCTACCTTTCCACCACCCCTTGTTCCTCCTCTTCTTCTTCTTTCTCCTTGTGCTTTAGCATTGGCTTCTTCCTTCCCATGGGGTCGTCCAGGATGGATATTTCATTTTCTACATATGCACCCTTCTCAAACTTTAGCCTTATGCGTAGGTAGATTCTAGCAGCAGTGCTCTCAGCAATCGGTAAGGTCAGTGGCCTTATGATGTGCACGTCCTATGACACGTACCTTTCAATGTACGCATGCTTCCCTAGGTAGACCAACTTCTTTCTCATTTCTCTATGTTCATTGTCAAGGGTGGATAGGTTGAGTTTCAATTTCTTCGACTCCTTATATGTTTACTCCCGCCTAGAAAAATTGGGCAGTAAATGAGAAGGGGAGTTTGCACCAGGGACTCCAACTGCCGTCCACCAAGATGAATCTGCCAATGCAGAAGTGTTGGTATACCACAAACTTAGCTTCTCCTTCAGTCGCCACGGGGAGTTGTTCAAGAATTCACCATTTAGCCCCTGAATGTGTTCCTAAGGCACGTGTACCATTTTTGAAAAGCACCTTATGTACCCATGTCATTGACTCATAAGTATACTTCTGGAACCTATCTGTGGGTGAAGGGTCTTCATCGAGGGTACTCCCATACGAACTTATCAGATGCATCTGACACCCCGATCTCTAAGAACACAATGGTCAACAGGATGTTTCCAAACAAGATCTTTCCTCCATTCTCTGCGTTGCTTATGATCTCATCTACTATGTACTGGGAGATGTTGTACACAATACCTCATATGACCTTTTTGTAGACATTCAACCAGGGCTTGCTCACCTGGGTCCACCTCTCTTGTCCATTTAGCTTGGAAACGAGGTGCATGGCCATTTTCATCACCGGATCACTGATATCCGTGACGTCATAGTACCTTGATCCCTTCTTATAATCCTGGGATGCAATGGTTTCTTTAATTACTTCCTCATCCTGGAGGTCCTCTATGATCACGTTCCCTTTATATCTTAGGCCTGTAAAGTGCGAGATTAACTGGGGAGTAATGCACATTTTGCACCCTATGAAATAGAATAAATCTTTGTGTACACATGTCATTAACCATTGAGTACAGTGCTTGGGCTTTCCAAAGTAGGGAAACTCATAAAGTTGGAGAAGCCCCGCCTTCTCCAATTTTACCTTGACTACGTCACTATAGATCGACATCCCATTAGGTGTTCATTTTTTTGTGGAGTGCACCAGCTCCAACACCATTTCCTTTGTGATTATACTCGATTAGTGATTGTAATTAGTTACGGTCATCTATCGATGTGGGACTCCCACTCTTGCCCTAGTAAAACCCCATCCAAGTATTGCATCTCTGAGTACCATTCCTCATTGGTATCCAAAGGGATTTCTTCTTCTTTCTTCTTTCCTTTTCCCTTATCCTTTCCCTTCTTGAACTATACTGCAAGCTTATCAATTGGTTTTATTGCCATCATTTTACTCTTTGATTTCATTCCCTAGTTACTTTCGAGTTGTCTGAGAGTTTTCTTCATGCGCCCCCTGCCCTAGAGCATAAACCCTAATCTATGATTTTACTCCTTTGATCATGATGCTCTTTAACAATGTTCCTCACACCCATGAATCACTTCTGCTCTGGTTTGTAGATCTAACAGACTGATTATGCGTGAGTTTTTGAGATTTTCCTTCGCATGAGTTAGCTCTCGAAACCCTAGCTCTTAAAAGAAAATTGTTCTCCTTGTTTTCACAAAGTAAAATAATGAACTGCCCATCCTTGTATTTATAGCTTTTCCCACTTTTATGCATTAAAGGCTAGGCTACCTACCACCATACAACAATATTTAATGTGGAATTTTTCAAACAAACCCGACTTTAGTGCTTTTCCTTTCATGTCCAATCCTTGTGTGAAATTTTTTCACCCATGCCCAAACCTTGTGCAAAAACTTTTCCAACCTTCTAGCGCACAGATAATCCATCTTGACAGAAGACTCTTACACACATATTACCAGCACCAAAGGCACCTCTTCCATCCTTATGATTCTTACTTTTACCTACCTCATGTTTTTGTGCTTTCTCCTTTGTACGTGGATTTCCAATGTAACCTTATTTTTCCACCCATCTGCCTTCTTTTCTCCTAATGCATCTTTTCAATAGGGCCAGTTCGAACGGTCTGCCAACCCAATCCTCCTATAGAATAAATTCATGCCTCTTTTTATCACCTCACCCCACACTAAATCGATGTGCGGTCCTCTACACATTCATAAGTCAAAGAGTAATAAGGTTACCAGTGCCCAAGGTGTGAAACAAGACAACAACGTGAAAAGGAAAAGCAAGAAAGGAAAAGAATAAAAGGAAATGTTAAACTAACTGGAAAAACTACCTTATTTACAAACACCAAGAAGTATTATTTATAGTAGGGCTTCAGCCTACTCCCATTGAAGTGTCCAGGTAATTTTGTTCCATCCAGCGCTTGTAACTTGAATCGTCACATGCCCGAATCAAGGATGTATCAAATTACATAAGGACCCAACCAATGCACCTTCAACTTTCTAGGATGGCGCAGAAATGTTGAATCATATAGAAATACCATCTGGCCAACCTCAAACTTTTTATTCTTAATGTGGTAGTCCATGCCTTTTGCTTAGGTTTTTCGGTTGTTTGGCTCCATCTTGATAGTGAGCGCCTTTCATCCAAATTTATCAATTCATCAATTCTCTCTTCCAAAGTGCTTGTTTATCATCCAAACCTCCCCGTGCATGCTATATGCAGAGATGGTAACATGAATTCCACTTGAAAACTACTTCCACGCCAAACACCAGTTAAAATGGTGTGGCCTTGTTCAACCTTTTATACGTTATTCTGTATGCCCAAAGAACTGCTTATACTTTTTCATCCAAATCCTGCTTACCCACATCACATATCTTAATCAATGTGTGACTAAGGATTTTTTTGAATGCCTCTATAGTCCCATTTTCCGAGGGTGATAAGGGGTAGTCTTAAGACAAAGCTACCGTGAATTCTGCTAATAGTATCCTGATTGTTTCATTTAAGAAGTGAGTGCCCTATCACTTGTTAAACTTAATGGGCACCCATACCTAGTTATAATGTTATCCCACAAAAATATAGTAGTCGTGGCTATGGTACAATCCTTTATAGACATAGCCTCTGCCCACCTTGTCAGATAATAAGTACAGGTAATAATATATTGCCGATTAGTCCTCCGTGTAGCTGGTGAGATTGGTCCAACAAAATCTATTGCCCAATTTTCAAAAGGTTCCACACTGGCGATAGGGTGCAAGGGCATCTCGTCCCTTTTCCCAGGTTTTCCAAGGCACTGGCAGTGGTCACAAGCCTTGCAAAACTCAATACAATCCTAGTGAATCGTCTCCCACCATAGTCCAGCTGACTAGGATCTTGCATGTTGTCACGTTCCCTACATACTATCCTCTGGAAATCCCACTATGGGCTTCTTCTATTATAGCTACATGCTCATGTTCTAATACACACTGGTGCAAAACCTCATCGCAACCCATTTTATACAAATCCCCATTGATCAACATGAAGGGCATAGTGCGTATGGCTAACATTTTCCTCTCTAGAGCATTCATCCCCTCGGGTGCCACACCTTCCTTAAGAAAAATGGAAATGTCTTCTAATTCTGAGGGCACATGCCACAACCTGAATAGTTGTGTGTCCGGCATAGTTTCCTTGATACTCTACGTGTCCTCTCCCAAATCAGGTCTTGATAAATGATTTGGCCCATAATTATTATTTCCTAGTTTTACGACCACTTTGAACTCAAATTCTTGAAATAAAAGTACCCAACGACATATGCACCCTTGCAACACTACTTTGTTTACTAGATACTTCAAGGCCATATGGTCAGTGTAGAATATGAAGGGAGTTTCTAGTAGATATTGTCTGAATTTGTGGAGTGCATAGATCATTGACAATGCCTCGTGCTCGGTCATTGTATAAGTCCTGCTTACTGCTTGTGTCAACTTCCTACTTGTAAAACACAAGGGATGATCAAAAATCCACTCTCTTGGTTGAGCAACAACAGCTCCCATTCTGTACTGCAGGAATCCACGTGGACATGGAAAGGTTTATCCCTAGATGGGAATCGTAGAATAGGTGCAGTGATAAACTTTTCTTTTAGAGTGTCAAATTCCACCGTTGTACCTCTCCCCATCGAAAAGTACTCTTATGTCCGAGTAATATTTCCAAGGGCATGGTGATCTTGGCGTATCCCTTAATGAAATTTTTGTAGTACCCAATGTGCCCAAGAAATCCATGCACGACACTTTGGATGGTAGGTTCCCCTAATCCCATAATAACTGCAACCTTCGCGGGATCCACCAGTAAGCCCTCTTTACATATGATATGCCCCACTAACATTCCAAAAGGAGTTGCAAAGATACATACCTTGATGTTGAAGGAGATCCTCAATTGCCGACATCTCTCAAACATCAACCTTAAGTTATCACAATGGTCCCTGACTAATCCATACACTGTCCAATCATCCAAATATACCTAAAGGAACTTGTGGATGAAGTCCTTAAATGCTTGTACCACTATGCGTGACAATACAGCGAGCGCATTCTTTAGCCCAAATGGCATGACCATGTATGCAAAGCTTCCCCACTCAGTGGCAAAAGTTGTCTTTTCTTGGTCTTCCTTTGAAATCCTTACTTGGTGATATCCTGAGAATCCATCCGTACAGGAATAGACCTTACCCCCAACAACTCCTTCCAAAATATCTTCAGTAAAGGGGTGGGAAAAGGATCTATGATGCAAACAACATTCAATTCTCTATAATCCACACATATCGTAATCTGCCCATCCTTCTTTATGCTAATCACCATTGGACTTATCCATTCTGATTCCTCCACAGATTCAATGATACTAGATGCTATCACCTTGTCTATTTCTTCTTTAACCCTTACGTGCATGTTGGGATTCATTCTGTAAGGCCTCTTCTTGATCAGGCGCACACCATCTTTCAACTTTATCCTCATTTCCCCCAATGAATGGTGGACACCTTTTAACTCATGGTATCCGTGTGGGAATAAATCCTCAAATTCATGCAAGAGATCGATGATCTTTGATACTTCCTTGTCCGACCAGTAGTCCCCAATGATAGCTTCCTTGGGCTCCTCTTCCGAGCTGATGTTAACTTTCTTTTTTTTGAGTGGTTCATGATACGCGCACACACATGCATCTACACTATCAACTACTTTGCATGCTCCAACCAAATGGTCAACATTTAGCCTCTCCACCTCCTCTCCATCAACAACGTATACCATCTTTCATTTCTCCTTTTTAGCACACACACGCTCGAATTGTATGTCTTCTAGTTCCTCCTCTTCAAACTGCACTTCTAAGCTAGGTCCACTAAGTAAGTTTACTAATCTATCTTCCGCCATGGTGCAATCCCCCAGGGTGAGGTGCTTGATAGTCTACAACACCTCATCAACTGGTAGCTTGGTACTTCGGTACTTGAATGTGTGAATCAAGTTAGCCACTAATTCCTACCAACTTCCTGTTTGGAAGCGTGTTTCAGAATGGATGTACCAAGTATGCACACATCCTTGTAGCATCAAATATAGCTTGTGCACCCAAAGGGAGGGTGGTAAAGCTTTTTCCCCTCTCCCTAGACTCTCTCACATGCCTGGATGTGGGAAGAGGTGGGTCCATTGCCATTGTAATCCTTGATAGCGGTGGGTATGTTACTTTTCAAGAATCAGATAGTGAGTGTAATTCTAACTTCGTGCCACTCCAACAAGTTTTCACTATGCATGGCCCACCACCTTGCTATTGTGCCTATCAAAACATAACCTAGCATACTTCATCACTTGTCCTCCCTCCATTGAGCTTCCATTTCCCTCAAAAAGACCTCAGGGTATGCATCCCCATAATACTTGGTTATTTCCTTTCCTCCCAGGCGCCAAACTATACACACCATTTTTACTTTGGTTACTGATCCTTTTAGATGTCACCCAATCAATTCATAAGTCCTATGCACCTAATTATCATAGGCTATACTGGTAGTATCAATGATAAATTGAGCATCATCAAACTAGATGACTCCTTCTGTAGGGTGGATGGTCTCTGGATCTCTTATGGAGCGCACATATATTCTATCCAGGACCTCCTCTCCAAGGGGTTCAGTATAGGGGGTGGAATTCCCATCAACCAGTGGTATAACTACCCTCTCTTCCTTATTTTCAAATCTTATGTACCCCTTGTTAAACCAAAGGTCTGCATTATTCTTATAACACCATGGGTGCCCAAGTAGAGCTAGGAAATTATCTACCTCGGCAAGTGCCAAGACTTCAAAATCCCCAATGAACCTAGTCCCCTGAATGGTAATGGTCGCATCCTTCAAGACACCTATGGGCATTGCCTTTGTCTTATTTTCCATATACAACACATTTGAAGATGGCTGTAATGCAGGTCTTCTCATTTGATGTCAGGCATCCAGAGTGAGAACATTAACCTCTGTGCCTGTGTCAATGAGGATGTTGCTAAGAAACCATCCATTCACTACTGCATTCAAGGTAATGTCTATGTCATAATCAAGGTTGTGAGGTGGAATGTTTACATGCAGGATCTTCCTTTCGTGTTCTCCCCCGTCGCGCAACACTTTTCTCTCAACCATGCCCTCAGTAGGGGAATAATATTCTCCTACCTCATTAGTTTACACACCTCCTTAACCTCATCCAAGTCATCCCTTGGTGCTTCTACTAGTCTCCTTTGCTCATCTTTTCTAGTCTTCTCTTTTAAGCATTAGATCTCCCCTTGTAAGCTTCGAATTACGTCCATGGTTTCCAGGTAGAATTCTTTCTGGTGAGCCGGGTTTGGGTACTTCCCATGTACTACTTCTTCTCTCAAAACTAGAGGTCTCTGCCTAGGTTCTTCCCTTGCACGCATAGATTCCACCCTTTTTGTTACCATAATAGGCTCTAGTTCTGATTCACGTATTACTCATGGAAGCCATTGCATGTCAGCCTTCTTAATACTCACCATGGTAGCGCCCTTATCCTTCCAATACTGCTGACTCATATGTTCATATAACTTTGGGCACTCTTTGTACTTATCTTTTTTTCCACACCAAGAGCATTGTAGAAGATCTAGACATTCGTGCTTATGATGGTCTTTAGATCCACAATTAAAGTATGTTCCACATGGGAAATCACTTCTTCCTCCGTAGTTACCATGACCATGAAATCCTCCGTGAAACCATCTTCCACACACATCTCCATCTTTTTCTCTTCATACCTAAGTTCATCCCCTTTGGAACTACTGGTAATGCCAGTCTAGAGCACACCAAGATCAATTACCTCATGAATCTAGTCAATCAATATACAATCCTTAGTGTCATGTGTGGTTGAGGTACATATCTTACAATAGCAAGATACATTTTTATAAATCATGTGCTACAACAGGGGGCACCTACTTACATCATGGTCCTCGTGACATATTTTGTAGTTTACTGCTACGGCATGTACTGCCTTCCAAGTGCATACCCCACCATTATCCTTTGTGTGCTCTTCTACATTACAATCCATACACCACATCCCTCTGTGAATCTCTGGAACTGTGTTGGAAGATAATTTCTCCAATTGCTTAGCCATGGTAGTAATCTGAGCTTCCGAAATGGGTGAACACTAGTGTTAACACTATCAACTACCTTAGTGCATAAAGTATCTTTCAACGCTTCACGCGGGTCCATGAATGTTTTATGAGATAAAGCCCTCATAAAGGGTGTGATCAACCCTCCAAAACCAATGAGCATGTTGTGAAGGGTGGATATCATAAGACAATTTAGATAGAAGAGTTTTAAAATGTGCATCATATTCCCACACGCTCTCTACCATGCCCTTACTGGATTTCTTTGAGAGAGTTGATGCTCTTTTGTTCAAACTCAGGTATGTGGAATTCCACCAAGAATGCATTTCTCAACGTGGTATAATCCACAATAGTCTGATGAGGGTCATAATTTCTATACCAACTATGCACACATCCTTGCAAGGTCATCACAAATTGTATGGCCTTTCGATCCTAGGTTGTGATTCCCTTCGCATGCCATAATAGCTCACACTTATGCACATGATCCATGGCATGTTCTATCCCACTGTAATCTGGTAAGTGTAGAGACATCTCGAAAAATACTTGTGGATGTGGTTGAGGCCCTTGTCCTCCCGATCCAATCCCTCGGTTTTCTCCAGTGTTTCCTCCTCCATCGGATCCACTAGATCTTGAGCCACCAACTCCACCACTTCCACCTCTAGATCCTCCTATGTTAGGTACAGGGCCTATGTTTGTCATGTCAAACACTCTTGTTGTCCCAATAAATTATGTGTCGACAGTTTGTGAACTAATACCACTCCCAGTCATATTTTCTCCACCACTTCCTAACGCGCTTCCAAAACCAGCTGTGTATGTGCCTTGCACATTAGGTTGTGGAGCCTGTTTTCATGTGTGAAAGTGTTGAAGACTATACACTAAGAGTACTGTACACTTTTCATGTATCCTTGTAGGTGTAAAATTTTTTGGCCTTGAAAAATGCACCCGACATATCGAAACGTGCTTTTCTCATATGGGTGAGTTTTTTGACCCATAGGTTTATGGGACGGGTTTTGCCCATGGTTTTGATACACATGGTTTTGTAAAACTACTTAAGCAGTTGTCTATTTATATGGTCTTATGCATATGATAGATGGACAAGCAAATGTATTGCAGATGTGTTTTGAATTCGGATGTGAATTCTGTAGAGTTTGTTGAGCATAGCTCCAAACGGATATGGGTATTGTATTGAGAGAGCGGTGGCTTGTAATAAAATCTAAGCAAGTGATTCTTGGTGGATGTAGCCCAAATTTGGTTAACCATGTTAAATACTGTCTCTTTGTGTTGTGTTATTTTGTTCTGTAATTTTATTTGAGATCTGTAATAATTTCTACATATTAGTTTCTCTTATTGCAATTTTGTGAGGGATTCTTCCGTATTTTATTCCTTATTTCCTAACAATTGGTATCAAAACCTAGTTTGGTTTGTTGAAGTGTTGAATCACAGTGAAATTTTTAGCTTGAGTGGGAGCTATGGCAGATGATGGAAGATCTAGGGTTGATAAATTCAATGGGCAGAATTTTAGTCTTTGGAAGATGCAGATGGAAGATTATCTTTATCAGAAGGATCTTTATACTCGTTTGTCTAACAAGGTGAACGAAACCTCGAGTATGACAGATGTGGAATGGGATTTGTTGGATTAGAAGGCACTTGGAATGATCCAACCGAGTCTTGCATCTTCGGTATTATTTAATGTTTCAAAGGAAAAGACTACAAAAGATCTAATGGATGCATTAGGGAAGTTGTATGAAAAAACCTCTCGCCTTTAATAAGATATTTTTAATGAAAAAGTTGTTTAATATGAAGATGTCTGAGAATAGTTCAGTAGCAGGTCATTTAAATGATTTCAATATGGTAGTGAATATGCTAGCTTCGGTTACAATAGAATTTGATGAAGAAGTTAGGGCTTTATTAATTCTGTGCTCTTTACCTGAGAGTTGAATAGCCTTTGGTAATGGTAGTAAGTAACTAGGTTCCAGCTAACTCAAAGTTGAAATTTGAGGATGTTGTAGGGGTGATTTTAAGTAAGGAAATGCAAAGAAAAAGCTTTGGGGAATCTTCTACTTGTGGAATTCTTTGACAATGGAAACTAGAGGGAGACAGAAGAATAGAGGAAACCATGGAAAATCAAAAGATCGGGCAAGGTCAAAATCCAAGAACAAGATTGTATGCTAGAATTGTGGAAATCCTGGGCATGCAAAGAAGGACTGTTGGGAGCTTCGGGATAAGAAGAAACAACAAGAAGAAAACAAGCAGAAAATGTGGCAATGAGTAATGTATGTTAGGATGCTTTGATTCTTTCTTTGCACAATATTACTGAATCTTGGGTTTTAGATTCAGGGGCTTCTTTCCATGCTTCTCCACATAGGCATTATTTTGTTGATTATGTTCAAGGAGATTTTGGGCATGTTTTTCTTGGTGATGATGAGCCTTGCAACATAGTTGGAAAAGGTTCTGTTCAGGTTAAGATGTAGAATGGGAATACTTGGCTATTGAAGGATGTCAGACATGTGCCTACATTAAGACGAAATTTGATATCGGCGGGCAGTTGGGAAGTGATGGTTGTACTTATGATATTTACAATAGACTCTTGGAAGGTTACTAAGGGTGCTCTTGTGGTGGCAAGAGGTAAGAAGGTTGGAACCTTGTATTTAACCACTGATAGTACTAATGATTGTAATCTTGTGGCTTCGGATATAGATACAACATTATGGCACTATAGGCTCGGTCCATATGATCCATAAGGGCATGAACATCATAAAGAAGAATTTGCTGGATATACGAAACACGTTTCAATTTCTTTGAGAACCGCATATATGGGAAACAGAAGCGAGTAAGGTTTCTCAAGGTTGGACCTACAAAGAAAGAGAGTAAGTTAGAGCTGGTGCATTCTGATGTGTGGGGGCCAGCTCAGGTATCATCTCTTGGGGTTCAAGTTATTATGTTACTTTTAATGATGATGCAACAAGGAAAGTTTGGGTTTATTGTATTAGAAACAAATCTGATGTATTTGACACTTTTGTTAAATGGAAAGCCTTGGTAGAGAATGAAACAGTTCTTAAGCTAAAATGTCTCAGGTCAGATAATGGAGGGGAGTATTACAACAATGAATTTGATGATTATTGTTCTAAGAATGGAATCCGCAGGAAAAAGACGATTCCAGAACTCCGCAATAGAATGGGGTATCAAAAAGGATGAACAGAACAATAATGGAACATGCTAGGAGCATGAGGTTACATGCAGGACTACCTCTTTCTTTTTGGGCATAAGCGGTGAGCACAGCTTGTGTACTTGATAAACAGAGGACCCTCAAGTGCCTTGGATGGAGGCATACCTGAGGAGGCTTGGTATGGTAAGAAAGTTGATTATTCATTTCTTAGAGTCTTTGGATGTGAGGTGTTTGTTCACATAGACAAGGATGATAGGACTAAGCTAGAGGCTAAATCGAAAAAATTACTTTCATTGGTTATGGTGGTGATGACTTTGGATATAAATGTTAGAGTATTAAGGAAAAGAAAATCATTCAATCTAGGGATGTGGTCTTTAATGAGAAAGTCATGTATAAGCAGTAGTTGTAGGAAAACAGGGAAGAATCCAAGAAATAATATACAATGGTAGATGATCTTCCGGATGGGAAAGTGACCCATGAATCAGTTTAGAACCTACTCAACAGAACCCCAAACTCCTACAATGAGGAGGTCTTCTAGGGTAAGAAAAGAACCCGAACGTTTTTCTCCTTCTCTTTATTATTTATTACTCACCGATAGTGGAGAACCCAGAGAGCTTTGATGAAGCAATGTAGGTAGATGCCATGGATAAGTGGGAGCAAGCCATGGATGAGGAGCATTAGGCTCTCATGGAGAACCAAACATGGGATTTGGTAAAGCTACCAAGGAAAAAGAGCATTACAGAATAAGTGGGTGTTTAGAGTCAAAGAGGAAGAAGGAGGCAAGAAAAGATACAAGGCCCAGTTGGTGGTCAAGGGGTTTGCACAAAAAAAAGGTATAGATTTTGATGAGATTTTTTCTCTTGTAGTAAAAATGACTTCTATTAGAACTGTTCTTGGAATAGTGGTAGCAGAAGACTTGCACTTAGAATAGTTAGATATAAAGACTACATTTCTCCATGGTGATTTGGAGGAGGAGCTATATATGTAGTAGCTAGAAGGTTATGAAGTCAAAGGTAAAGAGGAGATGGTGTGCAAACTGAAGAAGAGCTTATATGGCTTGAAACAAGCTCCACGTCAATGGTATAAGAAATTTGATAGCTTCATGATGGAGCAAGGTTATATCAGATGTCATTCTAACCATTATGTGTATACAAATAAATTTGAGGATGGAAGTTATATTATCCTATGTTTTTATGTTGATGACATGCTGGTTGCAGGTAAAAACATGTAGGAAATAAAAGTACTCAAGAAGCAACTAAGTGAATCATTTGCTATGAAGGATTTGGGTGCAGCCAAACAAATCCTTGGTATGAGGATATCTCGGGATAGGAAGGAATGGAAGCTGACTTTATCTCAGGAAGAGTACATTAAGAAGGTCTTGGAGAGGTTTAATATGCAAGATGCTAAACCGGTTGGGACTCCTTTAGCAGGCCATTTCAAGTTATCAAAGGAGCAGTGTCCCAAGATAGAGCAGGAAAGAAACCAGATGTCCAAGGTACCTTACTCATCAACAGTTGGTAGTTTGATGTATGCTATGGTGTGCACTAGGCTTGATATTGCCCATGCAGTGGGAGCTGTGAGTAGATTTATGAGTGATCCAGGTAAAGAGCATTGGCAAGCAGTAAAGTGGATCCTTTGGTATTTGAGAGGGACCATGGGGACAATTTTGTGCTATAGTGGATCAAACACCACTTTACATGGTTATGTAGATTCAGATATGGCTGGAGATGTAGACAGCAGGAGGAGCATGACAGGTGATAATTACACTGTAGTTGGGACAATAGTGAGCTGGATTTCATGACTACAAAAGCTGGTGGCTTTGTCAACCACAAAGGCTGAGTATGTTGCTGCCACAGAGGCAAGCAAAGAGATGATTTGGTTACAACAATTTCTTGAGGAGTTGGGGCATAAGCAGGAGGAATGTAAGCTGCATAGTGATAGTCAGAGTGCTATACACCTAGCTAAGAACTCTGCTTTCCACTCTAGGACAAAGCATATATAGTTAAGGTACCATTTCATCAGGACAACTTTGGAGGAAGAGAAGTTGAAGTTGGAGAAGATTCATACTAGTCAGAATCCTACAGACATGATGACCAAGGTGGTCACAAGGGAAAAACTAAAGTTGTGTTCAGCTTTGGTTGGTCTTCACAGAAACTAGTGAAGGGTTGAGAAGCTTGCTCAGAGGAAAACTAGTCTCCAAGTGGGAGATTGTTAGGTTGTGGAGCCTGTTTTCATGTGTGAAAGTGTTGAAGACTATACACTAAGAGTACTGTACACTTTTCATGTATCCTTGTAGGCGTAAAAATTTTTGCCTCGAAAAATGCACCCGACATATCGGGAAACATGCTTTTCTCATATGGGTGAGTTTTTTGACCCATAGGTTTATGGGATGGGTTTTGCCCATGGTTTTGATACCCACGGTTTTGTAAAACTACTTAAGCAGTTGTCTATTTATATGGTCTTATGCATATGATAGATGGACAAGCAAATGTATTGCAGATGTGTTTTGAATTCGGCTGTGAATTCTCAGAGAGTTTGTTGAGCATAGCTCCAAATGGATCTCGAGTATTGTATTGAGAGAGTGGTAGCTTGTAACAAAATATAAACAAGTGATTCTTGGTGGACGTAGCCCAAATTGGGTGAACCACGTTAAATACTATCTCTTTGTGTTGTGTTATTTTATTCTGTAATTTTATTTGAGATCTCAGTAATAATTTCTACACATTAGTTTCTCTTGTTGTAATTCGTGAGGGATTATTCCACATATTTTATCCCTTATTTCCTAACATTGCCCAAACATTCCACCAAATACTTTGGAATAGTGTGTGAAGCCATAGAATTCCCAAATTTGAAGCTATACCTCTTAGGTGACGATCGGTTGCTTCTACTACTATCAAATAGATTAACTATACTTCTACCTCATTCGAAAAAACCAAATTCCAAGGTTCGGTTGCTAGGTGGGGTCAGATGCATGCCAATGACTCTTCTTTCTCTCTGTGACAAACTCTTATCAGAAGCCACAAGGTTTTCTCTCCCATGCTTACCAAGATGGGGTACCATAGATTGTTCGGGTTCCACATCCTTCGCGTGAACCTCAACTCCTTTCCACCAAGTCTAGCTCTATAACCCACTTGTAATCCCACACTATCTATTGATCTCCTTTTCACGTGCTTTGTTATACTTGAGCCATCTTTCCTCCCTTTCCTGTTCAGTCATTAGATCAACCATCTTTCCCCAACCTAGCTTCCTCACCTAGTGCTCAAGGTGGTTTAGCCAGCCATAGGAAATTCCTCTAAACCCATGGTTACCATCAAGATTTTGATCGTAAGGGGAATGACACGTAGAAATGATCCCCTAGGCTCTCGCAAGAACTCAAACTTAGCAATTTCTAGACAAGAATACATGGAAATGGCATATTCTAGAGTGTAGCTAGTCAATACTCCCTTCTACCAATGATCTATAGCATGGGTCCACATTAGATCAGCATCTTGTAAGTTCGATATGTTTCTTAGGTCCAAGGGTGTGACTTATAATACCACCCCAATCTAGATGTATAAGACAAGAGCCATACAAATAACTCTACTGGAAAACAACAGAAGAAGGTTTCGTACAACTCATGATAAAGAGTGTCCTCCACCCATCTTTATGTGTTAAACCCAGGTCCAATATTCAATCTCTGAGTGAATTCGTTCTCTGTGCTTTTAAACCAGTCTTCAACACCTTCAAGTGTTAAGTGCTCCGCCATCACTTTTTTCACAGATCATGATGTATGCCATGTTCCAATACAACTTCAAAAAGAGGTCCCAGAACGAAACCAAAATGTAGTCATTTTTACACCCACCAAGAACAAGGGAACCTCATGCATGTCGGCCTATCACCCAGCGGGTGCTGGGAACTCACCCGAGGCATGCGAGAGGGATCCAAGTCTCTCTTTTGTGAGTCTAGTGGAAGGCATAGTTCATGATTCTGACTTAATGATTTAACAGACATGAAGAAGCTATAGAACTTAGGACAGCTTCTACACTCCTTCAGTCATAATAGAAATAAAGTGCGCAGTAAAAATAACAGAACCAAGAAGTTGTAAATCCAAAAATATACTTAACCATTCAAGTAAGGTCCATGATTATACAAGATCAAAAGTAGAGTAAAAACATGTAGATAGTATAAAATAGATCTTAATGTAAACATGATGGTAACCTTATCATATTCATTCATAGTCTTGCTACAAAGTATCATAGAGAGGTAGACCATAGTCATGTGCCATATCTAGATCCATACATGTATTCTCACAAAATAAAATTTACATTCCCCATTTTCCCATTACATCCTTACTAGAATCCTTTACCCATTTTCATCCCATAGTTCTCGTAGTAATTCTGCAGAGCTCCGCTACCTTACTTCTCCCTTTGTTCTTTTCCAAGGGTGCACATATAAATAGGCATCTGAGCTCTAACAAACTCCTCTCCAGCCTCAGATCTAGCCCCAAGTGTCAAGGTGTGGGTCGCCCTAGGCACATGCCTCTCCATGTCATGATTATCTTTTTGGATCTTCCTATCGCAAGGTATATTCCTTCCAGACACCTGTCGTCACCAGGCTGGAACCTTATCCAAACGGAACACGTTCTTCATGTGTCCTACCCAAAAGGTGAAAAATGGATAACTCCTGAATTTTTCTTCACGTGACGCACATCCTGTGTTCTCCAAGAAGCCTTTTGAATACTACCTTATGCGCCTTCACTTACGCGCTTCCTCTAGCCATGCGCTCCTATGCACCCTTAATATTTGGAAGCTATAATAGGGGCCCAACACCATAACCAAAGCATTTCTCACTTGTTCATCTGACATGATAGTGGGCTTAACATTTACATGCCTAATTTGGGTTTCTCTCTATATTTTGGGAAAAACATATGACTCTTCACACATGTCAAAATCAAGTTCATCCATATGAATCTAGGTAGACCAAGGTAAATACTTCTTTGTGTGTGTGTTTGACATTTATTCATCCATGAGATCTCACCCATAGAAATCCTTAGGCTCCAAATTGATTTGGAATCATGCACCTATGATCTTACCCTTGTCATCCACATACCCAAATATAGGGGTCTCATAGGTTTCGTCCTCCTTCCTTGTGCACTTACCCCTTTGGATCTGAGCCCCTAAGTCCATTACCGGTCCTTCACCCTCTTGTGAAGTAAGAAGCGGGTCGAAGGTTTTCCCTTCTCTATTTCTAGACTTATCTCCTTCAATTCTTCCTCATCCTAAGGCTCTGTAGTATCCTCCACTATGACTGGAATGTGAGGCACATTGTCCTCGGATCCTTTCATTTTCATCATTCTCCTGAAGGATGTAATTTCATCTTCTCTTCTTCTAAGGCTCATATTTCTTAGGAGAATTAATTGGTGACCTTATCGGGGTCCGGGTAGGTCACGTGCCTTGACTCCTTATTTTCATGGGTACCCTCTTCTACTAAGGTTCCTCAAGATTCTTTTTCAGGTCTACCTCCATAGCACCTGTCTCTAAAACTTCTTCTTCTTGCTTTGTAGAGGAGAGGTTACCTCACACACTCTTTCCTTCTCATCAATGGGCTATCTTCTACTCCTATGCTCTAGGCCACCAATATCTTCATGAAGTTCTTCTTCTTATCCCTCCTCTTCTTCAATAAATAGAACATCCTCTTCCTCTAAATTTCCCACAATATGTTTTCCTTAGACTATCTATGAAGCTTGAATTCATTCTCCAAATACTTCCCATTTTGTAGTTTAGGCTTCAAGTATATATATATATATATATATATATATATACCAGATCTACACCCAATTTGTCAATAGCCAAACTGACGTCCTTCATGTTAATGTCATCCAAATTAACCTTTAATATAATTAGTCTTACCTACGTAAACATAAGACTTCGTCATTGTGTTTTAGTCACAATCTACCTTGTCGTGAATGAACAAAAATCGGTGCACGTTTGAGAACCTATGTACATAAGCTCAAAAGTAGTGTACGGTGAAGGTGTATGGAATCTTACACCAAGGTCCCCATTTTTCATCCTTCAAAACAAATCTCCCAATACAAAATTATTGGTACACTACAAACTATACTTGTTTATCCAATACCGAAGGTAACTCCTTGGTTATCCTCCATTCTTTTCAAATGCGGGGCACACGCACTCATACCACAAATCTACCCTTTTCTTAAAGTGTCCTCTTAACAAGAGTCTTCATCGAAGTTTGGTATAAGCCAAAAATATATATAGAAATCCAAAAAGTATGGAGAAAGATAGGAAGAGATAAAGCTAACCACAAAGGATAGAAGACAATCATGAATAAAGAAGGATTCCATGCATAAAAGGAAAAAGTAGTGATAAAAAGTAGAATCCGCAATACACAAACATAACAAAGTGTAAGACTAAGAAAATATGCAAGATACAAAGGAATCCACGTAACACCTGGGAAGAACTATGAAAGTTGACTAAAAGCCATATAATAAAGACGAATAACACTAGTACGGAACTAAATCCAACAGAGGTACAAGTCAAAGGAAGTGTCTTTTAAAACATATTGTATATTGTATATCTATTGTAAATAATATATTGAATAGGGTGCATCACTAAAGATATATGTGAATGCCATTTTTAGATTTTGTAAGAGAGATAAAAGAGTTATAATTAAAGTAATTATTCACTAGATTGATGTAATGCATTTTGATAAATAAATAAAGACTGAAGTTTTGGGAATGAATTATCTTGCATACTATTCTTTACTTTTATGTTCTTAGTATAGGGATGGTGTATTTCCTGTGTACCTCCTTAATCGAGATTGATTATACCTAAGACTCATGTTGCTATCGAGGTTTTAGGTCAAAATTTGGTGTCTGAGCCCAGGTTTCTTTTGTTAAGTGGATGTCAGGAAATATCTCACCACTAGGGTATTGGAAACCCATGTTATTAGAGATTGAAAATTGGTGGGAAAAACAGATCAATATATTTGTTAAAGGAGAATAAAAATACAGAACATAACTTATAGAGTAGCATAAAATGACGTATTTGGAGAATACAGAGAGGAATTTTGGGTAGAATTTCCACATAAGTTGTGGCCTTTCTTATTAGCACATGTAAAAATAACTGAATGGATGTGGATGTACCTAAGACAACCTTTTGAGTGGATTGTAGAAAAATTGACAATAGTAAAATATCTTGATGAGTCGTGGACCATAGCAATTGACTACTGGTAGAAAACCACTTTAGATTCTTATATTTTTACATGGGAAATACAGGGTTGAAATTTTTTTGACAATAAAAAACAAGATGTTTTAAGCAGAGCCCATAGTCGTGTTCTTTTAATTAGTTCCATTCTTAATCAAGGTGTTAATGATCAAAAAGGATTAATTAGAGAAGTTGACAAGTTTCTCTAGGGTGATAGGCATCGGAAGATGGCAGAAGTGAAGGGAGGTGATCTAGGAGTCATGACTTATCATTATTAATGAGGCATTGGTTAGGGTGGCAGAAATAAGATGACATGAGAAAAATAAAAAGATAGAAAAATTAGAAAGTTAGGAGAAGATAACTAAAGAGGATTAAGTAAGATTATCGATTTGTGGAGAATCAATTAAAATGAGGAGAATGGAAGAAAGAGAAAAGTTAGTTGCGAAAATAAGGAATTAGAAAAGAAGGTAGAGAAAAAAATTAGAGAGAGAAGAAAGAGCAAAGAAGATGAAAGAAAGAAAGAAGAAACTGAATAAAGTTAAGAAAGAAGAGAAGAGAGAAGAGAAGAAAGTATAAAAGTAAAAGATTCACCCACATCATGTGAAGGCCAGTAATTTGCTCACCCAGAAATGGAGGCAAACACTTCAAGTCTCTCTATAATACCCGCATCTTGTGGAGACCCGTTACGGTTTATTACTCCACATAATCTTGTAATACAATATACCGTAGAGAGTCCAATTCAGCAAGCAATGAAAAGACACACTATGTTAGTGAGGGATCTAAAACAATAAGTATATATTTTATACCAAACATTCAAAAGAGTTTTAGAAGCAGAAAAATGGAAAGAAGAGGAGATAAGAACACCATTAATGATTAAAGAGAGAGGATAAGAGGAAGATGAGGTTAGTGTTAGGAGGAATTTGGAGAGAAAGTAGAGATAGCATATGCAAAAAGGAAAATGAAATGTAGATGAACAAGAAGAGGAAAGGATAGAAGTGATAGAAGAGAAGATTGAAGAAAGAGATAGAGAAGAGGACTAGGAGAGGAAAGAAGAAAAGAATAAGAAGAGAAGAAGTGATGAAGAGTTAGAGATAAATCATAGGCTAAGGAATATTAAAGATAGAAAAGTAGTTATTGAAAATGTTAGTTATGAAAATACACCAAATAAAGAGATTCCCCCAACCAATGTGAAGGCCCAAAGGAGATGACCCCCTAGAGTAGATTTCATTCCATGTGCCACTTGATACACCAATTGAGAACTTAGATAAAGGAAGAAGTCTGGAGGAAAGATATCAAATCTTAAGAGAAGAGAGTAAGAGGAGATAAGAAACAGTAAGAGAATTTCAAGAACTGCTAGGTGAAATTTACTTTGATATTAAACTAAGTAGAGATAAAGGGAGAAAGAGCAATTCAAAACTAGTACATAATCAAACCAAGAAAGTAAAGCAAGTGATACAACAACCTGTTGTTCATCCTAGAACAAATACTCGACCCACAATGGCTCAGAAGATTAAGATGCCAATATTTGAAAAGGATTCAACTGATGCATTGGAACATTTATTCCTATTGGAACAATACTAGAAGAGTAAAAATACCACGAAAAAGATACCAAGACCTAAGATTTTGCATGTTCATTGTAGGATGATACATGATGGTGTTATATGAGATTATCATCACAAGGTATGAAACCATGGGCGGATATTGAGAAAGAATTAAAAATAGATTTCCATTTTCTAGAGGCACCAGCAGAAGGTGTGAGAAAGATGAGGGATCTGGTTCAGAGAGAAGGAGAAACAGTAAAATATTTTAGTCAAAGATTTAATATTATTACTAGAAAATTAGAAGAGCCCCTAATGGATAAATAGAGGGTTGAGTGGTTTACTTCTGACTTGCTTCCTTATCTCAAAGCCACACTTGATACACAATAGTTTAAGGAAATTTCAAAGGAAATTTAGTTGGAAATCAAATTGGAGGCTCAACCCTGGAGAAGAGAAGGGGAGACATCAATCAAAATTGAACTAGAAAGGGTACAATTGGAACTTGTGAAATTAAAACTACAACAAGAAATATAGAGGAATGAAGGATTGAAGAATAGTTCTCCTCCTAAAATTAACTCAAGGAAAAAAATGTGGTGTATGATTTATTGCAATGAAGGCCATAATAGAATTGAATTCCCATACACCGAGAGTGAAAATAGAGTAGCCGTGGAAAGATTACATTCCTCACAGAAATCATCATCTAACAATATAGCCCTAAACAAAAAGGACATGGTGTGGAATTTTTAGACTCGGGACCAACATACTTAGGATACTTGTCCCTTACTAGAAGTAGCACCACCAATAAACCAATTAATGTATTGTATGGCATGTGGATCATATAACCATTATCACCATACTTGTCCCACAATGGATGCATTAGATGACTTAAAAGATTATGCCAATAGGAGAGCTATGGCTACAAGACAAAATACAACATCTAACCCTCCTCCTACACAACCACATATGATTACAACACCTCCACCACCTACACAACCCTCACAAAAAATGATAACCACACCACAATACCCAAATCAACAAGGTGGTTAGCCGCAATTTGGAGGTGGATACCAGGGAAACAATTATAACCCTAACTATCAAGGTTACAATGATGGAGGTTACCATGGTAGTTTTAGAGGAGGATATAGAGGAGGGTATAGAGGAGGCTATGACAACTGTCAAGGAGGTAGAGGTTACCATGGTAGTGTTAGAGGAGGATATAGAGGAGGGTATAGAGGAGGCTATGAAAACTATCAAGGAGGTAGAGGTTACCAAGGATATCAATGATACAATGCTCGGGGTTATGCAGGGGATATAATCAAGGAGGTAGAGGTTACCAAGGATATCAATAATACAATGCTCGAGGTTATTGCAGGGATATAATCAAGGAGGTGGTTACCAAGATAGAAGACCAATGAATTGCTACAAATGTGGGAAAGATGGGCACCTTGCTAGAAATTGCACAGAACCTGATCCATGTAAATTTTTTCATAAGAAGGGACATGATGCATTCCATTATCTAGAAGCCACACAATTCTATAGAAGTGGATCAAAAGATCATAGGCGTTAGCACAAGAAAGCTAGAGAAAATTACAACATATAACTAGAATTCCTTGGGATGAAGCCACCCTAGCAAAAGATAAGGCTGCAAGCCTTGCTTGCTTCAGGGACCACTACTTCAGAAACTACTACTTCAGGAAGTAGAACCATAGAAGAGGATAGAAAATAAGAGGAAAAAGAAAGCTACCTAAGAATACGGATATCAAAAATGGGAAAAAAACATTGAATAACCATGGTACATGTTAGCATTCACAACTAGAAGTGCTGCTAAAACCAAGGCAATCCCAAAAGAAGAAAAAAATAATATGGCTGCCCCAAGAACAACACTCTTCAGATGAAGAATAATGGAATCCTAAATAAATTAGACTAGGATTACACTTAAAAGAAGTGGAAAGAAGTAGAGCATTAGTACAAGAAACACAACCTAGTGAAGAAAGGGAGAAGTATTATTTTGTTGAACAAGAAGTGATGGAACTAAAATAATTGGTACGGTTGACCATCAACCATGGTTTAGTGGAAAATATTAAACAATTCAAAAATACTGGAACAAGGAGGAGAGAACTTATCATGTCCATTGAATTGAAAGAGGACCCAATAGGAAAAGAAACACATTTCACACTTAGAAAACATGGCACAAGTCTCGCCATCTATCTAGACAAGGATATTTTCAACACCACTATCACCAAGGTATTATTGGATCTTGGCGTGGATGTTAACATGATGTCTAAGACCACTTGGGAAATGCTTAGAAGACCTCCTTTGGATCCTGTAAAGTATTTTATTGGATTGGCGGATGGATCCTCTCGAAAACCATTAGGGGTGTTGAAGAATGTAGAGGTAAATTTTATGGGAATAAATAAATTGGTGAAATTCTAGGTAGTGGATAATGTTGTTGTGAACCCCTCATATAACACCATTTTATCTTTAGAATGGTTCGTCAATTATAATGGAACTTTAAGTTTTGAAGAAGAAGAAGTAACTCTACATTCAGATGGGGTATGTGTTCATGTACCTTTACATGTAGGAATAAGTGCTGCATGAACAGAAGAAATATGACATGATCCCAAAGAATATGATATTGATGAAATACAAGGAGTATATGCATTAAACCACTTCTCCAACATCAAAAAGTAATTTGAACCAAATTAAGATGGCAAGATTTTGGTCAAATAATAGGATACCACAAGGATCAGATAATGTGGTGGAAGCATGGATTTATGGGTTCCCAAAGTCAAGCACTCAGAAATTACACTTGGCAAGAAGAATACCACCAAAGTTTATCACATTAGAAGATGACTACAATACCACATGTGACATTTTTACACCCGCCAGAGACAAATTTGAAGAATAAGATGAATACTTTTCACGTATAGGAAGAAGAAGATGATATATTTATGCCAACATATAATAGTTTTTCCATGGAAGAAGAAAATATGAAGGACCTTCCAATCAAGAGGGTATATAGATTGATCCATGAGCATCTCATCAAACACTACCAAAATATTCTGGCTTTGGAGATATAGAAGGATACATAAAGATCATGGAGAGAATATTTCTGAATGAAAAATCAAGGATGGAAGCATTGGATGACACCTTGATGATAAATGCTACAAGTTGGTGGGTAGTGCATAAAACTAATATATCTCATTGGAAATCAATCACTATACTGTTGAAGGCTAGATTTTTAGAAAGTGAAGGTTATTATGCCACTATCCCTTAATATTCTAAAGAAATAGACCCATGGAAACATATTCACACCTGTGAGTAGCATTGGAAGTTATGTGGGGATACCTCTCCCTATTATGGACTCAATTGTTTGTATGGACCCTTGGGCCCATACCACGGTCATGGTACACACACCAGGAGATTAGGTGGGAAACAAAAGACTGGGATCACATAGTGAAATATTTATGCCATACTTTTTCCTTTTGGGACGCATATTTGAACATTTGGAGGGTGTTACAGAAGATTAGAACATTCTTGTTTCTAACTCTCAAAGAAGCCATAAGACAATATTATGAAGACAAAGAGAATCCAGAATGGGAAATCATAAAACCGCAAGAAATCCTAATCAAATTACAAGAGATGGAAATATTCTATAATTTGGAAAAATAAGAAAATGAAGAAAATCCAGAAAATCGAAGATACAAAGTGTTAGAAGATGAGATGCAAGTAGTAGAAAACAAGGTTGAAGGAGAAAAATACTACTACCAGCCACCGAAGATTAGAAGTAAAAATATTAGACTAGAAGGAACTAAAAAATTGGCTAAAATTACAAATTACTATATAGAGAAGGAAGTAACAAAAGTCATGGAGTTACTTCATGAATTTCAAGACATTTTTCCAAAATATTTCAAAGAATTGAAAGGGATAAAAGAGGAAGCTAGAACAATGAAAATTCAGATCAAAGAAGGGTTCAAACCATTAAAGAAAAGGCCATACAAACTGAATCCAAACTTAAAGGTAAAGGTGAAATATGAGTTGGATAAAATGTTGAGTGCAGGGATCATTAAACCAGTTGATGATGTGGAATGGATCAGTCCCATGGTGATCCAAAATAAAAAGACTGGAGAAATCCATGTATGTGTAGACTATCGAGAGTTGAACAAATCTTGTATACATGATCCTTTTCCAACCCCCTTTATAGAAGAAGTACTAGAGAATGTGGTGGGAAGAGAAGTGTATTCCTTCAAAATGGTTTCTCCAGGTACCACCAAGTCAAAATTTCTCTGGAGGACCAACCAAAGACCAATTTTTCCATGGAATGGGGTTCTTTCATGTATACAGTTATGCCATTTGGCCTGAAGAATGCACCATCGCATTTAGCAGATTATGCTAAATTCCTTCAAAGATTTCATTAATGATTTTTTGAGAGGTCTATCTTGATGATTGGACTTTTTATGACCTGTTGGAAAATCATATACAAGCATTGATACAAATTTTTTAGTGGTGTAGGGAGTTACAAATTTATTTAAATTTGAAAAAATGTATCTTTTTGACCCCCTTTGGTACTCTATTGGGGCATATAATATGTAAGGAAGGTTTTCTAATTGATCCTTTGAAGACTTCAGTGATTGTAAATTTACCACCTCCAAAAACTCAAAAGGAGGTGAGGACAATTCTGGGCTACACTAGTTATCATAGGAAGTTCATCAGAACTACGTAGAAATAAGTGCCCCTCTAGAATAATTATTGAAGAAAAGAAAAAATAAGCAAATTCCTTGGTCGAAAGAATGTGTAGATGCCTTTGAAATTCTAAAAGACAAAATTCTTCATGCTCCAATTTTGATTTTTCCTGATTGGAAGATACCATTCCATGTCCATGTGGATGCATCTGAATAGTGATTGGAGTTGTTTTAACACATCCTAGGGAGAATATGGACCATCTAGTAGCATTTGCTAGCAAAAATTGGCAAAAGAAGAGAGGAATTACACTATAACATAAAGAGAAGCCTTAAGTATGGTGTATGCTCTAATGAAGTATAGGAAATATTTATTAGCCACATCATTTACATTCTACACTAATCATGAACCATTTAAGTATCTTATCAACAAACCAATGTTGCAAGGAATACTTTGTAGGTGTTTGATGTTGTTTCAAGAATTTAATTTTATAGCACTTGTCAAACTAGGAAAGCTCAATAATGGTCCAGACTACTTGTCAAGAATTGAGAATGGAGAGGATGAAGGCCCTGTTGATGATGATTGCCTTGAGGACACTTATTTTGAATTGAATCCATACTAAAAGAGTTTTATGATATTTCTTAGTTGCTACATACAGGAGAATTTCTAAGTGATTATACCCAACAATAGAAGAAGAAATTATTGAGTAGAGAATTCCCTTTTACATTAATTCAGGAAAAATGTATAAAAAGGGTCAAGATGATGTCTTGAGGAGAATAACATCAGAACATGAAAGGAAGAATGTTTTGATAGAAGCACATGAAGGCATTGTTGGTGGACATAATGGAGGAGAGAAAATAAAAAGGGAAGTAATGATGACACGACCGTAACATTACCATTTTAAGACTTTAGAAACAAGGGAATTTTTTTTTACATAATGTTCTTTGTTCTAAATTAACATAATTTAGAACACACGCTCCAATGTCAATCCATCTCATAATAAAAAAACATATGCAACCATAAATGACTTGGTGATACACCGATCTCTCATGTTAACTTAATAATGTGTATACTATGTATACTCAGCTCCTTTACCCTTTTAGGGGCACCCAAGTGTTTTGTCTAAAAGGCCTATTTGAATATCTATTACCAATATTCATCTGAAATCCTACATCTTAGACTAGGCGACATAGGAAAATGCAACCAGTAGTTTGTGATACTTTGGCCAAAGTTATTTAACATGTTTACATTCCTATATGACATACTCATCGAAATGAATATGTACCTCATCACACTTGTTCTATTATCTAGAATGGTCTTTCCTGACTTCTTTTAGTTCAATCTGATTCACGGTTTCACACTAGACAAGGGAGGAAACATGCACTAGTGTGGAATACTACTCATGGTGACTAAGGATACATAGACATATTCAATCAACTTACATAAATTGGGTGTGTCTAGTTACCCTAAGTCAACATGATTTGACCTCAACACTAGATCATGTTTCTATCCCTGTTTAGGATGGAATTGTGATCCATTCTTACACTTATGTCAATCAAGTTAAAAACTAAGTGGGGTGTTGAGACATAGAAAACTACATCATAGTATCCTCATAATGACCCCTGTCATTACAAAGGTACTATGCTACAGTTGATGTGTTCCAACATCCAACTGAGTTTCCTCAACTAGACTAGCATACTTAAGATTACAAGTTTATTAACCCATTTAATCATTGTCTTAAAGATTAATGATAACAACACTTTAAGATTCAACTAAGCATCATTTAACCTAAAAGGTTACAAGGTGTAAATTACACAAGAAGTAGGTATGCAGATATAACCTACTCTCCTAACCATTTTGAATACATGTTTAAGTTTTTCTTTAAAAAGAACAACTTATATCATATAATGACATGATTGATCTCAATGTTATGAAGGTGTGTTCATTAGATATTTTCTTATTTCAGCCTTAGCTTAAAACAAGCTTATTTAATACCTTTATTTTAGACTTCATAAAGATGAATTCTAAATCCCTTTAGTTTCCTTTTTAAGAATTCATAATTTGATTAAAGAAATCTGCCTAAGGAAGAACACAATCAACCATTCTCATAATATATTCATAACACTTTAACAAGATCTTCAAATAAGTCTCTATGATTGATTTCAAGAAAATATCCTTTTTCCTTTATCAAGGACTAATGTCCAATTATGAAAACATATTACATATGTTTTAAATACAACCAAGAATTTCATACACACATATATAATTCAATCATAATCCCTTTTTATTATTTAAGGATCTACTCAAGAGTATCAACTATTAGTTGCATCTCTTTTATGTGTAATGAATCAACTAATGTTTCAAATCCTTAATCCAAGAATTCTTATATATGAAGAACTATCAAGTTTCCAAATCCCATAACACTTAAATATCTAAGCTGCCCCTTCATTAATAAATTCAATCATAATCCCTTTTTATTATTTAAGGATCTTCTCAAGAGTATCAACTATTAGTTACATCTCTTTTATGTGTAATAAATAAATTAATGTTTCAAATCCTTAATCTAAAATTCTTATATATGAAGAACTCTCAAGTTTCCAAATCCCATAACACTTAAATATCTAAGTTGCCCCTTCATTAATAATAATACATCCCAATTTATGCGAATGAAGGTATCATAATAAGGTAGTAATCAACATTCATTAACCATTTATTTATCAAAAAGGAGTGATCCATTCACTGAATACAGAAATATTTCAAGGATTACAAAGTGTCATTAAAACAATATAAAAATAGTTTTATTACATCTTCCTTTTCCAAAAAAAGTACATCTCAAGTAATGACGCTACATAATCATCATAATAAAGAGATAATTTCTTTAGTAAAATAGATGTAACTTTCTATGTCTTTCTCCTTTCATATTTTACAAAATCCATCTACAAAATTGTTAGCACAATTCAGTTCATTTTAACTGAGCATGATAAGCACTATAACATTAAAACATTGTGATTTTATCTAACTGTTTCATAAAAGGAACCCTGTTGTTTATGAAACAGTTTTGAAAACACAAAACAAGATAAACAAAAAGAATTTTCCCAAAAGATTACAAACCAAGAAGGAGAGAGAAAGATTATGGAATCTATAAGTAATGTATAAGCAATAACTAATTACATCATCATAATTAATTCTATTTCCACATCCATATGAACTCATTTCAACATGCTAGAAATAAAAACAACAGTATTAAAGAAGGGAGAAATTAATACTTCAAATCTAAACCTTATCTTCTCAGTCAAGTTCCAACTTAAGTTCCTTAACTCAATCTATTCTGAATTTTCAAGAAGAAGTAAAAATATATACAAAAAAATCACTATAATAAGTATACTATTATGCTACTCAAAGTTAACAACCTGATTAGTAACTAAAAAGACCAACCAAATATCTAAATACATTCCATCAAACAATATTAACTATATCAGGCTCAACACAGAGTCTAGAAATTAGATTGATCAAGAATAAGCCTCAACATTCTAGGTAAGGAAGGTTTATCCAACTAAGGATTAAAACAAGACCAACATAACTCATTACAAAATTTCCCCAGACTTGAACTCATTTTAGAGTTAGATCCAAAGTGATCAATCCATAACAACATTCAAGTTTCCTAAAACATCAACATCTAAAAAGGTTTCCTAAAGGCTTCCATTACAACCAAAGTCTACGATTCAATACCACATTCATAGATAAATCTAATAAATCCACTATATATCATTAACATCATGATTTATATTCTAATGCTAATGTCTAAGACATAACAATCCATTCCAAACTTCTATAATAGATCACAATTTTATCTCGACTGATGGGACTCATCATAATGAAGGATCAAAATATGAATGCTACAACAATAACAGATTGCACATTACACCAACCATCCCAAAGGACATCTTACATCAATTTCATCAATATCACTATCATAAAGATGACATGACAACTTAGGGTTTCCATGACAGTGTGGACCAAAAACAAGAAATGAATGCTGAAACACACCAAATATTCCAAGTTCCATAGACCCAAATGTTGGAAAAAAACTTTTAAAAAGAGAAGCAAATTAGAGGAACAATACTTCCATCACATGAAGAAGACATAGCTTAATATAAAATATATTTGAGCAAACAACCCAACATATCCTCATTCCACACAAGAACCCGTAAATGGGCTTGAATTCAAAGAAGACTCAACAACAAAAAGTAAACAAAACACTATTAGTTTCAATTCTAAATTGGTCATCAAATAACTACAATGCTCAACAAGAAGAAGAGTAGAGAGAGGATAATAACAATTTTAGTCTCATTTCTAGACCGGATGCTGAAATAAATCACCATCACCCAAACAAGGAGGACAAAAAGAGCATGAGAAAAAAACTTAACATTTTACAAAATACTCATCTACATTCAACAATATTTTCCTAACTTTGAGAGATCAACAACATCTATCTAATAAAATCATTAGACCAGGTTGGGTAAATAAAATATTATTAGAACACAAAAGGAATAGAACCAAGACATTAGACAACATACTTTCTGTTCATCTTTACTGATAAGGTTCATTGAAAAGATCAAATATTTAATACAAAACCCTTTAAATAAGAACCCAAAAATAAGTATATCCCAGATCTAAATGAACTGTATGCTCCTCAAAATCTAGACATGATATAATATTGAAAAAATAATGGGTCTTTTCGGCCATTAAAGACCAAAACCTAGACACATATTAACCTGAAACAATGGTGTAAATTTAAAACCACCAAAACGACGTCTATTAAATCGATAAAATTCAATCATAATGATAAAGAAAGCATTCAAACAAAGAATCTACAAATTCCAACCAAAAACCAAGTTACTTATAAATGCATAAAAATATTCAGTCTAGATAATCATTTAATAGAGAACAACACAGATCCATTCTTTTGCCAAAGAAGATTCTACTGCAAATAAGCTAATCATAACTGCAACTAATATAACCTAGAATTCATATTCCACACAACAACAAAAAAAAACATTATGCATCTAAAGGAAATAAGCCAAAACACCATTGAAGCAAGGAATAAGAAAATACAGAATTAGAACTAGAAGGTTTTCAAAAGAGCAGAGTTATTTTAATGAAGAAATTTAAATAAAAGTAGAAAACTTAAAGAGATAGGGCCTATCATGCCTGATAGATCTCCTGTCTTCAATTTCTTGTTGTAAATCTTCAAGAAAAGCTTCAAAGAGCAGCTTCTTTCCATGAAAATGCCAATGACCAACTTAGAAACCTTATTTTCTTTCTTCTTATAGCTTCTTAGTGATATTTTCATTACCATCACCACCATGCAAGGTGAAACAAGAATGCAAGGATTCGAACTGCAGGTTTGAAATGGAAAACCACATGTAGAGCTTCAATATTTCCAAAAGCCAGATGAGCAATATAAAAACTGAAAACCATTCTTTCTTCCAACCTCCCCTACTTCCTAGGTGGTTTTTCCACAATTGCCAAGAATAATAAATGCCAAACAAGACTAACAGTCCTTCCATATCTCCCGCCACCACCAACTCATATTTGGCTATGACCAAATTTAAATTTTCATGCATCTTAAACTTTAGTAGAGGTTCCAAATCATCCTCTTACTATCCCTCATGCACTTGCCAAATTTGGCTACAACAGAGAGTTTTAATGCCCATTAAATCCCTCATAAATATTTATAGGTTGGTGCCATTGACCTTCCTTTACATGTCATCCATTCCGTCCCCTTAGGTTATCCCAAGTCTTAGGTTAGGTTCATAACATTAGTTTAGGAACTAACTTAGGTCCTTAGGTTAATTTATTAGTTTAGTCTAAGGCTTTTCCTTTTTATTAACATTCCACATTAATAAAAAAATTAGTAACTTAGGATAGACTTACAACTTAGGATAGGATTACCATCTTAGGAACATATATTTAATTAGGTTCCTAAACAATTGTAAAAATTGTAAATTACATCTTACCCAAAGAAGAATCAATAATGACATTATTGGATCACTTGTGAAGGGTGTGAGAAGAAAAATTCACCCGTGATCCTGTGGTAATCCTACTTCAAAATCTAACGTTTTTCCCAGCTTGGTCAAGATGACCTCAACATCATGAAATTGAAAGCATGCCTTGGATCATTGAAATTGATCCAAGGTATAGCTATCCTACATCATAGATTATGAAAACTGAAGCACAAGTTCAAGTGTAACAAAGACTATGAACTAGTTTAAATTGAATCAATTTCTTATTTCCACATGTAGTGAATCATTCAACATAAGAAGGAATGAAATACTTCATTTTAAATTCAGCATAGACATGGAAAAATTGTATCTATTTCCAAAAGATAACATATTATCTACAACAAACATGATTACTTAGTTCACAAGAGTACACCATCTTGTAAAAGAATCACATATCAATGTTTGTAACTTCACATACGATGTCATCATAGATATCAACCATTTTAGAGGCATTACAAAGACTATGGTTGGCTACATTATTTAGAGATGATCACAAACATGATAGATCATGTGATATATGCCAAAGATGAAATGACACTAATACCTATGTTGCAATTAGCTCCATTTGAGAAATGGGATATTGATTTCATACGACATTCCAAAGAAAGGTTCATCATCAGACATTCCAAAGAAAGGTTCATCATCACTGAACATAATATTTTACAAGGTGGGTAGAGGTGGTCCCCACAAAAGATTGTACAAAGGTATGAAATGTGAAACCATCTATATGTGATTTCTTTTGTAAAAAATGGAACAAAGGATGTGTTCCTTTGATTGAGAACCCACCACTCATGGGCTACCGATAATGTAACACCCTAAACTGTTGAATCTTCTTTATGTGATTTCTTTTGTAAAAAGGATGTGTTCCTTTGATCTTTGATATGTACTCGAATCTTCTTTGAGATTGCAGATTTGATTAGACTCTTTTATTTATTTCATTTTACATCTGAGTTTAATCTGATCTCGGAACGAATTATGAAGTTATTCATCTATAAGACCTAGCCTTGGATCAGTGGTATTGATCCAAGTGGTGCTTTAAGTTTTTCATGATGAATTAAAAATTATAAACCTTTCACAGTTGTGTAAGGTCTCAATTCGTTGAATAAAGCCAATCCCGAGTCTAACTCAGGTTGATCGTGTGAAATGGAATGGTTCCCGATATCGAAGTATATCTGGAAGGTCTTGGTCGTGGACCAGGTAATAATTCTGCATATAATTCTGTAGCCTAATGGCAGTACAGGAGTGAACCCTGTTCGAGAATGCATCTTTGTAGGTCTTTTTACGAGCGTAAGAAATGTTAGACCTAACTGGAATTATAAATGTTAGTAACCTAAAACTAAACTTAACCTAGGGGTTAGTGTTAATCTAACCTAGACCTAGGCTAAGAGCTAATGTTCTAAGTTAATATCTATGTTCTAAGAAGTTAGACTAGGTGTTATCCTAAATTCTAACCTAAGTTACTAACCTAACTATTGAACAAGGATGTAAGGGGACCTATGGAGGGATGCGAACCATGGGTGGCTTTTTCTATGTCATTAAATGCAAAGGATAAGTATGAAGGATAGGTATTGGTAGAAGTTTTAGAAACGGCTAACTTGAGCCGACGTGGCAGGTCGCCAAAACTAAAAATGGTCTTGAAATTTTATTTGTCTATCGCCAACTATGGCGGTCGGTGGCAGTGGAGTTTGAGCGGGAAGTTGGGAGTAAATGTAATTAATGAGCTCGGAAGTCAAGCTCATAATTCGCGAGAAGGCATGCAAATTGGAAAGTTAATGTTTTGTTTGGCTTATCACGAATTCTGGTTTTCCCTCTGCCTGTTCTCTGGTTCTTCGCACCAGTCTTCTTGGTGTTGCATGGCGAGTATGAGCGTATCTAGCTCTTTCCTCTGGCAAGGAAAATATATAAGTCATGGAAATAGCAAAATTTTGTTGGTGGCTCTAACTTGGAAAAGGAAAAGAAAGTCCGAGCTCTTTCAGTGGTTTGCTTCGAAATTTGAGCAAATATCCGTGCATGTTAGGCCCTAACTTTTAAAAATATTGCTCTTCTTCAAATGATTTCATTATAACAACTCTGTTCAAATGATTTATGGAAATAGATGGATTCTATGGTATCCTTGTGTGATTTTCGACACCTTTGTATCTTCATGCTAGTTCGGCTTTTTCAATTTAACCCTTGATGGGTGTTTATTATATTCGATCACTATATTTCTTTGTGTTTTGCATTACGGCTTTTATATGCAAAATATATGAGAAGAAGGTATGCTCGGCCTACTCTGCGAGAGCCCATAAATTGTTCTTGGGATGGGTATAGGCCACTGTGATGCTTGTTGATTTATACTCGAAGTCGATGCTTGTTGTTGATACTTGCCGTTGTTGCTTGTTGTGGGTACTTGTCGGAAGGGATATACTGATGGACATTTGTTTGGTTGTTCAGTTAAAATTGAACTTTTTGTAAGCTATGTCGTGGTTATTATTTAGTGGTGGTTATGGATTTTTGTTGGGTTTCGTTATGAATTTTATAGTTATTGTGAAGAGGTAACATATTGTGTTACAGTATTCATTACGACCTCACTGGAGTTGTTTTTCCCTTTCGTGAAGGTTAAGGGGATTCAACCCGTTTATATATATATATATATATATATATATATATATATATATATATGTTTATTATATTGAAACGACTCTGTAGAGTCCATTGAATGATTTGTGCACTATGAACCACTTGTGGAAGCTTTATATATCTAAGAATATTGGAAGAGATTCATTGGAATTCTTATTCTACAAATCGGTGATTTGTTTAAGCCTGATTTTTAATGTTTATCATTGTTGGCATAGTTGGGAATCATTGTTTATTATTTATTTTATATCTGTTACTTACCATAGTTCAAGTGGAATCCTTTCTAGGTAACTACAATGACTGTCTCAAATTAAGCTTGCTTAGTTTACTATTGTTTCGACAATTTGTTGGGTTCCTTGAGTTTGGAAAGATATCTTGTATATCGGCTTCGTAAAAGCTATATTGTGAATACTTGGTATACGGATTTAGTTTTAAATCCTTGATTGGTAATCTATGTCACCGTATCTCGTATAAGCTTGAGGATGAACAAGTAATGTTTATGGCTTTGTTGGATTTCTTAAAATAACTTGACATTATGTATTATGGCTTTTATAATGTAGGTCGTGAATAACATACTTTCAACTCTGGATGCGTTCAGAAGTGACTATGTTATGTTATGTTATGTTTTCTTTCTGATTACATTCCAGTTAGATGTGGCTATGCATGTTGCGTGGATTTCATTTAAAAATCTCTCTGCATAGTCATAGGGAATTGTCATTGCTAAAATGATTTCGAGTCTCTTGTTGACTGCGATAACAGAAGAGATCCTTTGAATTCGACCTTGGGTCTAAAAGCCTTACAGTGTAGAAAGGTCTTGAATGAGTTGAAGGTTGTCATAAGGTATTGTTGGCGTGTTACGTCTTCTGTGCATAGATATCCATTTCTGAGCTTGATTGAGTTTAGGAGTAGTTGATTTTACCTTAACAGGTAATGGCATTTAATATCTTCTTGTTTGTCACTTCTTGCGTGAGAACATACTGAGTCTGCTTGTTGATAGACACCGTTGTTTGGCATGAGGGCTACTATACTGTAGTTGCTTTCTTGTAAGCTTTAACAAAATAGTGGTGTTGTTGATGGTCTCGACTGATTTATTTGCATGTGTATTAAGTGAATGCCTTGCTCTTGAAAAGATGGTACAGTCATGAGCTAGATCTTAAGGAAATAAGTATTATTTGTTTATTTCTCTTCTGATATAAAGTATAGGTTGATATAATTGTTTATCTAACTTTTGGAATTGTTCTATCATGCTGATGGAATCATGAAAGGTTATTTATTTATTATGTTGAATATATAATCCATCTGATGTTGCTGTCCTTGGGATTCAGATGGATAGTTGGTTAGATGCATTTGTCTTCTTGGTCACTAACGTTTTAATGATTTGATCTCATTTAAACAGGGTGTTTAATGAAAACAATTGATGTATTGCAATTGTTTTAAAGGTTAGTGCTTATCATGCTCAGTTCATCGAACTGACCCATGTTGACTATTTTTGCAGATGGTTGCCGTGAGTGGTAAAAGCATGCAGATCTGATAGGATGATCAGATTGTTTAGATTTGATTTTAAGTAGAATTTCAGTTTGAATTTCTTTAAATGTACTATAAGAGGAAAGATGTTCTTCTTCCGTTGAGTATTGTATCAAGTATGCTGAATGCATAAAATGTATTTGATTAGTTCTAAAAGGAATGGAAATTGATATTGTTACTTATGTGTCTATATT
Organism: Taxus wallichiana var. yunnanensis; assembly: GCA_018340775.1. Lineage (NCBI taxonomy): Eukaryota > Viridiplantae > Streptophyta > Pinopsida > Cupressales > Taxaceae > Taxus > Taxus wallichiana. Next base: position 109,414,688 of record CM031240.1, read on the forward strand.
CTTATCTTGATAGTTTGACCTTCTTCGGTTCAAATGATCTAAAGAGCATTGTTATTATTATATAATTTGGAGACTTTTGTGATTATCAATGTAAGCTTTGCAAGAATATAAGACTGAATTCTTATGATTGTTTAGCAGTTCTGGTATGTTCTATCAGAAGCTAAATTGAAATTTAGGTAACTATCTTTTTGAAAGATAGGGTTAAAATATACCTAAGCAGAACGCTAAACAAACTGAATTAAATTATTAATCCCTAGTCCTGATTATGACAGGACAACATTTAATTGGATTCTGAATCATTTATATTGATACTTATAAGTATGATATAAATTCAGTTATGAGAACTTATATAAACCTAATGGGGTTCAGATGGCAATCTCATGTGAAGTTTATGAGATATTGTCCAATTCCGTTGTTTTAGAATTATGTATATTCTATGAACTCCGTGATGAGACCTTGGTCTTAATAACTCCTCTGTGTAATGGGTTTTATTGAGGAAGGTCATCCTAGATGAAGAATCCAGGATCGGGAAAGGCTAACCTTAGGGGAACGTCTTTAATGTAATTTAAACTCAACGTGCGTAACGCATTTTAATAAGTAGATCTTTTCGAGGCGGATTTAAAGGTTGACGGCACAAGTCAACTGCGGGGTTGTACCTCAGAAGATTAGGATCTTCTCGAAGTTACAACAATGCAGGTGACTTATGACGACACCCTTTGCATTGATCGCTAAGATTTACACTTTGATCTCGAACGAGTTACTCAGGGACCGATTAGGAATGTGATCATGTTACAAGGCTTCCTAGGAGATTCGGGGTATCTTGACACACTGGTTTAACTTGGGTTGAACCAGTATGTCATCGTATCCCTAATCCTCATGGGCATCCATATAACGTTATCACCTTGTTAATCCGTTTCCGAGTGAATAAGTTGAGATAGGAGGGACCGATTGTGAGTCGGTATAAGACATTCTACATAACATAAGAATGGGGTGAAGGGCGTATTCCAGATTGACGAGTATGCCGTTAAGGAATACGAGACATAAACAGTATGTTTCAAATCTTTGGCCAAAGTATCGCAAGCTGCTGATTGCGTTGTCCTAATTCACCTAGTCTAAGGGATGAGATGCCGATGAATAATGGTAACAATTATTCATTAGGTTCCTTGACAGAGCATTCGAATCCCGAGAATAGGGAGAGAACCGCAAGAGTGAAGTGTTAAATAAAAACGCCAACTCTTATTACTCATGAATAGATCGGTAGATTACCGAGTCATGGAATGAATAGATCGGAGGTACTCCAGTCATTACAAACTGCATATGGTTGTCTGCATTATAAGAATGGTTATTTGATTGAGTTCTAAATTAGGTATTTAGAACCAGGATGCAATTATCAAAAAAAAAAAAAAATTGACTTGTTCTATTTTCTAAAATGAGGATGTTACATCTTGGTATCAGAGCTGAAGGTTGCAGCTCTTGGACCTATTGTCCATAATCGATAAAAACCTGAATTTTCTTGTAACGAGAAAATGGTTAGAACAAGGGGAACGTTGCGAATAATGCTCCACCTGAAGGAGGGGCGGCAACAACCTAGAAACTTGATGAGATCCTTGCTGCCTTGTTGGACACAAGAGATCGTTTAGCTGTACTTGAGCAAAGCGATGGGGAATGAGGAGGATGAAGAAGTCTGAAATGATAATCAGCCACCTCCGAGGACAACCCCAATATGGGTGTTGATGTTAATCTTTGTAAATGCACTGTCCAACCGAGAAAACAAAAAGGCCATATTAGCGTGAAACTCACTAATGATATAAAAGGATAAGCCCACCTAAGTACGATGGCACCACATTAGGAGATGGAGCTGAGAACTGGCTCAGCGAAAATGGAGAAGTACTTTGCAATAAGGAACTTCTCAGAGGAAACCAAAGCTATTTGGGGAGCCTATCAGCTTTCCCACGAAGCATCTTCGTGGTGGGATAGCCGTAAAGCTGAACTAAACATTGATGAGACCAATATTACTTGGGATCAATTTAAAGGCTATTTTAGGCAACGTTGGCTGCCACAACTTTTCTATGATCAGAAAATGATAGAATTTCAGAACTTAGCTCAAGGGAAGCTAACAGTAATCCGAATCTTGGGAGTGGGTTTACAAAACTCCTCAAGTATGTACCACAGTATCAAACTGACGAGAAGTTCAGAATATGGAAATTCATCATGGGATTGAATCCCGTGATAGGGGGAGAGGTCGATGTTCACAGTCCAACCACTATGGAAGGAGTTGTTGAAAAGGCCATAAGGCAAGAACAGAAATTAAAGGCTATTTCTGCTCATAAAGAGGAAGTGCGGAAGAAGACTGCAAACCCTTCTTCAACCTCTCTTGCACCCAAAAAGGACCATGGAAAAAGTTTGGAAACAAGAATAAGTTTTCAGGAGATAACAGTAAGAAAGCAGCAGTAAATAAGCCTGCTGGAAATGTAAGGGATAATTTTGCTAAAAATTATAACAATGGGCAGAAGCCCTATGGAGGACAACGTGACAATTACAAGGCTGGAAGCAATTTTGAGCCTAAAAAGGGACCTGTAGGAGGCTGCTACAATTGTGGCAAAGATCACTACGCAAATCAGTGCCCTTTGAAGAAGGATGATCGTAATCAGCAGCATAAGATACATGCTGCAGTAGCAGACAAGCAAGCTGAAAAGCAAGTAACACCTATAGAAGTTTCGGGTAAGTTATTTGGCATACCTGTCACTATTCTTTTTGATACAGGAGCTACTGAATGTTTTATTTCTAATAAACTTGCTTCTAAACTTAAAAGAAAAGCTGGAAAAATGGATAAATCTTGGACTGTACAGTATGGTAATAACTCTGTTCATACAGTGAGTATGTGTCTTTTTGGGGCAGTCCTTGACTTACCTAACTTTTCCACGGAAGTTGATCTCTATGTTACACCTTTGGGATCGTATGACATTGTCATCGGTGTCAATTGGTTAGCTGACCATAAAGCAAAAGTAGACTGCTATGAAAAGAACATAAAGTGTTTAGATGATCAGCTGGAAACCGCAGAGATTCAAGGTGTGAAATGAGAAATTTCAGTTAGGAAACTGTCAGCTATGCAGCTTAAAAAGGCTAAGAATAAAGGATGTACTCTTTATGCAGTAAAGATATCTGAATCTTCAGAAGAAGATGGTGATTATATGAAGCAAATTCCTCTGTTACAAAGTTTCAGGGATGTTTTTCCTGAAGAATTACCAGGGTTACCACCCAAGAGAGAATTTGACTTTACCATTGAAATCAAACCGGGAACTGAACCTATATCCAAAGTGCCTTATAGGATGACTACTACAGAGTTAGTCGAGCTTAAGGCACAGTTGCAAGAACTTTTGACAAAAGGTTTGATTAGACCAAGTGTTTCACCTTGGGGTGCACCTGTGATATTTGTGAAAAAGAAGGATGGAACACTTAGGCTGTGTATTGATTATCGGATGTTGAACAAAGCAACAATCAAGAACAGATATCCACTTCCAAGGATCGACGATCTATTTGATCAGATGCATGGAGCAGCGGTTTATTCTAAGATAGATCTTCGATCTGGTTATCATCAGTTAAGGATTAAAGAAGAAGACATTCATAAAACAGCTTTCCGAACAAGGTACGGACATTATGAATTCACGGTTCTACCCTTTGGATTAACTAATGCACCCGCAGCCTTTATGAACTTAATGAATAATATTTTTCAAGAATATCTGGACAAGTTTGTACTTGTATTCTTGGACGATATTCTCATTTATTCTAAAAGCGTTGAGGAGCACAATGAGCATTTGAAGATAGTTTTGGAAATTCTGAGAAAAAGAAAGTTGTATGGTAAGTTATCCAAATGTTCTTTCTTTGATTCAGAAGTTCACTATTTGGGTCATGTCATAAGTAAAGAAGGAATTGTTGTAGATCCTTCAAAAATAGTGGCAATAACTGAGTGGCCTGCGCCAAAGAATGTACATGAAGTAAGAAGCTTCATGGGTCTTGCAGGTTACTATAGAAAATTTGTAAAGGATTTTTCTAAGGTAGCTGCACCAATAACTTCATTGCAGAAGAAGGATAAGAAATTCATATGGAATGACAAGTGCGAAGCGGCTTTCAAAAGTCTGAAAGACCAGTTGACTTCTGCACCTATATTAGCTGTACCAGACCCTAATGGGAATTTTACTGTTGTAACGGATGCTTCCGGGGAAGGCCTTGGAGGTGTTTTGCTACAAAATGATCAAGTCATTGCATATGAAAGTAGAAAACTCAAGTTACATGAGCTGAACTATGCCCCTCATGATTTGGAGCTTGCTGCCATTGTTCATGCACTTCAAGTCTGGAGACACTACTTACTTGGGAAACCTTTTGAGTTGAAAACTGATCACTTAGGGCTGAAATATATTTTTACTCAGCCTAATCTGAATGCCAGACAGAGAAGGTGGTTAGAATTTTTATCACAATATGATTTTGATATTAGCTATATCAAAGGGAAGGAGAATAGAGTAGCTGATGCTCTAAGTCGTAGGAGGCACATTTCTGCTCTTATAACATTAAGAACTCAGTTCAAGGAGGAGGTAAAGAGTGCCTCAGAATCTGATAATTACTTTCTGCAGGTAAAGGCAGCGCTTGCTGCAGAACCTAATGATGAAAGGTATAAAGGTTTTCATTTTGATAATGAAGGAATCTTGCGTTATGAAAACAGGGTATATGTACCTATGTTGAATGACTTGAGGAAGAAGTTGTTAGTGGAATTTCATAATTCACCTTTCTCTGGACACCCGGGTATCACAAAGATGCTTGCTGATCTGAAACAGCAATACTTTTGGAAAGGTATGAAAAAGGATGTCATAAATTTTGTGACCCATTGTTTGGAGTGTCAGCGGGTTAAGGCAGAACATATGCACCCTGCTGGACTGTTATATCCTCATAGCATACCGCAGTACAAATGGCAAGTAATAACCATGGATTTTGTACAAGGATTACCCATGTCCAGGAATAAACATGATGTTATCCTGGTAGTTGTAGATAAACTGACTAAGGTAGCTCATTTCATCACTGGAAATCTAAAGGATGATTCACCAGTGCTGGCCAAAAGATTCGTACACGAAATTTTCAGATTGCATGGTGTACCAGAATTGATTATATCTGACAGGGATCCAAGAATGACGTCAAGGTTTTGGCAAACACTTAATACAACTCTTGGAACAAAACTAAACTTCAGTTCTGCATATCATCCGGAAACGGATGGACAAACTGAAAGGGTAAATCAAGTGTTGGAGGACATGTTGCGGATGTATTGCATGGATCAACAGTATAAATGGGAAGAGTATCTTCCATTAGTTGAGTTCATACAACAACACTTATCATTCATCTCTCAAAATGGCACCCTTTGAAGCACTTTATGGAAGAAAGTGCAGAACTCCTGTTAGTTGGGACAGTGTTGAGGATAGAGTGGTAATTGGACCAGAGATTCTCACAGAAATGGAACAGCAAGTTAAGCTGATTCGTGAAAGATTAAAGGAAGCAGCGGATAGGCAGAAGAGCTATGCTGACCTTAAGCGGGTTGATAGAAGGTTTGAGCTTGGTGATAAGGTTTTTCTTCGTGTTAAACCCAGAAAGAGTTCTATAACTTTTGGCAAGGCTGCCAAGTTGTCACCTCGATTCATGGGACCTTTCGAAATTGTCGAAATAATCAATCCTGTAGCTTATCGTTTAGCATTACCACCTGCTTTATCTCACATGCATGATGTTTTCCATATTTCTTTGCTTAAGAAATACGTTTCAGATCTGTCACATGTTTTAAATTGGAATTCCTTGCAGGTCCAAGACCCAGGAATAATCATGGTTAAACCCACACGAGTGCTGGAAACTCACCAATTGCATTTAAGAAATCGTGAAATACAGCAATGTAAGGTCCAGTGGGACCAGTTTAACGAAGAAAGTGCAACTTGGGAAAATCTAGAAGAGATGAAAATTGCTTTTCCTTCTCTTTTTCAACAGAATGAAATCTGTTGACAAAACATTCTTTTCTAAACTTATTTTTTTAAAGTATTTATGAAAGCCAGATGAAGGCAAACATTATTCAGGTTGAATAAAATATGTCTGTGACATTGATTTCTGGAACTATTCAATTTGGAAATAGTCACATTGTTTGTGTACTGATAAATTGGTTGACCTGAAGGTTAATCAAATATGTAATCATCGGGATGATGAATCTTTTTAGGAGGGAAGCATGTAACACCCTGAACTGTTGTTACTTCCTCCTAAGCATACAAGTGTTGATATGTGATTTCTTTTGTAAAAAGGATGTGTTCCTTTGATTGAGAAGTCATGCTTGATATGTACTGAATCTTCTTTGCAGATTGCAGATCTTTGACTGAGTCAGAATTTGATTAGACTCTTTTATTTATTTCATTTTACATCTGAGTTTAATCTGATCTCGGAACGAATTATAAAGTTATTCATCTATAAGACCTAGCCTTGGATCAGTGGTATTGATCCAAGTGGTGCTTTAAGTTTTTCATGATGAATTAAAAATTATAAACCTTTCACAGGTTGCAAGGTCTGAATTCGTTGAATAAAGCCAATCCCGAGTCTAACTCAGGTTGATCGTGTGAAATGGAATGGTTCCCGATATCGAAGTATATCTGGAAGGTCTTGGTCGTGGACCAGGTAATAATTCTGTTGCATATAATTCCGTAGCCTAATGGCAGTACAGGAGTGAACCCTGTTCGAGAATGCATGTTGTAGGTCTTTTTCTGAGCGTAAGAAATGTTAGACCTAACTGGAATTATAAATGTTAGTAACCTAAAACTAAACTTAACCTAGGGGTTAGTGTTAATCTAACCTAGACCTAGGCTAAGAGCTAATGTTCTAAGTTAATATCTATGTTCTAAGAAGTTAGACTAGGTGTTATCCTAAATTCTAACCTAAGTTACTAACCTAACTATTGAACAAGGATGTAAGGGGACCTATGGAGGGATGCGAACCATGGGTGGATTTTTCTATGTCATTAAATGCAAAGGATAAGTATGAAGGATAGGTATTGGTAGAAGTTTTAGAAATGGCTAACTTGAGCCGACGTGGCAGGTCGCCAAAACTAAAAATGGTCTTGAAATTTTATTTGTCTATCGCCAACTATGGCGGTCGGTGGCAGTGGAGTTTGAGCGGGATGTTGGGACTAAATGAAATTAATGAGATCGGAAGTCGAGCTCGGAATTTGTGAGAAGGCATGCAAATTGGAAAGTTAATGTTTTGTTTGGCTTATCACGAATTCCGGTTTTCCTCTGCCTGTTCTCTGGTTCTTCGCACCAGTCTTCTTGGTGTTGCATGGCGAGTATGAGCGTATCTAGCTCTTTCCTCTGCAAGGAAAATATATAAGTCATGGAAATAGCAAAATTTTGTTGGTGGCTCTAACTTGGAAAAGGAAAAGAAAGTCCGAGCTCTTTCAGTGGTCTGCTTCGGAAATTTGAGCAAATATCCAGGCATGTTAGGCCCTAACTTTTAAAAATCTTGCTCTTCTTCAAATGATTTCATTATAACAACTCTGTTCAAATGATTTATGGAAATAGATGGATTCTATGGTATCCTTGTGTGATTTTCGACACTGTATCTTCATGCTGGTTCGGCTTTTCAATTTAACCCTTGATGGGTGTTTATTATATTCGACTGTTGCTATATTTCTTTGTGTTTTGCATTCCGGCTTTTATATGCGAAATATATGAGAAGAAGGTATGCTCGGCCTGCTCTGCGAGAGCCCATAAATTGTTCTTGGGATGGGTACAGGCCACTGTGATGCTTGTTGATTTATACTCGAAGTCGATGCTTGTTGTTGATACTTTCCATTGTTGCTTGTTGTGGGTACTTGTCGGAAGGGATATACTGATGGACATTTGTTTGTTGTTCGATTAAAATTGAACTTTTTGTAAGCTATGTCGTGTGTTATTATTTAGTGGTGGTTATGGATTTTTGTTGGGTTTCGTTATGAATTTTATAGTTATTGTGAAGAGGTAACATATTGTGTTACAGTATTCATTACGACCTCACTGGAGTTGTTTTTCCCTTTCGTGAAGGTTAAGGGGATTCAACCCATTTATATATATATATATATATATATATATATATATGAATTATATATATATAATAAATTATATGTGAAATGAATACGACTCTGTAGAGTCCATTGAATGATTTGTGCACTATGAACCACTGTGGAAGCTTTATATATCTAAGAATATTGGAAGAGATTCAGTTGGAATTCTTGTTACGAAATCAGTGATTTGTTTAAGCCTGATTTTTAATGTTTATCATTGTTGGCACAGTTGGGAATCATTGTTTATTATTTATTTGATATACTGTTACTCGGGTTCAGTGGAATCCTTTCTAGGTAACTACAGTACCTGTCTCAAATTAAGCTTGCTTAGTTTACTATTGTTTCGACACTGTTGGGTTCCTTGAGTTTGGAAAGATATCTTGTATATCGGCTTCTGTAAAAGCTATATTGTGAATACTGGTATACGGATTTAGTTTTAAATCCTTGATTGGTAATCTGTGTCACTGTATCTGTATAAGCCTGAGGATGAACAAGTAATGTTTATGGCTTTGTTGGATTTCTTAAAATAACTTGACATTATGTATTATGGCTTTTATAATGTAGGTCGTGAATAACATACTTTCAACTCTAAATGCGTTCAGAAGTGACTATGTTATGTTATGTTATGTTTTCTTTCTGATTACATTCCAGTTAGATGTGGTTGTGCATGTTGCGTGGATTTCATTTAAAAATCTCTCTGCATAGTCATAGGGAATTGTCATTGCTAAAATGATTTCGAGTCTCTTGTTGATTGCGATAACGAAGAGATCCTTTGAATTCGACCTTGGGTCTAAAAGCCTTACAAAGTAGAAAGGTCTTGAATGAGTTGAAGGTTGTCATAAGGTATTGTTGGCGTGTTACGTCTTCTGTGCATAGATATCCATTTCTGAGCTTGATTGAGTTTAGGAGTAGTCGATTTCACCTTAACAGGTAATGGCATTTAATATCTTCTTGTCTGTCGCTTCTTGCGTGAGAACATACTTGAGTCTTCTTGGCTGATAGACACCGTTGTTTGGCATGAGGGCTACTATACTGTAGTTGCTTTCTTTCTTGTAAGCTTTAACAAAACAATGGTGTTGTTGATGGTCTCGACTGATTTATTTGCATGTGTATTAAGTGAATGCCTTGCTCTTGAAAAGATGGTACAGTCATGAGCTAGATCTTAAGGAAATAAGTATTATTTGTTTATTTCTCTTCTGATATAAAGTATAGGTTGATATAATTGTTTATCTAACTTTTGGAATTGTTCTATCATGCTGATGGAATCATGAAAGGTTATTTATTTATTATGTTGAATATATAATCCGTCTGATGTTGTTGTCCTTGGGATTCAGATGGATAGTTGGTTAGATGCATTTGTCTTCTTGGTCACTAACATTTTAATGATTTGATCTCATTTAAATAGGGTGTTTAATGAAAACAATTGATGTATTGCAATTGTTTTAAAGGTTAGTGCTTATCATGCTCAGTTCATCGAACTGACCCATGTTGACTATTTTTGCAGATGGTTGCCGTGAGTGGTAAAAGCATGCAGATCTGATAGGATGATCAGATTGTTTAGATTTGATTTTAAGTAGAATTTCAGTTTGAATTTCTTTAAATGTACTATAAGAGGAAAGATGTTCTTCTTCCGTTGAGTATTGTATCAAGTATGCTGAATGCATAAAATGTATTTGATTAGTTCTGAAAGGAATGGAAATTGATATTGTTACTTATGTGTCTATATTCTTATCTTGATAGTTTGACCTTCTTCGGTTCAAATGATCTAAAGAGCATTGTTATTATTATATAATTTGGAGACTTTTGTGATTATCAATGTAAGCTTTGCAAGAATATAAGACTGAATTCTTATGATTGTTTAGCAGTTCCGGTATGTTCTATCAGAAGCTAAATTGAAATTTAGGTAACTATCTTTTTGAAAGATAGGGTTAAAATATACCTAAGCAGAACGCTAAACAAACTGAATTAAATTATTAATCCCTAGTCCTGATTATGACAGGACAACATTTAATTGGATTCTGAATCATTTATATTGATACTTATAAGTATGATATAAATTCAGTTATGAGAACTTATATAAACCTAATGGGGTTCAGATGGCAATCTCATGTGAAGTTTATGAGATATTGTCCAATTCCGTTGTTTTAGAATTATGTATATTCTATGAACTCCGTGATGAGACCTTGGTCTTAATAACTCCTCTGTGTAATGGGTTTTATTGAGGAAGGTCATCCTAGATGAAGAATCCAGGGATCGGGAAAGGCTAACCTTAGGGGAACGTCTTAAATGTAATTTAAACTCAACGTGCGTAACGTAATTTAATAAGTAGATCTTTTCGAGGTGGATTTAAAGGTTGACGGCACAAGTCAACTGCAGGGTTGTACCTCCGAGAAGATTAGGATCTTCTCGAAGTTACAACAATGCAGGTGACTTGTGACGACACCCTTTGCATTGATCACTAAGATTTACACTTTGATCTCGAACGAGTTACTCAGGGACCGATTAGGAATGTGATCACGTTACAAGGCTGCCTAGGAGATTCGGGGTATCTTGACACACTGGTTTAACTTGGGTTGAACCAGTATGTCATCGTATCCCTAATCCTCGTGGGCATCCATATAACATTATCACCTTGTTAATCCGTTTCTGAGTGAATAAGTTGAGATAGGAGGGACTGACAGAAGTCGGTATAAGACATTCTACATAACATAAGAATGGGGTGAAGGGCGTATTCCAGATTGACGAGTATGCCATTAAGGAATACGAGACATAAACAATATGTTTCAAATCTTTGGCCAAAGTATCGCAAGTTGCTAATTGCGTTGTCCTAATTCACCTAGTCTAAGGGATGAGATGCCGATGAATAATGGTAACAATTATTCAGTTAGGTTCCTTGGACAGAGCATTCTGAATCCTAGAATAGGGAAGAGAACCGCAAGAGTGAAGTGTTAAATAAAAACACCAACTCTTATTACTCATGAATAGATCGGTAGATTACCGAGTCATGGAATGAATAGATCGGAGGTACTCCGAGTCATTATGCATATGGTGCATGTTATATGGTTATTTGATTGTGAGTTCTAAATAGAATGGTTATTTTTGATTGTGAGTTCTAAATTAGGTATTTAGAACTTGAAGTCAGGAGTTCATATTTCCTAGTTATTACAAAAAGGATGGCGTAAGATGATTCCCTACATTAAAGACTTGTAGAGAAAATCAATGAAAAAATATTTGTCTATAACTAAACATAGAGAAGAGAAGGAAGAAAGCATCAATCAAAATAGATGAAATAAATTACATGATATTTAAATGGATCAAGGCTCAAGAATTATGTAACATAATAATAATATTTTAAAAAATAGAAAAATATTGACCTACTTGAAAATCAGAAATTCTGGGGTAGGTCAAGGGGTAGGATGAAAACTCACAAGGGCATCTCTACCCTTAGAAAAAGAAAAAAAAAAGAGAAGAAAAGAAGAACACTGGATTATTTGAAAATTAGAAATTTAGAGGATAGGTCGAGGGGTAGGATGAAAACCTATAAGGGCACATCTACCCTAGAGATGGAGAGTGAGAAACATAGTCCGCGGAGGTAAAATACCCACGTAATACAAGATAAGAAAAGTCACAAAGGTAGAATACCCACACAATGAGGAAAGATAAAATACATGGAGGGAGCATACCCATGACATAAAGTGAGATAGATAACAGCCACAAAGTGAATAAACACAAGCATTCCACAAATGAAAGAAAGAAAACAAAACCACACAAAGAACAACATAGAAAAATCCATAAAAATGAATAAGGATGAAACTCGCAAAAGAAAAATCGTGATATAGAAGAAATCAAAAAGCCACACAATAGAGAGAGGAAGTATAAAGATGAAACACAAAACTAGGAAAAAGAAGCCGCATAATGAAGTAAGGAATACCCACATAAAGAGTCGTGGAAGGAGAATCAAGGAAATTTGCGTAACAAGGAAATAGCCATGCAGATGCACAAAAATCTACGAAAGGAAGAAAAATATAAAACACGGAAAATAAACAGATAAAATCCATGAACGACATAAAAAGGATTTTTGATAAAGTAGTAATAAATGTGGTAGGTGGAAAGGAAACAATATAAAAGGTGTTGAAGGAGAATGAACTAAGGCACAAAAAGTTCAAAGAAAGATCAAGCAAAAGGGTGAAGAAGAAAACTAGGGCACAACTAGGGAAAAGTACGAAGGAAAAATGGATGTCCCGGTTGAAATCACACAAGCAGACCTACCAAAGCCAAAATTTCTAAATCATGCTACAAAGTCATACAAAACCAACGCATAAAGAGAATTCTTAGATATTCCATTCAAATTTATGTATGTGAGAGATCTATAGAAGTACATACACTCTAAAATTATGGAATATGATCATATGACACTCGAAGTGGAAAGAGCATTTCTCTTAGAAGAAGATCTAAGTAAAAATAAGTAGTATATAAGAATAATTATTAGGTCATCATGGAATTAAAAATCAACACTTTGAGTTGAATACCCTACTTTCCTAGGGAAGATTCTTTAATGCGAGTTCTATTGAGTTGGCTCCATAATCAGATGTTATATTTAGACCAACCATATCAGATCAATAAAAAGGTAATAGCTGGGTTCACTGTCTTATGGGATAAAGGGTGTTAAGAAATCATAAAAAATAATACGACACTAAAAGAAATGTCTTAAGTGATGGGTGTAACAAAATCAAAGTGGGGAGTACGTATATCAGATATTTCCAATCACACATTAAGGTATGCTGCTAAAGCCATATGCCTCAAAATTTATCATACCAATAGAGAGGATGGTTCCCATAGGATTAGTGCACAAATTTCCCTAGATATGGTTCAATGTCACTCAGAGTATAACCTAGTTGAATTGTTAGTGGCTAAATTTCATGAAAATACTAGGAGAATAAAATAAGGGAAGCACACTTTTTTGCTACGGCTCACTATTGATATGTTTGGCTATGTACTTCACCAAAACCCTACCTCATAAAACTGAAACAATAGAATGACAGGTAGATAAACCCATCGTGGAACAAATTTGCATGCATATGGCCAATCTTGATGTAGTAACTTAAATCACATCATTTTTAGGATGGATTAAAAGGATTAGGAAAATCATTGGTGAAAAATCCAGATATCAGAACAAATTGTTGTAAGATATGAAAAGGAGGTTTATTTTATTGTAGACATCAATTACACATTCATTTGGCCTACAGTTTCACACATACAACACATACCTCCATTACCTTATGAGGCATCAGATGAACTTGTGGCTACATCTGTAGAAGTAATTAGAAGTCTACTGTCGACTCCACCAAAGCCAAATTGCAAAATTTTGATGAGGTAATTGAAGAAACATTTGAAGAATATAGACAAAAATTATCCACACAAATGGAAAAGGAAGAGTCAAGTGAATCACTTCCTAAAACATACAAATAGAAGAAAGCCCCTAACATTACAAAACCTATTACAAAAAAAAAATCTCTAGTAAAGAAGGCAAAGTGAAAGAAGCCACGACCAACACAGAGAAAGATGAAACAGAGTCTGAAGAAATAGAATATATTTCTGAATCAAAGGAAGAAAAATCATACACTCCATCACCACCACATCCACAAAACCAATCAGAACCATCAATTTTATAAGAAGCCAAACCATTAGAAGAAACAAGGCTTATTAATCAAGCATATAACTATCATTAGCAATGTTTACCTACTTGCGGAATTTCACAACTTTCACAAGAATACACCACAAGTATAGGAGGAGAACAAATGGCTATAGAAAAATCCATAGTGTACTACCTAGATAATCTTTCCTTTATACTGGAATATATAATTCATTTACTCGACACCATCACTCACGTAAGAAATACAAGACTAAATATAGATGAAGAAAACACACTGCTTGAATGCACTTCAACAAGAACAAACCACCACTCAAGCAAAAGAAACTCTACACTAAGAAAGAGTTACACCGCATAAAGGAAGTGGAAGAGTTGATTGGTATTTTGATGAAAAAAAGAAGGAGAGAGAAGAAGAGAAAAGGGAAAAAGAAACACAAAAATCCACATGAAAATAGTGCAGAGAAAAATAGAAAAAGAACTAGAAGACGAAAAGAAGAAGTGAAAACAAGAACAAGAAAAAAAAGATTTGATCGGTTAGAATTTGACACCTAGTGAAGAAAATACATAATGTTTTCATGGGAAAACAAAGTGCATTCAAAGGTGCAAGAGTATCAGAAAGGATCACGCATGAATAAGAGAGACAAATTCAGACTTAGCCATTTTCATGATGAGGATATATTTTTAGAGGTAGCATACGAGCACTCAAACCGATTGAGAGACTTACGTGACATGCATTGGAAATTTTTGGATGATCAGCTATAAATTTATTTACATGGACATAGGCCAGGAATAGATCTACTAGTGTCAGTAAACTAAAAGTAGTCTATTGTTAGCACACTTGCATGTGTGACTATTTTTGTAATGGTGCATGGCTAATAATATCATGCGACCTATTTTGGGATTAGATAATCTGGTGAAGGGAAAGTATCCACCCTAATAAATATGTATTGAACTGTGTAGTAGAGAGAGCATAAATATACGTGTGAGAACTAGGTTATAGTGAGATTATGTTGAAAATTTTGCTATGCGCATGAGCGTATACTACTGTTATTGTAAGGAAGCTTAAGTGTATTTACTGCTAATAATATAATGGAGATTATAGACTGAAACAAGGTGTTATCATGGTTATAATTTAGTATTACATGTTTGATTCCATTCTCGTTATCTCATTAAGTTTGTTATATTCTTGATCTAGATCCGAATATGCATTGTAGAAGGATATATTAGCCATAGATCTCAACGATTTAAGTCTTCATCATGTTAAACATCCTGCAACAAAGAACCCTAAAGAGGGGCTTTGTACCTTTGTGTGATTCACGTGTGTGCTCATCCTAGGTTGAGTGATGTGTTAATGCGTTTGGGCTTGTATTGCTGAATTATAGGCTACATCATTGGTACCGCTTTCAGGACCTTTTTTCAGCTTGTTTTTCAAGATGGTTCACAATGAATACATATAGATTGATCTTAGCAAGTGTTGAAGAGTGGATACATGATCTGGAAGAAGAATATGCATGGATTTTTAGAACTGGATTTGAGTTTAATGCATGTGTGTGGGTGGAATAGAATCAGATGAAAATTTATATCGAGTGTTTCACTTGATTCTTAGAGTGTTTCTTAGAATATGATGAAATAGATAAGGGTAAAAGGGCTAGGAGGAATACCTATTAAAGTTGGTTGAAGTTTTTTGTGTGCGTATGACTTCTTGATCCACATCTAATTGTGATAAGTTCCTTTGGCTAGGAGGAACTACCTAAAATGAACAACAAGACTACCAAAAGAGATTAAATAGCATATGATGACAATGGACTCTAGGGTATTCTAGTTCTAGGAAGTGTGATAATCCCTAGAAGGATGTCAATCCACTCTTTAAAATAATTCAATGTTAAAAATAACTAGAATCTTACTATAGTTAAAATGATTTAGGTATCTCATTCGATTACATAAGCAAATTCATTCACAACAGGCTAAGCTATGATTGAATCTAAAGGACGAGGTCTCTATTAGAGTACTAATCTGGTCGGGTCTGGTTTTGGGTTGCTTTTGGGTGTTTGGTTAATAATCTAAGCTCTATTATTGGTCCGAGGGTAAAACAAAGAGACCAACATCGTGGTCTGGTATGACTAATGTCAGTTTAAGTGAAACCAGCGATGGTTATGGGTAACCGGTGTCGGTATGGTCAAGGTAAAGGAAACTTAAAAGAAAATATTTAGAGGATTGATCTAGGATTTTATGTAGGTGGTGGAGTGGGTTTGAGGGTTGCAGATGTTTCAAATGTGGTCAGGGATGAACAAAAAATGAGGATGGGTAATCTAATGACGTAAATAATGAAAAAGGCCCAGTTACAAACTGATAGGAAATGAAAAAATGGAGATGCAACAACTTAATCTGATAACAATAATAAAAAAAAAGTATTATAATGTATTAGACCAAGTTAGTGGAGGTATACTTACTATTATATGACCTTGATGGATGGATGGAAATGGCATTTGATTAGGTGGATGAAGTTTGGTGTGGTGATGGTGCTTCCCAAGATGCTCCCGTGAATGTAAAATGGCTTTGTGATCACTTTTGATGCTGGTTGTGGATGTTCGGATGCGTGTGCGAATGTTGGTTCTTCTTGCATGCAGCTCTGGTCTCTTTTGTTTACTCTCTAAATGCCCCAACCCATGAAATAAGGTTACCAAAGGGAATAAAAGATAACAAATGATAGTTATAGGTTGACTGGTGGTGGTTTAGGGTGACCAACATCGGTTAGGGTGGGATTTCTAGGTTTTACTAAAATGGGAAGATCTGCTTGATTTCTTGGATCTTGTTCCTTTTTCCTTCATGGATTAGAATGGAAGATTAATTTATAATGGGTGGGAATGTGGTTAGAGGGAATGTAGGATTTGATTTTTAGGGTTTAGGTAGGTCTTAGTTAGTTATGACAACATACTAAAAATAGATTTGGGGTGAGGTGGCTAGGTGAGGTGGTGGTGTGAGAATTATCTTAATTAGGATATTTAAATAATAAATATCATGAGATCATGGATTAATTAATTAATTAATTAAATTAATATTAGTGTGGGGTGTAAGGGGCCATGGTTAGGTGAGTGTGTTCAAGGTGATTATTTGACAAGGGACCAAGGGGAGTGTGACCCAATTTTGGTGTCTACATTTTCCCCTTTTTTTGCGTAGCTTGTATTGGTAAGCAATGCTGACAAAAAAATAAGATGTGGTTGCCCCATGTGTGGGTGAAGGTGATCCTCCTCAAACCAGGAATTGATGAGGTAGAAGGAAGAATTAGTGAGTGGTTTGATAAAAGGTGAATGTGATGAAGAGGAAGGTGGGAAATGAGGGTAAATGGGTAAAAGTCCAATCAATGAATCTAGTAATGGGTCAGGGTCAAAGGTAGTAACAGTCAAATGCATGCACACGTATAAACTGCTGCGACACGGTACTAGGTTGAAGATCATAAACTCTTCATTTCTAAGGTTGATAGGTTTATCTAAACAAGGTTGAGGTGATTCTTGTATCCAAGGTATAGGATATGGTCAGGAAACACGTCGTAGGTCGTGTGAAGAACGCTTTAGGTATGTTCTGGTACACCAAAGGTTGGGTCAGGATAAACGGTCATGGAAAGAGGCAAGGTAAGGTCATTAGGTCAAACAACATGGGTAATAGTGTTGCAAGGTATAGTGAGCACATGAGGTCACAGGTCACTAGTAATGTTCTAAGTCCAAGTAGCTAGGTCATGGCATGGGTAGGGCCGAGGTATGGGTAAAATAACAAGTCCCCAAATGATGAAGAGGTTAGGTGGTAAATGATGAGGTCAGGAGGGTAAAGGGAAGTGTCCAAGTTAGGTGTGGGTAAGGTAGAAAGTATTCAGGCCAGAAAATTAGGGGTAATGGGTAGTAAGAAGACTAGAAGGATAACCGATAAACAGTCATAATGAACCGATGCCGGTTAGCATGGACAAACCACGGTAGACTAGGGCACAGACCAATGTCGGTCAAGGTAAAACCGTCACCAGTCAAGTTGAGAAGGTTATAAAAAGAAAAAGTGTCACATTTTTAAAAATCATTTATCATTTTCCACATAGGAGAAAATGACAAGAGAGAGAGAAGAGGTGGAAAGTAAACCAAATGACATGGAGAGCTGAGTTGGTGAGCCACAGAGTGAGTGATCATTGGTCGATAGGTGGGTCTACAGAGCATGGTGATTTGATTGGGTGATTGATTGGATTTGATTGAGCCAATGGGAAATTGGTGATGGCAGAGGCAAGAGAGGGATCGGGTGGACCTATGCACTGGCTCGAGGTACCACCACATAGATGACAACATGATGAGGTAAGAGCCTATTCCGATTGTTTTTTGTTGTGAGTAGGTGGAGGAGGGAAATCGGGTAGGAGGAAAAATGGGTTTGGGGGGGAAATATTAAAATTTGAATGGAGGGAATGTAATGAGAAAAGGGGAACAAGGGAGGGTAGATTTAGGTAAGTGAGGGGTGGGAATAGGTATTGGGTAGGTATTGGTGGGGAAATGGGTAGAAAGGAGGTGGGTATCACGGGGTGTCATGGGTTTGTCACTACGATAGTGATTGATGCTATTTTTCTCTTAGCCGACATCGGTGGGTAAGGACCGGTATCGGTCACAGATGTGATGACCGATGTCAGTTATTGTTGGACCATGGTTGGCCTATGTTGACCGATGTCAGTTAGTAGGCTAAAGAGGTAAGCCCTCAAGGAGCTAAAATGGATGGGTTATGGACTGATAGGTAGGGGTATGAAGATTTAGGTAGGGGGAAAAAGTTAAAGGTATGGGAGGTGGGTGAATAAGGAAGATCGGTGAGAGGGGAAAAATGAAAATGGTGAGGATTTGAGCATGGGTAAATAGGTAAAATGAAAATAGGTGAGGGTCTGAGGCATGGGTAGATAGGTGGTGTTGATTTAGGGCATAGAAATAGGTGAAAGGTTGATTTAGTTAGGGTAAGTGGTATAGTAGGGTGGAAAGGTTGTATGCAGGTGTGGTCAAGGTTTAATAATATGATTGGTTATATATAGGACAGGGACCAACTATGGATGAGGGATATGGTACCTCCCTTGCTCGTGGAGATATGGGGGTGCAAAAATCATGAGGATGGATCCATGTCATAGATGTGGGCTTGATTAGGGCTAGACACTACCGGCACGTAGTCCGGGAGGTGAGTTTGATGGTTTCCCTCATCGATAGATGGGATTCGAAACCAATACATTCCATTTACCGATGGGTGAGATCATGATCACCCTAGAGGATGTTTACAAGATCTTATAACTACCTATAGTAGGTACATAGGTTTACTTGATCTCCTCGTAGGGCATCCGAGGAGTTACTATTACCAATGTTTGGAGAGGGGCTGGCATTGTTAGGATTCCACAGTGCCAGTATGAGCTATGGGGTGATGTACTAAGCCTACCCCAAGGAGATGAGGCTGGTAGTACTTTTGATGGAGGTAGTCTACTATTTTTTACACTTGCAAGATGTAGAGGGTGGGAGATTCCCATGGTCACTGATGGGGTTCTATATGACATGGTGGAGAGTAGGACTCGGTTTGCATGGGTGCCTACGTTCTTGGTATAGCTATATAGGGAGTTGTGGGCTTATGGGTGACTACAATTTCAATTTTTACTGTTGCACATTCTTGTTACATTATTGGGCCTATGAGCACATTGTGTGTGTGTACCCAGTTGGTATGCCCCAGGTTGATGCATTTGAGCCGGTTTTGTTCAAGTGTGTTATATAGGTGATGTGTGTTGGTTATGGAGAATGACGAGCGGTGAGAGTGACACATGATGTAGCCTATTATAGGTGATTACTAGAGGGGTTTTCCAATGTGGACATTATTTAGAGGCCATATGTAGGCTATCCTTCATATAAGAAGATGGTGGAAGGAGCTGGATGGGTTACATGATTTACTGAGGTGGATAAAGGGGTGGCAGGTCGGGGAGCATGAGATGATACCTATAAACCGGGTCAGATGGTAGTTCGGTTTTCCACAGATATACCTCCACCCTTCCCTTAGTATAGGAGAGATGATGTGGAGAGGCCTATGTCTCCACCAAGACCTACAGTGTTGACCGGGAAGGAGGAGTAGCTTGTTAACCAACATATAGATGATGTCGAGGTGACAGATAGGTAAAGACAAGTGGTGGGCTACACAACTACAAGTAGTACCACCGAGGCTAGGGAAAGCTGGATTTGGCTACTATCACGGTTTAGAGAGATTCCCTACAGGGGTAGGTGGCTACCTTAGTGACCTAGTTGGGCATACACGGGGACATCCGACAGGGGGGGTCCGAGGCACAAGTTGTGACTCTGCAGGCACAGGTGGCCACTTTTCAGGCACAGGAGTACAGGGACCAACACCCACACGGAGGGAGAGGGAGAGGGTGGAGATGGAGATGGGGTGTAGGTAGCCACCCTATAGGCATATGTGATAGGTTTATAGGGCTAGTTGGCCATGACATAGGGATAGGTTATAGGTTTGTAGGGCTAGTTGGCACTGCATGCACAAGCACGAGATAGTGGCCCTTCGAGCCTAAGTATAGGTGCATGCTTTAGGGGCTGGCATGGCACCACCACCACCCACATTCGGGTAGGGAGGGTAGGGTTAGAGATGAATGGAACCACCGTAGATAGTACTTACTACTAGATTGAGAGATGCCATGGGTGAGGTGAGATACTACTAGGATCATTTGATGGTAGTGGGGATATGTCTTATCATATGCCGAGCACAGAGCACAACAAGCCTCGAGTGAGAGGAGCATATCCCACACACATAGTGTGGAGAGTATAGGGGGCCAGTGAGCCTAGGGTCTGGTCAGGGTGAGGCCACTAGTGCATGGAGGATATCTCCGAGGTAGTGCCATCGGGGCTAGACCAGGGCAGGCGAGAGGGAGGTCACCGAGATGTTTGGCTAGAGGAGCGAGAGGAGGAGATAGATGAGATAGGCTTGGATATCAGATGGGGAGATGATTGAGCTCTATGTATGATTAGTTTATTTTTGACATCATATTTTTGACATATATATCAGCCTACGTGCCAAGATACTGAGGATGTATATGATATTTTTTTTATATTTTTATATACACCGGCCTACGTCTTTGAACCTATTTGAGAGTCATGTATATGGATACACATGTTTGGATGATTTATTTATAGATATGATGGTGATTATGGCATGATGTATATATGGTTGTGTGTAACTTGCTATTTTGATTTGTATATGTGATGGAAACCAAGTATTGTAGGCATGATAGAGCCAGGTCATAGGCATGGATCGAGTCAAGTTTTTGGTTTAGGCATGGATGGAGTCAAGTTATGGTTTAGGCATGGATTGAGTTAGGTCCTAGGCATGGATGGAGTTAGGTGGTTGGTTTAGGCATGGATTGAGTCTCAGTGGATTTCGGAGGTTTAGGCATGGATTGAGTCAGGTTGACTTAGGTATGATGAAGTTTAGGTTTGGTTTAGGTATGGTTGAGTTGGGATTGGTTGAGTTTGTAATTCATTAATTTGTGTAATTAATGATGATATGGGTCATGTTGAGATTTTTGTAGTAAAATGATGATAATGGTAAAGGAATGGTAGACATAATGAATGTATGAATGATGATGATAAATATGTAAAGAAATTGTTGTTTGTTTGGTTTAATTTCCAATTATTGATATAAAGAGGAAACTAACTAGGGTAGAATGTGACTAGGAAAGGGGGAGAGGGAGTTGGTTAGGGTAGAGAGTGGTGAGCTAACCTCCAAGGGCCCCATGCCCTCGGAGTGTTGCCTACATAGTCCTAGCAAATAGGGACCTCAAGCCGATGTAGTTCTCCCATAAGCTAGGGAAAATGTGAGGAGGTATGAGAATGGGTTGGTAGGTTATAGACATGATTGAGTCAAGGTCTTTTAGGTATGGTTAAATTGTGGGAAAATAGGTATAGGTGATATTAAGTTGATTTGGTGAAAGAGGAAAATTTCCCTAGAGATAAGCTTCGAGGATCTAGTCCTATATAAGATTATCAATACGTAATGAAGAAGTGAAAAGATAAGAGGAGGAAAGAGAGCCACCTGATTGGTGAGGATCATAACAGTGGATCATACCTTAGATAGGTTGGTGAATGTAATACCCTAAAGACATTACATGATTGATTATTCTAAAGGTGAAGAATAGTCACATGATCACCAAATGTCACAGTTCTAGTAGGTCCCTTGAGGTGGTAGGAAATGAAGGTGCAAATGATGAGAAGGTGAAAAGTGGTTAGTTTATATGGTATGAGGTAGCATGCCTTTTTGGCAAGAGATCCAAGATCACAATGAGCAAGTCCATGACAAAAAAAGTTTTTCTATTTGACTTGTATTTGAGATAGATTGATCGATGCGGGAAGCTTTGAATTAACTCTTTTTTTAAATTTTTTTTTTTAAGCAGGCTTTACATAGTTGTCCTTCAAGGGAGTAATCTATTTATAGCAGAAATGTAGAGAGAAATATTTCCTTTTTGAGGGAAGCATCTTTTTATTGGAAGTTTGACTCAAGGAGTTGGATCCCATGTGAGGGCTTTTAAGTCATGGACAAGACTAAGGTGAAGAATCAGATTCTTGTTTAGAAAGCAAGGTGAAACAACCATGGGATCTCATCTGAAAGTAGATGAAAAGTATCCATGAGAATCATGCCATGTGCAGAGCCGTGGTACACATATTTAAGAGAGGGTAAAAGAGTGATGGGTACGCACATGATTCTTGTTTAATCATTGGGGATGGCATAGTGAAAGGAGGGAAGTGAATAACACTCAAGGGACAAGCATGAAAAGAGTCGAAAGGTGAGGTAGGACTAAAATTCAATAGTAGAATGGTCAAAGATTCAAGGCATTAAGGGGCTCAAGTTCAAGTTTACCATCTAGTGAAGATAAATGATAAGCACCTGATCCATAAGCATGAGTCATGATGTATGGTCCAAGACAATTAGGAGAAAATTTTCCCCGTTTAATTTTTTTCTACTTTGGTTACATGTTGATTTTCCTTCAAGATGAGATCACCGACTTGGAAGGTTCATTCATGAACACATTTTTCATAGGCACGTTTGATACATTTTTGGTAAACTTGGAGATGGTCAAGAGCATTAAGACAACGTTCATCTAATAACTCAAGTTGTGCTAAATGGTCCTGGTGAAAGTCATCATCATTGAGCATGTCATGGAGAGAAATATGAAGTGATGGAATATGGATTTCAAGAGACGAAACAACCTCTTGTAAAATAGACCAGGAAAAAGGAGTGTGGTAAGGTGGAAGTGTGAATACTAGTATGGTATGCCCATACGGAAAAGGAATGTGTGTATGCCAGTCCTTCCCAGTATCATTAAACACTTTCATGAGAATTTTGTTTAGGGTTTTATTAGTGGATTCATCTTGGCCATTGGTTTGTGGGTAATATGGTGACGATAAACTTAGTTGAATACCAAAGGCATCACAAATTTTTCGCAAGGTTTTATTTTTGAATTGTTTTCCGTTATCAGTGATGAGGTGATGTGGAATGCCAAAGCAACAAATAATGTGATGATTGATGAACTCACATATTTTCTTAGCTTTCATGGAGATGAGAGGTATGGCTTCAACCCATTTGGTGTAATATTTGGTAGTGGTGATGATCTATTGATGTCGTTGAGAAAAATGGGGATTTATTTCTCGACAAGATCCAAACCCCATTGAGAGAAGGGCCAAAGGTCACAAATCAAAATGTAAGGCATGACTAGGTATGGTGAAGATTGGCATGTTGTTGGCATTTTACACAATGATTAACATAGTCACAACAATCATGATTAAGGGTTGGCCAGTAATAGCCTAGGAGAAGAATACACTTAGCAAACGTGACACCACTGAAGTGACCTCCACATATGCCATCATGAACTTCCTTAATGGTATAGGGAATTTCAGGACTCATAAGGCACCATAAGAGAATACCATAAAATTAACACTTATAGAGGAGGCCAACCTTGATGATGTAATGAGATACCATTTTAAGAAAGCCATGTTGACCATTACGAGAGAGGTCGGGAGATAAGATGGAGAGGGAAAGATAGTCCGAGTATTGTTTATACAAAATTTCACTTGGGTCGGGAGAAACGGTTCGATAGAGTAAAATAAACGAGGTAAATAAGAGGGTGATTGGATTCTTTATATGATGAAAATATTTTAGAGTCAGGGGTGAAGCGGGTATTTAAGAAGCCAAGAAGGCCATGGTATCTCGTAAATTTATTAGTAGAACGTGGGAAAATTTAAAGGGCGTAATGGTCAAAGGTGGTCAAAAGTATGTCCACATGTTACTTATACTTTTGAAGTATCTCATTACGAAACTAGTATATACCATTGACTTGTTTTATGACCAATTGAGAATCACCAAATATGTCGATGGAATTGACATCTAAGGCATAAGCATCCTAGAGACTCAATATGAGTGCTTTGTATTTGGAAATATTATTTGTAAAATCAAAATTGAGTTTGAAAGACAAAGGCATGGGTTCACCATAAAGAGGAATGAGGATAACACCATCCCCACCCCCACGGTGACACTTGGAACCGTCAAAGAAGAGTGTCATTTAGTAAGTGGGTTCATCCAAGGAAAGAGTAGAAATTGACTCATCTAGAAAGTCAAAGTTAGAGGGTTGATCCCTAGAAATAGGTGTGTTAGCCAATTGGTCAGTGATATCTTGTCCCTTGATGTACCTTTGATGGATTAGTTCGAGGTCAAGGTTGGCTAGAAGCATAAGCCAGAATGTGGCACATTGATTTTGGTAAGGTTTGGCATACATGAAGTGTAAAGGGTCAGTGTTGGTCATGACATAGGTTTTGTGGTTGAGTAGGTAATGGTGAAGTTTGGTGGCAACAAAAATTAAGGCTAAGTAAAAAAATTTCATGTGTGTACTTGGTTTCATAGTCCAAAAGAGTACGACTTATGTAATAAACCTTTGCTCCCTATGTTGTTCATCGCAATGAGTGAGCATGGCCCCTAAGGAGTGATTGGTAGCAAAGATGTATAGGTAGAAGGGTTGATCATATTTAGGTGGAATGAGTACGGGTGGTTGGAGAAAGTATTGTTTTAAGGCCTCAAAATACTTGTGGTAGTCATCATCCCATTTAAAGGAGACATCCTTTTTGAGAAGATGATGAAATGTTTGACATCAATCGAAAGTTGTGAAATGAAATGGCGAATAGAATGCAACTTACCTTGTAGGCTAAAAAAATTCCGTAGGTTAGTAGGTAGAGGAATTTCAAGAATGGCCTTGACTTTAGCAGGGGTCAACCTTTATACCACGTGAGGAAATGATAAATCCCAACAGCTTTCCCAAGAGAACCGCGAAGACACACTTCCTGGGCTGAAGGCAAACACAATACTTAATGAGGCGATCAAATATGGTTTTTAGGACGATGAGGTGCTCGAAGTGGTGTTTAGATTTAGAAAAGAGATTATCTACGTAATCTTTCAATATACGGTACATGATGTCATGGAAGATGTAAGTCATAGCCCGCTGATATGTGGCACGAACATTTTTAAGGCTGAAAGGCATGAATTGATAGTAGAAGGTCCCCCAAGGGGTGATGAATGTGGTTTTGTGTTGATCCTAAGGGGCAAGAAACCATCCATGAGTGATAGCATCTTATGACCAGTAGTAAGGTCAACTAGTTGGTCAATACTTGGGTAGAGGAAAGTCATCTTTGGGGAAAGCTAGGTTGAGGTCACGGAAATCTATGTAAATGTGAAGTCCCCCTATCACCTTAGTGATAGGGAAAATGTTAGAAATCCATTGGGGATAATCAATGGATAAGATGAAGGAAACAGAAAGAAGGCGCTGAAGTTATTATTTGACTAGAAGAGCAATGCAAGGGTGCATTTTCCTCATCTTTTGTTTGACGGGTTTGGCATCGAGAATGGTTATGATATTATGGACCGTGATGGTGGGGTCAATACCAGGCATGTCATTGTTAGACCAAGAAAAATCATGGTTATGATTTTTGTGAAAAGAAGTGATGGCTTCATGTTCAACAACATCTAAAGATTGGGCAATCTTTAGAATGTTCGGGTCATCCTGAGTAATGCATGTTGATTTCGATAGTCGATTCATTCAACATGGTTTGCATCTCATATCGTAATGACTAATGAATATAAGAGTCTTCTAATCCAAGATAGGTGAGTATAGATTCATCATCCTGACATTGAATGACATTAATAGAAGGTGTATCGTCATCGATCATTTCAAGATATAGGAAGGGAAGAGAAGGGGGAGCCTCACCCTCACGTTGATAAGTCAGAGGCCCTAAGGAAATGGTGTTTATATAAAAACATTAGGAGGAATGGATTATTGATTCATCGACTCTATCGGTGAAGGTAGTGAAGGAGGTAGAGCAGGTGAAGAAGGAAGAGAAGGGTTGATATCCTTAATGAGTTCAATGCGATCCTTCTAGGTAGGTAGTTCAAGAAAGCCGATACCACTACATTCGTTATGTTTTTAGGTAGTACATGGATTAATAGTGTGACAAAATTGCTCGTAAAAGCCAAAACCAAAACCTTTCCATGCACATCGGTGTAGGAACATGTTGGTGAAATGGTGATTGGTGAGTGATTGGAGGTCGACGTAAAATGGGAAGGTTTGTGATGGTGGTTCAGTGCATAAGTGGAAGTATAAAGTCCCCCATAGGTGATATTGGTGGAAAGGTGGGGAGGATCAGTAAAGGAGATGCTCTCCTATGTGGTGATCATAGTGAGGGTGTTGGTGAAGGCTTCCATAATATTGTGGAGTAAGGAAAGTGTTGACATTATATAGATGATACTCCCTAAGAGTGAGGCATTGAAAAACACCTTCCAAGGGATCGTTGGTCGATATGTGGGTATCTGGGATAGATGATGTGTTAGAGATTGGATCAGAGGTGGAGTTAACTAATTGGGAGGCTAAGGGGTTAGTAGTGGAGGTCGTGGCAGTGGTAGGGATGGAGGATTTAGGTGCGGTTGAGGTAGCGACAACATTGGTGAGCGAAGTGTAGGTGAAGAGGAAGTGGCCATGGATGTAGATTCCTTAATGGGTACAAGCATGTCATTAGGTTGGTGGATGATTTTGAAAGGTGATGGGTCAGCCTGAATGGTATAGGTGTGACCCTCATGCTCAAACTTCACACAACGATGCAAAGTGGAAGGAACGTAACCTATAACATGAATCCAGGGTCTACTAAACAACATGTTATATTGAAATTCCCCCTCCAAAACATAAAATAACTCTAGAATAGTATGGAGGCCCACGTGAACATGGAGGATGGTGGTGCTAAGTGTAGAGGTGATAGCATTATTAAATGAATGCAACATGACGGGATGTTTATACATGTAATTTTCAGTATATGTGCATTTGGCCGAATGCATGGGAGGAGATGATGTTAATGCTAGCACCCCTATCAATCATAACACGTTGTACACATATATTATCAATATGGATGGAGATGAAAAGGGATAGATCATGGTCATCAGTTTGGTGTGGTACGATCTCTTCATTTGAGAAGTTGAGGTGGCTACTTAGTGTGTCGGTTTCCTTTTCCTTTCCCTTTTCCTTTTGAGCACAAGTAGCAACGTGGATCATGTTAATTTGAGGCGGGGAGGTGGATGAAGTAGGTGGACCATGAAAGGTATAATGGCAAGAAGGAATGAAGCCAAGAGGTGGGAAGGAACCTTGTGAAATGAGTTGGGCACACCAAAATTTGGGTGGGTGTTTGGAAAGTTCTCTGATACAAACCATGTTGATTTTGAATCTCGAGGGTGGAGATTTTGGTCACCGAGTAGGAAATGAGGGAAGAACTATGGAAATTAGTGCTAGAAAAATGGGTTCCTCATTCGAAGGTCATCATCTTCAAATTTTTCTTCAGAGGACAAAACTGGACAAGAGAAGCTTTCAAATCCTTACAGCTCTTCTACATCATTTCCGACACACGATGGTAGGAAAAATTTTGGTTTCACAAACCCTTTTGGTTTGGGTTTGAGTGGGTCATAAGGTCTAAGAGGTGGTAATGTGATGACAAAACTTTCAAGAAGGTTGGTTAATATTTTTGCATAGGACACCGCTAGTGGATTACAATGGGAGGTGAATGTGGCTTTGGGTGCAGTGTAGCTAATTGTACAGAAGAGTCTTTACAAGAGGGGCAAGGGTTGGGATACTAGCTTGGTGTGTGGTGTGATCTTAGGTGTTGGTCGTGTTTGCTTAGGTAGGGGCATGGTAGATGAACTAGCAATAGAGTGTGCGGTTAATCTAAATACCTTATTAGAGGGTAGTGGATTTTTGCCTTTAGGTTGCACCTTCTTAGGTAAAGGTGGTATGGGTGTACAAGATGTAGAGGGAAAAAGTGGATAGTGGAAGAGGGTAGGTTACCCACAGGGATAATCAAGGTACTGTGAGGTAGATGGCATAGGTTGGGTAGGGGGTGTGAGGGACAGGGAAGGAAGTATCATGGGTAGTGAGGAATTTATTAATGTATTGGAGGTATGGGTCGTAAAAAGGGTACAAGCATGGGCAGAGGTTGGGTGGGGTTCTTGGGTATATTAGAGTTCTACAAGGGAGAAAGGGCTATTACATTATTGGTTTACCAACGGGTGGAGGTTTCTTAACTAGGGTCAAGGGGTGAGCTCCTATGATGGACAAAAGGGGTGAAGGTGATGAGGGTGTGATTGGTGAGGTTTGGGTATGAGATCTAGGGGATTGGTTCTTCTATTTAGGGGCTAGGTTAAATTTGGTGTTAGTTTTGAAGGACGTAGCTAAATCTAATTTGATGGGTGGATGAGTAAGGCTAGCCATTGGGATGACCCCTAAAGTAGTGATAGGTTTAGGAAAGGAATATGTTGTTGGGGGATCTTGGATGTAGATGCATGGGGGTTATGGGTAGAGGTGTGAGTTGAGCCATGAGTGGTATCGTGGGAGAATTTGTGATAGTTGTGGTTGTGTTTGCTTCAATCGGCTGAAACACTTTTGGATAGATAGTGGAGGTGTCAACGAGTGACATCTGCATTTTTATTGAGAGAGGAAGTAGAAGATTCCCCCAAAGTAAGCCTTTATCAACATAATCTAGGTGATCAACTAAGCGTGAAAATGAAACTGTTGTGGGTGAGGTTGATGTGGATCCAATGGCGCTCTCAGTAAAATGTGTTTTAGAAATAGGAAATTGCTAGTCAGTAACCTCTGTGGGTAAGATATTCAAAGTAAGTCAACGGGTTCTTGGGTGGTTGATGGAAAATGGTCACCTAGAGGTAACAAAATTTCTACTTGATCTTTGATAAGTGGAGGAGATGATGGGTGCTCCTCTGTGGGTGGAGGAGATGAGAAAGCGTCTCCCATGGGTTGGAGAAGTACTACTGTGACGGCTCTCGAGGTGGAGAATCCAAAGGTGAAGTGGTCTCAATATTAATGTAAGGCTCCTTCACAGTGAGGGAAGAGATGAAGGGTGTTCCTCTCGTGGATGGAGGAATAGGTGAAGTGGGTTCATGTGTAGGTGGAGGAATTCAGATAGGATTTCCTCTATCGAAGGAATATGAGGTAATTGGGTTGTAACGGTACATCACTTTGCAAAAATATCATGGACCTCATGGGTATTTCTATCAATAGTTGAGGTATCTTTAGTTTGGTCAAGAAGGGGCACGATTAGGAAATGGTTTCTTGAAGATGTGCAAGTTTTGGTTGGTAGGTGTGTTCGATTATCCAAGTCTAACTTGCTGCTCTCAAACATTTCCCGGACAATGTTCTTGAAAGTGATGCAATTACCATCATTATGACCTTTTACCCGATGATAGTTGCAGAATTCATGCTCTTTGTACCACACAGGTGTGGGGTGAGTTGGATCTAAAGTAGTGTGTGGTTTTATAGGTGGAAGGGTGATGGCCCCAAATTTAATTAGTTTTCTAAAATAGAAGAATAAGGCTCCCACTTGGGGTGTATTTCCATTGTTATTTTCTGAATTGAAAAGTATGGATAGGGGAAAGATTAGACGAGGGATTAACCTGATTTGATGGATGAGTCGGGTCGGCCTTGAGTACCATTGCACTAGCGGTTCCCTTGGATTTTGAATAATTATTCTATGATTTCAAGAAGAAGAGGTATCATTTGACTTAAATGTTGTGTTCTTATTTCGTACTTGGATTTTATTTTCTTCGATGGCTTGAATATCTAGATTTCGTGCCATTGTGAATGTCTCATTGAAGGTTTAGAAATTCTACACTTTCGTGGTCGAGATATATGCCTACCACAAGCCCACATAAAGAGATCTATGAGTTCAGTTTTGGTAATTGGAATGTAAGTTGATTGATCAAGATACACCAACGAGTGATGAAATCTACGATAGAATCGTCTTCATATTGATGCATAGAGTAGAGGTCACCATGGTAACCTTCTTAACAATGTTGATGGAGAAGTCATCCAAGAAGACTTGGGCTACATGATAAAATGAGTAGATAGAATGTCTAGGTAACCCACTATACCAGTCTAACACGGGCTCGGTAAGAGACATGGGAAAGGTCCTCAAGCAAAGCGTCATCGATAACACCCATGTTTGAAAGATTACAAATGTTGTTGGGGTTCCTCTTTGCTATTGAAGTGGTTAAATTTAGGCATCTCCTAATGTACAAGATATGGATGAATAGGAATTTATGGGTGTATGGGATCATTACAAATTTCATCATAGGTGAGAGAGTTACATGAGCCGGAAACTAATGCTCCAATGTTTGCATCTTGGCCATCATTAACTTGATGAGATCATTGGTAAGTGGTGATAGATGGGTACCTCCTATAGCGTAAGAGGGTTGATGTTGGACATATGAAGGAGGTGGCATTCTAGTGTATGGTGATGCCACATAGGTAGGTTGAGAATGAGGGAGTGAGATAGGAGTACATACCCATAATGAATGAGAGATGAAATGGGAGGCTGATGATAGTATGTATATGGAGGTTAAGGGTTGAGGTAATCCTAATAGCGATGGGGGCTAAGAATTGTGGAATAGAAAGGAAAATGTTTTGAAATGGGGTAGGGATCATCAACACGAGGGGTGGTTGTGTTCTTATGGGTATATGTGAGATAATATGCACAGATGAGGTTACCTTCTAGGTGGTCGCAAGGTATAGTTTATGTTACAGGTGCAATAGATGTGGTAGATGCGGAAGTCATAGTAGGTATAGGGCCTATCTATGAAATGATAGGTGCGAGTAGTGCAAATCTAGAAGGGGTTGATGTAGAGGTAAGAAAGAGTGTTGGGTGGATAGATACGGGCATGTTGTATATCAACTAACCCGAGGCATATTGAGTGGATGAGTGGGAAAGATAAAACTGTAAGGTAGCAGTGTTCTGGTCAAGGAGTCATGCGAACTCCTCATCACCTATGGAAATGGTCATAGGTTGGGTAGGATCCATGGGTGATAGAATGGAAGGTGATGAAGGACTAGGTGGGAGTGGTTGACAATTAGCATGGAATATGAGGGTGTTTTCTTGGCTATGAGTTAGCACCATGTGAAAAAGTACTTATTTGGTAGGACTACTTTCTGTAAATGACACATAAATATAGCAAAAATAGGAAAAATAGGTAGTGGTAGGTGGATTAGTTAAAACTTTTAGCTGAAAAATTACACAGGCTAACCGATGCTAGTTAGGATAAATTGATTTCAGTCACAGGTAATCGTGGTCGGTCACACTGTGAAAAAAGAATAGTTTTCCAAAACAAGGAAAAATTCTAATAATTTTCTAGTTAGATAAGTTATAGATGGATTTTATTAGACAGAATATGATGAGAGTTACAGAGACTCTGAACAAAAAATAATGTGAAACAAGTTTCCTTTTAGGTAGGTTAACCAAAAGAATAGTAAATTGATGTCGGTTGGGTAAAACTGGTTACGGTTAGAGGATAAATGACCATGGTTGCTTTGGACCGATGTCGACTACTATGAAATTGAAATAGAGATGAAGAAAAAGGTGGTTGTGATTTAAAATCAAGTGTGGAATCAAACCAAGAATTATGAGAATGATGAAAATGGGGTCTAGGCACACTCAGATGAAGTTGGAATACACCAACTATGATGAGAAGCGTGCAAGGAGAAATAAAAAGATGAAGAATGTGTCCTCTCACCTCAAAACATAATCCAAATAGAAAAACTAAGGAAAATATGATCCTAAGAGTGTTCTTTCCTTTATGTTTGTTCAGCTTATGCTATTTAGAAGACTGACTCATGAACTTTAGAATAGAGTATTTGGTGAGGAGGGCTTCCTACGAAGAAGGAGATCTACAATGAGAGGTTTCAGGTTATGTTATGGCGGGGGTGGGCCGTCCTCTAAGATAATGACTCAACAAAAGTAATGATCTGGGTGCCCACTGTGTTGTGTTCGTGTGATCAACTATAGCTTCTTCTAGGTGAGATGTTGTTTAAGAATGTGTGTATTTTTCAATTTTGTGATGTTTGGTAAGACTCAGAGAGAAAGAGAACATGCTTTCTATTATTCTTTTGTCAACCATCAGCTGGGCATGAATTCTAGCATATAGGTTTCCCTCATTTAATGTGAGCTAATGCAGTAAAGTAGAATGAAATGCAATGATTTTATGCCCATATTGAAATATTGATTTTGATGAGACAAAAAAATGAATAGGAGAGAGTATGATCTTTCACTAATGTTTTACAAATGAAAGAGAAGAAGATTTCTTTTATAACACCAAAACATGATTTCTTTGAGACAATAGAAAGAAGAGAAGATTCCAGGGAGAAATTTATCGTAAGAACCTTTCGAAAGGAAGCAAACATGCAAATTTTACCTAGGAATGAAGAAATGCAAGGAAACCCGAATGGGTCCCATCGGCATGCCAAAATGTTTCATCCGATTCTTAGTGTGTTTCTTGGAATGTGACAAAACAAATAAGGGTAAAAGGGTGAGGAGGAATACCATAAATCTGGTTGAAGTTTGTTGGACACGTATGACTTCTTGATCCACAGCTGATCATGAGAGATTCCTTTTGGCTAGGAGGAACTACCTAAAATGAACAACAAGACCACCAAAAGAGATTAAATAGCATATGATAGTGGACTACCTTGCATATGTTAGTTCTGGGAAGTGTGATACTCCCTAGAAGGTTGTCAATCCACTGTTTAAAACAATTCAATGTTAACAATAAATGAAATCCTACTGTAGTTAAAATGATTTAGGTATCTCATTCAATTACAATAAGAAAATTTGTTCACAAAAGGATAAGCTATGATTGAATCTGAAGGCGAGGTCTCTTAGAGTACTTGTACTGGTCGTGGTCTATTTTTGGGCTGCTTTGGGTGTTTGGTGGAGAATCTAGGCTCTGTTCTTGGTCCGAGGGTAAAACAGAGAGATTGACATCGGTCTAGTATGACCGATGTTAGTTTACCAAACCGAAACCGACAACATTGCGGGTAACCAAAGGTGTCGTATGGTTGAGGTAAAGGAAACTTAAAAGAAAATTATTAGAAGGATTGATTTGGGATTTTATGTAGGTTGTGGATTAGGTTTGAGGGTTGTAGATGTTTCAAATGTGGTCATGGATGAACAAAAACAAGGATCAGAATCTAATGATGTAAATAATGAAAAAGGCCCTGTTACAAAGTGATAGTAAATAAAAAAATGGAGATCAACCACTTAATCGATAATGAAGTAATAAAAGTTACTATAGTGTATTAGACCAAGTTGGTGGAGGTATACTTACTATTAGATGAGATTCATGGATGGATGGAAATGGAAGTTGATCAGGTGGATTGAGTTTGGTGTGGTGATGACACTTCCCAAGATTCTCCTATGAATGCAAAAAGGTTATGTGGTCACTTGATGTCAAGTTATGGATGTTCAGATGCGTATATGAATGTTGGTTCTACTTGCATGCATCTCTGGTCTCATTTTTGCTCTCTGAATGTCCCAACCCATGAAATAAGGTTACCAAATGGGAATAAAAGGTAACTAAAAATGGTTCTGGGTTGACCAGCAAAGGTTTTAGGTGTGACCGGCATCGGTTAGGATGGGATTTCCTAGGTTTTACTAAAATGGGCGATCTCGCTTGATTTCTTAGATCTTATTCCTTTTTCCTTCGTAGATTAGAAAGCTGTGTTTTTTGTAATGGGTGGGAATGTGGTTAGAGGGAATGTAGGATTTTATTTTTAGGTTTCAAGTAGGTCTTAGTAAGTTATGGCAACATACTAATAATAGATTTGTGGTGAGGTGGCTAGGTGAAGTGTATAGGTGAGGTGGTGGTGTGATATTTATCTTATTTAGGATATTTAAATAATAAATATCATGAGATCATGGGTTAATTAAATTAATATTAGTGTGGGGTGTATGGTACCATGGTTAGGTGAGTGTGTTCAAGGTGATTATTTGAGAAGGGACCAACGGGATTGTGACCCAATTTTGGTGTCTACAAAGAGATTCTTCACTATCTTTCCAATAGATTTGTATGAATGGCTGATTGCTTATGTATCTAAGTGGAATTGGATATATCACACACTTTTCTCGGACACAATAATAATTTCAGGCCCTTTATGATGTTGATCTGATTTGGACTTGAGTGTGGATAGAGGATTTTTTGTGTTTTGGATAGTCATATCTTAGAGTACTCAATTTCTACTTATTCATGCCCCGAGGTAGTTTAATTCCATTTTTATGATATCCAATGGGAATTTACCTATAATACATTCCACTGGTGATCAAGATCCTTATGGTAACTTTGAATTTTGAAAGTAAACCAATGGAAAACTAAACCCCACCACTTTCGGGGGTAGGAGCAGTTTGGTGAAAGATGGTAGAACTAGCGGCGAAAGGAAAAGAGAGGAAATTAGGCTTAAGTATAATGAGGGGCGTGAGAGGGAGGTAGAGAAGAAGCGTGACATTGTAGAGAAGATCTCATTGAGGAGAGAGATGGATCATAAAGGATTTAGAGCTCACGTAGGGAACGTGGAACCATAGCATCGTGAACTCCCCATCCGGGAAATCATGACAGGATCCTTCCTCACCCTCATGCAAAAGAATGCTAGTAGAGATTACTCCGGCCATGGGAGTGTATTTGAATCCACCTAGAAACCTTTCCGCTATGCTTGGTTTTCCAACATCTAGTACAACACAATCAAGCAAGTTAATTTAAGAAATGGGAGAGTAGGAGAAAGTCTTATGAAAGGAAAAATGATGGTAGCACAAATGGATTCTATTATTATATGGGGTAACTTTTCAGGTCTATCATCGAGTGTAAAATACAGCATGCCAATTTTGGAGTAATTTCTAAGAGTGGTAACGCTTTGGAGCTATCGTGGTATAGGTTAGTTCTAATGTTGGGACACAGGGAAGTACATATTCTTGTCCAACCCCACTACGAGTTCAGATTAGGAGGCTTAGGTAGCTCTAACTCTAGTGGGTCCGGTGGTTCTAAAGGTAGGGGAAACACAATAGGTTTTGGATCAAGTGGGTAAGGTCCACACCAACCCCAAAATATTTAAATGGAGATGTCTCTTCATCTTCCAGTATAGGGGCATAGATGATGTTGTTGAACATGTGCATATGTGTGAAATATTGTGGTACGTAAAAGGAATCACTGATTCTTAGCATAGGGCAAGCCAATTTTATACTACATTATAAGGGTGTGCACACAGCTGGTATAGAAATTTTGACCCTAATCGGACTCGCAGAGACTTCAAATCATTAAAAATATATTCCTTACTGATTTTGACATCCCCGAGTTTGAAAGCGTAAGAGTATAAGTGCACTCAAGGATATTAAGAAAGGCACTATTGAAATTGTTAGAGAGTATGATGCATGGTTCAATATGTTGTTATCTAATATTTCTTATGATATACATGTAAGCCAGCATGCATAATGGTTCATTGGGACTTGATTACCCCTTTTAGAAGGGCATTATCACATAAGACATACAAAAGAATCTACGTGAAGCACTTGAAGAAGCCTTACACAATGAGGTAGTTGGAAGCATAGATAATGGGGTGAGCCCATTTTTAGAAGCATGGATTGTAGCTATGGAAAAATAGTTGGAGGAACTATTGAAAAATTTAGCACACGGATGCGCACAGGGATTTGGTTCACAGAATGTGAAGTAGAAGGTCACACAAAGGATAGTTGTCATTGAGATCAAGACGCTCATTGTTGTTGGATTATGAGATATGTAATTTAAACCATGATGTTAGTTGTTGACCATTAATACAATGTGACAATAAGGAAGAATGTTTCAAGCTTTTGTAAAATCTGCAGTCCATGACTCATGACATGGAGGACTGCTCACTGATTGGTCAGATCCAGGATGCTATAGATATTGGTGTATGACAAACAAGATTTTCAGATAATTCTAAGGGAAATAATGAGCATAAGGATAGAGATCACAACTAGGCATGTTATGATCAGAATGAAGGGAATTTTGAAGGCGATCATGGTAGAGGTCAAGGATACTATGGTGGATTTAGAGGATAAGGTCGTGGTAGTGCAAGAAGTGATTTTCTTTGTGGAACGTGTTATACTTTTGGATCTCCTGACCACTATAGGTGTGAATGTCCCCAGAATATTACATGTTCTTTTTGTGGAAAGATTCATAGCTATGAGGAGTTCCTAGATTTTTATGGACATCTTAGTAAGTAGCATAAATAAGAAAAAAAGGTGCAGGGATGGTTAAGATACAACGTGCTACCGAAAATTAGTGGATGCCTAAGTTAGAATAAAATTCGATGCATTACATGTGAATATCATGACACATGCTTTGAGGTGGCTCATGCTAGAGAAACATTGTAGAAAAATCCTACCATCACTAAGGAGGAGGTTCTATATGCATGGTACCCATATCTTGCCTATTAGAAGGAGGTTTATCACGAAACCATGGAAGTTATTAGGAATCTTCAAGGTGAGATACAATACTTAAAAGAGCAATCACACACCATATAGATTACTAATATAGATTACTTAAGAGAAGTGTGTAAAATGTTGTGCTAGGAAAATATCATTCCGTTGTTAGGGATTGGTTAAAGGAAAAACTGCATGGAAAAGTATTGAGACCGGACGAAAAATCCTGCATGTGAATCTTCCCCCTCATAGTCTAGATTATGACAAGGAAATCACTCTAAATGTTGTTGTGGATGGGTGGCTATTGAGTAATATACTGATTGATATAGGTGCAAAAGTCAATTTTCTTACTTTAGATGCATGGGTACAAATGGGAAGACCCCCATTGCATCCATCCTCTAATGTATTGTTCATGGTTAATTGGACTAAGGCCACTCCCATCAAAGTTTTGAAAGATGCATCCATTACCATACAAGGAGCCAAGTTCACTGGAGACTTTGAGGTTTTAGCACTGGAAGAGTCAGATAACTTCCCAGCTCTATTGGGGCATCCTTGGTGCTATGCAAATAATGTTGATCTTCATTTCAACAAGGGTTATATAAGTTTTGAAAACAAGGAGGAGAAAGTTATTATCCCTTCAACAGATGGAATATCTATGCCCTATGTTGAGCCTTTAAGTGAAGAATATCTAAAAAGGATTTATGCACATGTCATCCGGGATCCAAAATTACTTGAGTCATCTAAAGAAGGAGTAATTCAGTGGGAGGATGTACAGTCCATTAGCAATACTACAAGTGTTGCTTGTGATAATTGGGATCATAGCACTTATGAGTTGGTAGGGTGTGAAGTAAAGAGCATATTTCCTAGAGGTAGCAAACCACGGTATGTTAAGAGGATAGGTAACAACTTGGTACCTTTTTACACCAGGGAAGGAGATCCTATGGTATTCCTACACGCCATGGAAAAACAATGGATAGAATCGTTAGAAAGAATAAATATGCTAGCATATACACTACAGGGGACAACAACATGCTGGTGGGTGGCCCATAAGGATAATCTTGTAGGATGGAATTAAATTAGGATTGCTCTTACTATGAATTTCTTTAGAGAAATGCACCTACTAAAATCTACACTTATCATGGTGATAAACTTGTTCAACATCACATTCGTAAGTGTGAGATACTCCTGGATAGAAGGGAAGGAAGCTTTACCACCTTTGCTATGGGTGAAATTTTTTTATTCCACTTTACAAGGATACACTCGTGTTTAGTATGTATTTTCTTAACTCCAAAGAGAGACTAGAAATTGGCAAGATTTTATTGTAGGAATGGCCCAAATGTTTGAATTCTTCTCTATAAAACCTTCAGGGTAGAAGCATTAAAATTAATAAAGAACTTAATTATGGGAGATAGTGCAAAAGTTGAATAGCTCCTTCAGGAGTTATTGGATGAAGGAGACTCAGAGTGCATCTTATTGAAGAAACAGAGGCCAATGCAATATTACTTTAATGTACTTACCTTGAGAAAGAAAAAGGAAACATTATATACTTAATGGATTACGAAGCAATAGAAAATTTGGATGTAAACAATTCAACTGGTAGGAGTGAGGTGTTGGATAGTGTAGATAAGACCGCACATGCCTATCATGGACCTATGAAGACAAAGAGGGTGAATATTGGATTAGATGTTGAGCCTAAGGAATATATAATTGGGGATATTGGTCGACTCTAAAGTGGAAAAAATCATAGAGTTACTAAGGGATTATCAAGACTTATTCCTTAGGAAGTATAATGAAATTAAAGAAGTGCATGAATTGTTAGGGGAGATGAAGATAAATCTTAAAGAGGGTATGCACCCAGGGCTAGAAAGAGACCCTACGAGATGAACCCCAACTTGTGTGAAAAGGTCAAGGAAGAGATTGAAAAAATGTTGAAGTCTTGAATTATCAAGCCCTCTTGATGAGTCGAATGGATTAGTCCAAGGGTGATCGATCAAGAAGGATGTATGGATCATAATTTGTGTGGAGTACAGGAGCTGAATGTTACATCTCGTGATTGATCCCTTTCCCATGCCATTCACCGAGGAGATACTAGAAGGTGTCAGCAAGGTGTGAAATATGTTCATTTACGATGGGTTCTTTGGGTATCATCAGGTTTGGATTGTCAAGGAGGATTGGAAAATAATATGTTTACTACTAAATGGGGTATTTTTACCTATACTATAATGCCTTTTGGTATGAAAAATGCACCTACTACTTTTTCAGTGCATAGCAAGTTAAAGAATTCAAGGAATTTATCCACAACATCTTACATGTCTATTTAGATGATTATATGGTGTATTCATTAGTTAAGGATCACTGTGAAAATTTATGCTTAATGTTTTAAAGATGTAGACAACCGAGTATCTCATTGAACATTAAGAAGTGTATATTTTCTACACCGTTTGGGATTCTGTTAGGACACATAATCTGTAAGGAGGGTTTTTTGGTTGATCCAGCCAAGGTTTCATTAATTATAGGTCTAAGGGAGCCTACCACTTAGAGTGAGGTTCACATATTTTTGGGTCATACAAGATATTACAAGAATTTTATCAAAGGGTATGCCAAAGTTCTCGCACCATTGAAAGAGTTAATCGAAAGGGAAATCTACATTCTACTAGGGAGAACAACAACAATGTGCATTTG
Source organism: Taxus wallichiana var. yunnanensis (assembly GCA_018340775.1). Taxonomy (NCBI): domain Eukaryota; kingdom Viridiplantae; phylum Streptophyta; class Pinopsida; order Cupressales; family Taxaceae; genus Taxus; species Taxus wallichiana. The sequence goes on from CM031240.1 coordinate 109,453,971, forward strand.
AGAATTAAAGAACAAACTTAATATTGCTCCTATTCTATATTTTCCTTCATGTGACCAACCGATTCATGTACATGTTGACACCTTTTTCATGGTGTTGGCTCAACCTAGAAAAAGTATTGTAGAACGTCCTATCTATTTTGCTAGTAGAAAGCTAACTCTTGCATAATAGAATTACACAACTACAAACTGCAAAGCTTTGTCAATGATCTATGCGCTACATAAATTCCACCAATACCTACTAGCTACACCATTTGTCTTTTATAAATATCACATGGCCCTAAATTATTTGTTAAACAAACCTATTCTACAAGAGTGCATATGTCGATGGGTGCTCTTATTTCAAGAATTAGATTTCGAGTTGTGATAAAACTAGGGAAAAGTAATTCTGGATGAGACCATCTATCAAAAATACAATCAGAGAAGAAGCATAGGAAATTGAAGATACCATCCTAGATGCATAGTTATATAGGTTACACCGAGTTCCATCGAACTAGAGGGCATTGTTTTCTTTCTACGAATAAGGATGACACCGTAGGAATGAAATCCTTAGAGAAGAAACATCTTGCTATATGTGCATCCCCTTATATGTTAATTAGTGGTGATATGTACAAATTAGGTCGCGATGAAGTACTCGTACCATTTTGTATTAGAACATGAGCACACGTATATTATGGAATAAGCTCATGGTTGTATTAAAAGTGCCCATTATGCAAGTGATGCCACCGCGAGAAAAAAATTCTACTTAGTGGATTATGGTGGGAGACCCTATATAAATATTGTAGAGGAATTTTTAAGGCTTGTGATCATTGTCAATGTATTGGGAAACTAGGTCAATGAGATGAAATTCCTCTAAGACCCATTACTAGTGTAGAACTATTTAAGAAATGGGCTATAAATATTGTGGGACCTATTTCACCAATCGCACGCAAAACTAGATTGTTTGACATCATAACTTGCATAAATTATTTGACAAGGTGGGCAGAAGCAACACCTATAAAGGATTGTACAATGGCTACAACAGCCAAGTTTCTTTGGGAAAATATTATTACAAGGTATGGATGTCCTTTAAGTTTGACCAATGATAGGGGCATGTATTTTCTTAATGAGACAATCCAAATTTTATTGGATGAATTCATGATTGCACACAATAAAACTACACCCTATCATCCTTAGGAAAATGGGAATGCTGAGGCTTTTAACAAAATTTTGAGCCAGACATTAACAAAAATTTGTGATGTTGAAAGAAAGGATTGGGAAGATAAAGTATCTCAGTAACACTTTGGGCATATCGTACACCATATAAAAGGTTAAACAAAGCCACACCATTTAAGTTACTATTTGGCATAGAAGCAGCTTCTTCCTATTTAATCTATGTTACCTTCGTTGTGTATTATCGCACACACCGGAGGTCTAGCTAATGAGAAAGCCTTGGAAGCACAAATTAAAAAGTTAATAAAGATGGACGAGTGATGAGAAATATCATGTTGGAGTCAAAAACAAGAGAAGACTAGGCAGAAAGCATGGCACTGATAGGCACATCGTGATAAAATGTTGGAGATAAGAGAGATGGTGTTCCTTTATGACTCTTAAGTTTTTACACAATTTTGGAAATCTCATGGCTCATTGGTTGGGGCCATATGTTATCAATCACGTACTCAAATCAAGCGCTTTTCAGTTAGAGGCACTTTATGGAATACAGCTTACTCAATTACTTCAATGGGAGCGGTTGAATCCCTACTATAAATAAGTCTTCTTAGTGCTTCTAATAAGACAAAAGTTTGTCATTTAGGATAGATTTTCAATTCTACATTTCCTTAATGTGTTTCTTTCTTTATTGTTATGCTTTGTCAATTTAGTTGGTGTGTTTGTGCACTAAACACGTTTACACACCGTAAGCTACTTACTATTTAAAAAATTATTATGTGCAGAGGACTACACATACCCTTAGTGTGGGGTAGGTTGTTTTATCTAGGTATAAGATGGTTGAAAATAAGTACACATGAAAGGAACTATCTACAGGTGTTATTCAAGGGTGGAGAATTGAAAAATAAGAGAGATTGCTTCTGGACATAGGGACCATAAATAGAGAGGAATGAAGAAACAAGTATAACATGAGGTAAGTAGAGGCCAAGAAGACTACCAGTGGAAGGCATAGTGATGAGGTACTCAGGCGTATGGAAGCACGCTGAAGAGAATTTTGTAGCCAAAAGGTAGAAGGGCATGCTAGAAGGTTATAGCTTGGGTGTAAAGATGTACCACATAAAAATAATGAAAATGGTTAATTAATGAGAGGATTTTTGGTAGGTGGAGGAGTAATAAATGCACTAAATTTTTGAAATTCTATATAAGGATGAGATGTGAGTTCATTATCACCATTCAAATTGAGATAATTTTAAAAGGGTTAAGTGCAAATGAGCCGAGAAATCATGTTGAGGTGCGAAGAGTGTGAAACTAGACATGGAGAGAAGGGTTGTGCATACAAGAAGATTGCTCCCATAAGAAAAGGGTTTGATTGAAGAAGACGTGTTACAAAGGAGATAGGGAATGTGATTTCCACAAGGGCACAAAGATTTAAACTAGGGTTTTAACTTGCTTGATTACAGAGGGAAGAAAAGAGAGATTTTTCAAATGGCACCAAAGAAAGAACCTGCAACAAGAGATAAAGGGAAGAAGAAGGTTGAAGTGGAAGAAGAAATTTCTCTCGAGAGTAATTTCTCATAAATGCAGTATCCAGAGGGCATGATTATGGGACAAGAATGGGATTCCAATATCCACCAATGTAAAATCAACAATTACAACCATCAAACATTAGATAATAAGAAGGATCTTGATGTGTTGTTGAGCACAAAAACAAACAAGTGCATGACAGAGGATATGCTGGTATATGATGACACTAGTGAGAAGTTGCTAAAGCAAAATGGAGTCTACCAACTGTATGAGCTACCATATTTTTGAAAGTATGAACCATTATATTGGTGGTTGATGAGCAGAGTCCATAGGACTTTTACTTTGCTAGATGGAGGGTAAGAATCACAAATACTTTGATTTTAATAAGAATGGACTAAGGGCCTCAAGGTTTGATTTGGATAGTGATTTAATTGATAATGCTGTAATCTTGGAGACAAGGAAATAGCTGGGGTATATTAAAGGTCCTCGCAGATGGAAATTGACAAATTGAAAAGGTATCCAGAGAGTGCGGTAGCTACACATCTTGAACAAAGCTAAATGACCAAGGAAGGTGGTCGTAGGTAAACACAATGTGGTTGCGCTTCACAAAGAAAATGTCTCAAGGGGTGGTCTAAAATATTACAGAACACATAGCAAAGACAATCATTGAAGAAGCACAGACAGTGACAAATAAGTTTTAGCATTGTACTATTGTCTTTAGTATTTATGAAGATTAGGCTCTGATGGGCCAAAGGAAAATATTTGGGAATACCCCACGTAACATAAGTCACCTATGGGAATATTAGGGTTCTTGATGGGCCTGGTGGTATGATAGACTCTACGTGGATTTTGATGAAGAGTGGTGCATACCCAAGGATTTACCTTTGGTGGTGGGTAAGGTAGTTCAATTTTCCGTATACCAACATTTTTACATTGTGTAATTCATGATGAAGGACGAGCCTTGGAGCCCATGGTGTAAAATTTCATATGCCTTCACAACAAGATATTTCCAAGCATCGGTTCACCATTTTTTAGATGCGTGCCACCTAACCTTCAATGTAGACAAGGTAGATTGTGACTACCATAGTATGAGGAAGAATTATGTATATCTAGGGTTCAATGCCTACATTGAAAGGCTTATTTCAGATATTATAAACATGAAACATCTAAGCTTGGTAGTTGGGGACACTAGAGCAATGCTTGTGTACCATCCAACTCAAACCTAAGTTGAGAACACTAAGTATGTGGATAATGAGTTCACGCTCCCAAGGCTGCCAAAGGGTAAACATACAATGGAAAATGTTCCAACACCTAAGCCCATAGAAACAATTCAAGTAGAGGATGAAGAGGAAGAGCATGAAGATAGTGGTGGTTTGGAACATAGAGGTAGATGAAAACCTCCAAATAAGGAAGAAGCTGAGCGTGCAACTACACCACCTTAGCCACAAGAGGGAGATGATGAGGACTTGGATGCAATCCAAGGAGAGTGTCTTTTCAAGAGAGTATTCAAGAGAACACGGACCCAAGGTGCTACTACACAAATAGTGTACAAATCACCTTGAATCTATCCACAAAAGGAGACAACTAAGAAAAGATGAAGGAAGTTGAAGATTAATGAGGAAGTGGAAGAGTCGAGAGAAAGTGCTCCCAATTCTCCTACACCTCTAGAGAATGTGGAAGAACAAAAAGATGAAGAAATGAAGGATGGAGAAGAGGGAGAAAAAGGGACAAATGAGACAGCAATTGATACTACTAAGGACATAGCCACACAAGTTCCAAATCTTGAAGCCCAAGTTCCTAAGTAATCTAGATCAAGAAGAACAAGTGGGGAATATATTCCACCAGCTCATAGGATATGCCAAGGACATAGGTAAAATTTTCTACACCCATTTCCAGAGCACAATGACACAAAAGGAGTTGTATGGCTAGGAGTTAATGGATGAAGATATGGCAACAATGAACAAAAGGAAGTAGTTGTCATGGTTGATGTACACACACATGGATGAGCTAGACTTTGAGACTTTGATGTGTGTAAGGAGTCTTGCATGTCAAGGAGGTTAAAAATACACCTCAGGATAGACAAATAATAATAAATCCTACTATTATGTTAGATGAATGGGTAAGCAATGCTTTGGTAAATGTCTTGACAGAGGTGGCATGGTAGAATATGGATAAATATACAATAACTATGGTGCTAAGGGATGATATCAAGACTAAGGATAAGGAAATAAGATGCCTAAAGTAGGAAAGAGACTAATCATAGAAGAATAACGTTGTGTTTATTAGTATGACATAAGAGATTGATGACAATGTCATGAAGGCTAGGCAACACTTAGAGCCAAAGGTACCCAAGACGCTTCCTTTGGAAATACATTAGATGAGTACATTGGTGGACTTAGTACGTGAATATAAACCTCTCACATTCCAAAATCAAAGGATCCTTCAAATGATGCAAAATATTGCATCATATGAAGGATTTCTTCGATCTTGTAGAGGAACTAAATAATGTGGATCAAGCACTAAATATTTATACTACACCGTGTCGTTATAAGGACCAGACAAATTTGGAAGAAAATGAGGCCCTAAAGGCTATGAAGGATTACATGTTGGGTTGTGTAGAATGATTAGCACTTGTTAAGCTGTATGCAAGGCCCTTACACTAGCTCAGAACCACACAAGGAAAGGCTAGATGAGTTTGCAAAACTCATCTCTCAAAAGATGGAATTATCGAAGGGTTAATGATTGGCATATCCAAAAGTTTGTTGGTCTTATAGAATGAGAAGGGAGATATTCCAAGGGATGAATTATAGTCACTTGTAGTGGATATTCCGAAAAGACAGAGGCAACGCTCAATGACCGATGCACCTTAGAGGCGAGATAAAATAAGAATATCCCGAATTGATTATTCAATTTGTAGTAGAAGATACTTCAAGTTAAAGCCATTATTTTATATATCAAAGTATTATTTCTATTATTCTATTCATATTCTTGGATTCATTTTTGAGACAACCAATGTCGGGATAGCAATGTAAACTAGTGTGGGGTAATGTTGATTAGTCGAATATGATACCTAGAGAAGAAAATACATAAGGTTCATGTGGGAAATCGATCAAATTCAAAGGCACGAGAGTATCAAAATATAAGGTAGAAATGGAGAAATTAGAATAGGAAATTCACAAAGCATCTACAGAATATGATATTTCTAAAGATAAGGATGACACATAAAGAGAAAAAATGGCAGAGCTCACAAACAAATACCATAATCAGTAGTGGGTGTGGAAAGAGAAAATATATGACATGCAAGATTCTAGTAGCATATTGGACAAAGCATTAGTGAGGATGCAACAAGAAGCTACAACTACACAAGATCAATGGAATAAGGTACATGCACATCCCACTCCCTCCAAACTAGTCCCACTTATCCAAGAAAATACAAAATTGCAAGAGTGGATAGATCATGTGAATAACCATTTGGATTCCTGGTTCAAGTATGAAAATAATATTCTTCCACAAATAACCAAATATATGCCACAAAGTAAAGTTTAATGGCTTAGTTGATGGGGTGTCCCACAAACCCATTCAAATTGAATCAAATGAAGGAACCTTTCCTTATACCATACATCTAAGTTCTTGAGGAGGTTGATGCTCCCATAGTTTGGCATCCCATAAATCTAGTTGGGTGAGTCGAGCGAAGGAACCTTTCCCTACACCAGACATCTAAGTTATGGTGGTTGATGCCCAACTCAGTTTCTTTATTTTTTGGCCGAAGTTGAAGAAATTTTTGGCAGACATATAGAGTCTTCATCAGTTGTTGTCTCAAGGATGATACAAAGTTTAAGGAGGAGGATAATGTTGATAGGATTCTTCATCAAAGTTTGGTATAATCTATAGATATATATAGAAATCTGCCAAAGTCTAGAGAAATCCATGAAGAGATAAAGCTAACCGCAAGGGATATAAGATATCCACGAATAAAGGATTCCATTCATAAAAGGAAAAATCCGTGATAAACACTAGAAGCTGAAATACAAAGAGATATCCACGTAAGAATAAGAAAATTCATGAGATATGAAGGAAGCCACGTAACACTAGGAAGAATGACAAAAGCTGACTAAAAGAAGCATAACGAAGATGAATCAAACTAGTACAAAAATGAAGTCGACATAGGCATGAGTCAAAGGAAGTGTCTTTTGAAACATATTGGATTTTGTATATCTATTGTAATTAATGTATTGTATATGGTGCATCACGAAAGATATATGTGAATTCCATTTTGAGATTTTGTAAGAGAGATAAGAGAGTTAGAATGAAAGGAATGTATATGTACTAGACTAATGTAATGCATTTTGATAAATGAATAAAGACTGAAGTTTTGGGAATGAATTATCTTGCATACTATTCTTTAATTTTTTGTTCTTAGTGGAGCAAAGGGTGTATTTCCCGCATACATCCTTAAATAAGATTGATTATATGTAAGCCTCACATTGTTGTCGAGGTTTTAGGTCAATAGGTCCACTCATTGATCCATCACAAGTAGAGTTGGTAAATATTTTTGCTAAGGACTTCTTCTCTTCGAGAAACTTCCACTTATTGTATTTTGGCCCATCTAGAACTCTAATTTCAAAAAGACTAATGATAGAAGTATAGGGCCAAATTTGATCTTCTCACCTTCTAGTTCTTCCTCAATAATTGTCTCAAAATTCACTTTGATAGGTTATATATACACCACCTTTATCATCTTCTTCAAAATATGAATCCAAGCCTTGTTTATCCGAGACCAACACTCTTGATTTTTTATCTTTTTTAGGAGATGGGTTATTGCATGAATGACTAGGTACTTCTGTAATTTAGGGATGTCCATCACGCACTCCCCTTTAGTGTATCCAAGATCTTTCTTTATCTTTTCTATGGCCTCCTTATCGCTGAGGACTCTATTCACTCAACAACTATACTCCTTATCCCCATCAAACTTCCAATCAAAGGCATACCGATCCTCACTTGATGCCCATAAAAGTAGAATAAGTCCTCATGAAATATGCTCATGAGCCACTTGTATAACTTCTCAAGTTTTCTAAAATACGATAGCTCATACAAATTTAAAAATCCTACCTTGGTAAATAATTTATCTCTTGCATCGTCATAGACCACCATGTCATATGTTTTTCTCTTCAAGGTCTCACCACAAACAATTTCTCCAATTCATCCCTGGTATCCTTGTTCTTGTGGTTGTAATTTCCAATTTTATAGCGGTGAATGTGTGAATCCTAATCAAAACCATGAGAACCCCTTCCGGGTACTTCATTTCAAAGAATATTCTCTTGGGAGTGTCTTCAACCTCAATTTCTACTTCCTTTTTCTTTTTTCCTCTTGTACTAGCCCTAGGTTCTCTCTTGGGTGTCATATCAACTAAAAGGGCATGTTTTTTTCCTACCTCGAGCTTTGTTACTCCAAATTTTCATGCCCTAGATACAAACCAAATCCTACCTATCAATCCTCTTCCCGCATGCCTCTCTTCGCTCAAACACATCGCCTATGGAGCACAAGACTATCTCATGCAAAAATTTGACAAGATATAACTAGTTCATAACTCTACGCACTTCACCACCATCTTACTAGGTTTCTCACCTTAAAATCACTTGAAATATCTTATATGCAAAGGTAAAAATGATTTCATAGCACATCCTTATATAAATTTTCAAAAATTTATCACATTTATTGCTCTCCACCTACCACCATCCCCAACATTAATTCATTATTTCATAAACTTTTCCATGCTAATAATTTCCATTCCATAGTCATAATATTCTAGTGCTCCTTCTACTTTTTGGCTATAGACCTCCTTCTCGCATACCCCGATGCACTAAAGTACCTCACCATTATGCCTTCTTTTACTTAGTTTCCACTATTGCAACCTACCTTTCATTACACTATGTGTCCATCCATAAGTGGTCTTTAATCACGAGTAATCTTTTTCTATCTACACCTTTCCCTAAAACACCCGTAAAAACATTTATTTATGCATACCTATTATCGAAAATGACCCCCTACTTATTTTAGCTAACTTGCTTTCATTCTTTCCTTGTGCTTTAACTTCAATTTTCACAGATTTCAAGCACTCAAAGGGTTATGGAAATGGATTCATCGATAGAATTTGTCTTCCCTTTCTAGAAAGGTATGGAAGTCCTCCTAACTGCTTGTATTTTGCAAGTTATGGCTCGATGGAGTTTGGAAGTGAAATTTTCCCTAAACGGGCCCGTGGGAATTTTTTTGGCACTTAGCCTTTTGGCTAAAAAAATCAAATGGAAATATTCAGCTTGAAATCCCGCAACGAGATGAAAAGATGCCACGTGTCGTCGAAGTTGTGGGGGTGGAAGCAATTTAAAGTTTTGGCTTTTTGTCAAAAGGTGCAAAGGCAAAAACATAGGCGCATCCCCACCAAGCAGCAAAAAGGTGACACGTGTCCACGTGTCACTGGGAGCTCAGGGCAAAGGGAAGGATTTGGAGAATTTTTCCAAAGTTTAAAAATATGAAAAGGAAAAAGTTGAACTACATCCATTCCAAGCAATAAGAAGGTGCCACGTGTCCATGTTGACAGAGAGGTTGGGTCGCGAAAGTTTTTTAGAAAATTTTACAATTTTGCAAAATGGGCGTAATGTGATTTTGAACCTGCAGATCAACTAGAAGTTGACACGTGTCTTAGAGCAAAGGAGGCATGGATTTTTTTGGGGAATTTTTCCAAAAGGGAAAATTTTAAGGTTTGACCCTGCTGACCCTGATATTGACCCTATTTTTACCATTTTTTCCCTAAATCTTCATAGGGCCATATCTTTCGAACCGAGCTTGGTTTTTTTATTTTGGTATCATTGGAAAGATGTTGAAATCCTCTACATGATGGACCCTTAAATTTTGATTTTTGATGGAGATTTGTGGGATAAAAATGGAAAATGTCTTTGGCATGCAAAAACACAGTAAAACGACTCCAACCACAAAAATTAATGAAGTATGGGTCTCTTTCTTGCTCTGCAAAGTAATATAAAATGAAGTATGGGATTTTTCATGGGAACCCATCATTTTGCAGGACAATTAATAGATCTTGTTGATGGTTGAATATGTCAAACATATTTTCCCACGCTTTTATCCTTCCTTTCATTTTGTTCGATGGCAAAAAGCCAATTTTGGCTCATTTGTAAAAAGTTGTTCATTCTTTCTGCTCTGCCCTCCCTTCTTTTCTTCCCTAGGGTCAAAAATGGAGTTTAAACCTCCTCCCCTACTCTGTAATGGTTTTTTTCCTCTTACCCATGAAATGATGTTTTGTGCAAACTTTTAGAGCAATAAAAATGTGTTTTGTGATGCATTTGTCCATCCTTTCTTGTTTTTGGTTATTTTCTTCTTACCTCTCTTCATTACAAGTATTTGTGCATATTTGGATGTTCATTTCAGGTTTTGGAACTATGTTCATGGAGTTTTGGGACAATTTTTGTGTGAAACCCATCCTTGGTTTTGTGATGCACTTGTCCATCCTTTCCATTGTTCACCTATCTTTGTTTCCATAATAGTTTTTATACATGTTCAACATTTCCCTTCTCGGTGTATCACCATTTTAGTGTAGGCTCTATTTTTCCCTCTTTTCTCTGTCTCCTTGTCTCCTTGGAAGTTAGATTAGGATTATATTAGCTTTCCTTCACTAGAATATCTTATGGTAGGTAGTTTAGGAAGAGGAACTAGCCTTCTCTGGAGAGATTTCTCCATTTACAAAGGTCCCACACTTTGGGAAAGCTCAATGTTGTGCATTCACACCAAATGACATTTCCTTAGAAAATCATAGCCATAGGTCATTTTGGGGGTGCTATGAATTTTCACTAATAGTTTTGGCATGCCCAATGGGACCTTAGAGGTCTGCCACTTCATCTTTTGTAGGTTGGTGCATTCCTTTGAAGATTTCATTCTTTAGAGGTAATTGCAAACACATCCGTGACTCCATCCGATTAATAACTCATTCTCTAAGTTGCAGCAAACCTATTTTTTATCCATTTTCATTCATTATTCTTTCAATCTCTTCCATCTTCTTCCATTCCATGAAGTTATACAATCATGACTTCATTTCCATCATGGAATTCACATTTACAACAGCAGTAATGTTTCCCACCTCCAACATGTTTTTCAAATCCCCGAGATCAACATTTTGATCAAATTCAAAATCAGTATGCATATCCATATGAGAAAGGCCAAAATAAATTTGGCTATGAAGCATATCAAGAGCAAGGATACACATATGATGAGGGAAGTATAGAAGAAGATGCTAATTTGTTGGAGAAGATCCAAAAAATAGAGGTTGGCATGGTGCAATCAAGGGCTCAAGCACAAATGAAGGCATTTCAGATTGGTTTCAGAGCATGCTCTCCATGGGGAGGCCCTTTGCCAAGACACTTCAGCCCTCATTTGATTTTCCACTCATCCAAGCAGCCATACTCAGCTCCAAATCAATTGCATGGATGCTAATTTTGAAGAAGGGAAGTTGTTTTGTCAAACCAACTTTGCGGGTTTTTTTAGCTTAACTTTGCTCTTGGTTAGAGTACAAGTAGGTAGGTTTGCTTTCAGAAAAGAATTATTTGTGCACACTCTGCATATCCCACTTGGGGTATGTATGATTTCTAATTCTTTACATAGTTGTTTGGTGATGTTTTGGATGCTCTTACACTTTGTCCATTTCAGTGCCATTTGGTGAATATCAATTTAAGGTTTCATTGGGTTTCCAAGTGGCTCGTAGGTCATATTTTCATAGTTCGATCAGAATCAATTTATCAAGCTTGACTCCATGCCCAATGGATGATTCAAAGACCATTGATCATTCACCTAAGTAGGAGATGACCCCGAGAGTCACCAAAATTGTTATCCAAAATATCCCCCGCTTATTTTGGCTAACTTGCCTTCATTCTTTCCTTCCTTATGCTTCAAAATCAATTCTCACACATTTCAAGCACTCAAAGGGTTTTAGAAATGGATTCATCAGAAATTATTTTTCTTCCCTTTCCAAAAGGTGAGAAATTCCTCCTAACTCCTTGTATTTTGAAAGTTATGGCTTAGCGGAGTTTGGAAGGGAAATTTTCCCTAGGCGGGTCCAAGGAAATTTTTTTCGCACTTAGCCTTTTGGCTAAAAAACTCAAATGGAAATATTTATCTCGAAAGCTCATAAGGAGATGAAAATCTACCATGTGTCACGTCAAAGCAAAGGGGGTATAATTTAGATTTTTGGCTTTTTGTCAAAAAGGTGCAAAGGCAAAAACATAGGCACATTCCCGCCAAGTAGCAAAAAGGTGCCACGTGTGCACATGTTAGTGGGAGTTGAGGTGGCGGAAGGATTTGGAGAATTTTTCCAAATTTGCAAAATATGCAAAGGAAAATTTTGAACCGCATCCGTGCCAAGCAATAAGAAGGTGCCACGTGTCCATGTTGGCGTGAGATCGGGGCCACAAAAGTTTTTTGGAAAATTTTCCTATTTTGGAAAACGGGAAGAATGTGATTTTGAACCTATATATCAACTAGAAGCTGACATGTGCCTTGAAGTAGTGGAGGCATGGATTTTTTAGTGAATTTTTCCAAAAGGGAAAATTTTAAGGTTTGACCCCGCCGACCCCGATTTTGACCCTATTTTTACCAGTTTTTCCCTAAATCTTTAGAGGGTCATATCTTTTGAACTAGAGCTCAATTTTTCACGATTTTGGTATCATTGGAAATCTGTGAAATCATCTACATGATGGACCATTAAATTTTTATTTTTGATGGAGATTGGTGGGAGAAAATTGAAAAAACGTCTCTAGTATGCAAAAATGCGTAAAACGACTCCAACCACCAAAATTAATGAAGTATGGGCCTGTTTCTTACTTTGCAAAGTAATGCATGATGAAGTATTTGATATATCATGGGAAACCATAATTTGGAAATATAATTAATAGATCTTGTCGGTGGTTGAAGATGTCAAACAGATTTTCCCACATTTTCTCCTTTCTTTCATTTTGTTTGATGGTTAAAAGCCAGTTTTGGCTCATTTGTAAAAAGTTGTTCATTCTTTCTACTCTGCCCTCCCTTATTTTCTTCCCCAGGGTTGAAAATGGAGTTTGAACCTCCTCCCCTACTCTGTAATGGCATTTTTTCCTCTTACCCATGAAATTATGTTTTGTGCAAACTTTTGGAGCAATAAAAACGTGTTTTGTGATGCATTTGTCCATCCTTGCTCATTTTTGGTTGTTTTCTTCTTGCACCTCTTCATTTCGGTATTTTTGCATATTTGGATGTTCATTCCAGGTTTTTGAGTTGTGTTCATGGATGCTTGGGACAATTTTTAGGTGAAACCCATCCTTGGTTTTGTGATGCACTTGTCCATCCTTTCCATTGCTCACCTCTCTTTGTTTCCATGACGCTTTGATAGATGTTCAACATTTCCCTTCTCTAGTGTATCACCATTTTAGTGTAGGATCTATTTTTCCCTCTTTTCTCTCTCTCCTTATCTCCTTAAAAGTTAGATTAGGATTAGATTAGCTTACCTGCACTAGAATAGCTTATGACAGTAGTTTAGGAAGAGGAACTATCCATCTCTCGGAGAGATTTACCCATTTGCAAAGGTCCCACACTTTGGGAAAGCTCAATGTTGTGTATTCACACCAAATGAAATTTCCTTAGAAAAGTAGATCCATAGGTCATTTTGGGGGTGGTGTGAATTTACACTAACAATACCCATCTTCGATGACAATAGAACTTGATAATGAACCCTATATATAAGACACCACACACTAAGGGTATGTGTAGTCCTCTCAGGCATAAAAATAATTGGATAGTAATCAGCTTCTAGTGCACAAGTGTGTTTAATACCAAAAAAGTAGACTAAATCGAAAAATCATAACAACAATGAAAGAAAACACATATAAAAGCAATGCATTAATAAAATATAATCTAAGTGGAAATATTGCCTTATTACAAACACAAATAAGACTTATTTATAGCAGGATTCACCGTACTCCCATTGAAGTAATCAGAAACTATGTTCCATCCAACGCTTCTAACCGACAAGATCTTGAATCAAGTATATAAGTTATAATATACGGTCCCAACCAATGCACCTTAAGATCTCAAGGGTGGTGCAAAAGCTTTGAATCATACAAAAGTACCATCTGTCTAACCTCAATCTTCTTATCCTTGTTATACCTATCATGCCATACCTTCTTCCTATATTTTTCTTGCTTCTAACTCCATCATGTTATGACACACCTTTCATTCAATCGCATCATCTTGTCAATTTGTTCTTCCAGTGCTTATTCATTATCCAGGACCTTTTGTGCATGTAATACACAAAGAAGGTAACATGAATTCCATGGGTAGAACTACCTCTCGTCGAACACCAACTGAAAGGGTGTTGCTTTATTCAACCTCTTATAGGTTGTCCTGTACGCCCAAAGCACAACAAATAATTTATCATCCCAATCTCTCCTTCCAAAATCAATTTTTTTTTCAAGGTATGGCTCAATATCTTGTTAAAGGCCTTAGCAATTCCATTTTCCTAAGGATGATAGGGTGTTGTTCTATGGTTTACAACCATAAATTCATCCAATAATATCCCGGTAGTCTCATTAAGGAAATGAGTACCCCTATCACTTGTTAAACTTAAAGGGAATCCAAAAATCAAGCAATAATATTTTCCCACAAAAACCTTTCTATCGTAGATACTATGTAATCCTTTGTAGGTGTCACTTCTACCCACTGTGTAGGATAATTTGTACAAGTTATAATATAGTGTGATCCAATCCTATGTGTTGCTAGCGAGATAGGGCCCACAAAGTCAATTGCCCACTTCTTAAAAGGTTTTGCGCTAGCAATGGGCTTCAAAGGAATCTCATCTCTATGCCTAGGCTCTTTAAGGTACTCGAAAAATGGTCACATGCCATGCAATATTCTTTGGAATCCTTGTATAATATTTCCCACCATAGACCAACTAGTAGAATCTTTCATGCAAACCACATCTCCAAAGATAGTGTAACATTCCCATTTTAAGACTTTAGAAACAAGGGATTTTTTTTTGAAACATAATGTTCTCTATTCTAAATAAAAATCATTTAGAACACACATTCTATACCAATAAATCTTATAACATATAACCATATGCAGCTATAATGACTCGGTTTACTACCGATCTCTCATTCCATGACTCGGTTACAAACCGATCTCTCATGTTAACTTGAAGCATAGAATACTTTATGTATACTACGTATACTTGGTTCTCCTACCCTATTCTAGGTACTGAGTGATCTGTTTAAAGAACCTATCTAAATATTTTTTACCAATATTCATTTGACATCACATTGCTTTAAACTAGGTGACATAGGACAACACAACTAGTAGCTTGCAATACTTTGGCCAAAGATTTTCAACATACTGTTCATGTTACTATTCCTAGATGGCATACTCATCATTCTAGAATACGTCCTTCACCTCACTCCTTTGTTATCTAGAATGGTCTTTACTGAATACTATCAGTCCACTTACCCAAGGTTTGACCCTAGCCCTAATTAGCATCATAGTTTGTTATAGGAAGATGATCACGACGAATTAGGGTATATGGGCATCCTTGGCTGACCTAAGTCATCCAAATGTGTCAAGGTACCCTGAGTCATAGAAAGTTACTACCTATCCAAAACATGCTACTAACTTGACCTATAGGGAAATGAAGTTCAAGTCTAGATGTGCGTAGATCTAGATGAACAAATACTTAAGGGTGTTGCCACATGTCAACTTGTAACATCAGTATCCTCAAGAAGTCCCGTGGACTTGTCAAGGGTATAATCCCATAGTTGGAGTCCCAACATCCATGAGAACTGATTCAACAAGATGTACATACCCCCTTAGTGGTGATTATCATAATTAATATTGGATTAAGATTTAGATTACAACAACCATGCCCAACCCTAATTCCAACATTCATTAAGTTTTTTATCCATAATTATCTTGATTCATTATGAATAACTTCATTAATTCATGTTTGCATTTAATGTTCATTAACGTGGCATAATCAAGTAATTATCCCCGTAAAAACAGGGAAACAAACATCAAAGGTTTAATTCTTAATGCAACCTAGCTATCCAAATCAAGTGTGTCATCCACGTAGATTCAGCTAGTGTTTAATTTTTAACCGTATCTAAAATATTAAAGATCATAACCACTATTCATTTTTAACATTCTTAGCTAATATAGTTTAATTATATGTCCCAATATTTTTATTATTAAACTATAGTTATGTAAATAAATAACAACATCTTTATAATTTAACAAGTTTCCTTATAATAAGAGGGAAATATATTATCCCCTTATCTAACTTAATAACCGATAAAATAAAAAGTACACAACCAGTATACAAGAATACCACCAAGATATCACTACCAATTCCATCATACAAGTACAAAATAATTCACACCACAAATTTGAGTACAACTCAAAACCTTTCAATTCATGATGATAAATATACATTTACAAGACTATGTTTTAGACATTCTCGCATATCATCAAATTAACATCCTAAAAGAACATCACTTTTCTTTCCCAATACAACTCGTAATGATTTGAAATCCTTTACTTAAGATCCAAAATTAAGTAAACCAATGCATCATAACAATTTTTCCTTCTTTTATCACTTACAATGTCCATCTGCAAAAATTTAGCAAGGGGTCAGTTCAATGAACTAAGCATGATAAGCATTAAGAATTAAAGTGAAGTGCATTCAACTAATTTCTCCATTAAAACAACTCTTCTTTATTGAAACAATTAATACAAATAATCATAAGTAATAACATCTAGAAAAGAAGTACAATAAAAGAGTCTAAATTCACTTTTAAGAAAAGAGCATAGTATAATCCACAACATATGCATTATATCATAAGGTTTAATTGATCCTACCAATTAATTTAAAAAAATGAACATATCTTTTCATCCAATTTTTTCTTAATTATAAAATATTAAAAATGCACATTTATCTTTACTAAGTAGCAAAAGAGTTAAATAAAGCATAGCTCTTATTAGGATGATTCATCCTTCTACTTAAGAAAAGGAGAAGAATCAATGCATATCATTCCTTACACACTTCATCATATGAAAGAAAAAAATAGGTTTAGAACTCACTTGACTACTTCAGTGCAAGGATAACAATATAAGGATTCCATAAATAAAGAGACAATATCTAAACAAGAATCCCGAATCAATCCAAGAAGAATAGGAAATCAAAACAGTCTAACTGTAAGTCTTACTAACTTCTACATGTTAGAAGATATAATTCAAAAGATCTAAAACCAGACTTTCCACAAATCCAAGCTAGACTCAAATAGAATTAATCTCCTATCTAGTCCATCCAAGAAGGGTTCATAATAAGACAAAGTGCAAGAAGAGACAACCTACCAATATCAATCCAAATGGAGTATGAATCAATCAAGAAAAAAAATCGGTCTAAGCATATTAATAGTTTATTTCCAACATACCGACTCAGCTAATCTCCTACCACATCATTACAACCAATGACTTATACCAAGTAGACCAAACAATCCACAATAAATTTCCATCATAGAAGAGAATCGAGTACAGATAAGTTCAATCAAATGAACTCATCCAAACAACAAGAAAAAAGGGATATCAATTGGAAAAGGGCCAATCAATAATTTATTTCATTTATACCATCAAATGAATTCCAAATTCTATTTCAAACTTAGAAGTTCTTCAACTAGTTCCCAAAACACAAAACTAAACACACAGTTGAAAGAAAGCACACTTCTAGTTTTACCTTACAAATCTTTACCAACTGGTTTATCTATTCCCATTCATTAAACACAAGTTCTAACTCAAATCTCAAAACTAAGTACACAAGTATAATCCCTAAATAGTATACTATCCCTAAGAGAACATATTCCTTTCTCTTTTAAAACCCACAGATTCGTTCAATGAATCCATCAAGGAATAGAAATCCACAAAAAGTATAAGAGATACAAGGATCAATAAAACCCACGAACTCAAAAGATACTATATTCACAACTTAAAGGTCCTACATGGCTCCAAATAATAGAGACATAAAGTTAGAGGTCATCATGAAGACATATTCAGTGAGAGAACCCCGAACCAGACATGATAAATCCTATCAACAAGATTCAACATGAGAGAGTAATTGACTCTTTTCCCTAACAACCAAAAAGTAAATATAAGAGGATCTGAAGGTAAGAAGAAACCCAATATACGTTTAAGAAAAATATTGTCCCAATCTTACCTCCAACATGACTAAAACAAAATAACAACAAGGAATCTCAAATTCTATCTAAGAGGCTTGTGATAAAGAAGGTATTCATATCAACATTATTCATAAGAAGGAAAATGCATATTGTATTTCCATAAGCCTCAAAACTATTAATGATTGTTCCAACAAACTACATATCAAACCAAACCCAAAACAAGATACAATTCCCATCTATTAATCCTTCTAACATAACAGATTAGGCCTCAACAAGATGTGGGTATGCTCAGGATAGAGAAGAATAGGATATACTTCGTATTTACACACCCTATCAAGTTGAAAGAAGGCGGTATAATCTAAAAGACACAAGTACTAAAACCATTCGCACTCAAGAAGCTACATGAAGGAGATCTCAAAATAGATTACTAGATCAACTTCAAATCGGAACTAATCTCTCAATCCTATATCGAAAGCGAAAATCGATAAATGAGTTCAAGAATTTCAATCCTTTAATACTAGATAAACTCCAACTCAAAATACAAGTACATAATCAAACACATCGATTTGAGTACAAGTTTGAATCACGCAAATACTGAATACAAGTACAATGTCGAACTCGAAGCTTCCAAAAAATTTAGAACTACACAAAGCTCTAATATTGGCTCAAAATAAACATGACTTCAAATACGAGCTCATAAAGAAACATGAAGCCCCAATGCAAGCTCAGAACAAAACACGAATGCTCCAATACAAGTTCAAATGAAACATAGGCTCTAAATAATAGTTTAGAATGAAACATGAGGCAAAGAATTCCCTTCAGTCAACACCAGCCCCGAATACCAGTTTCAGAATGAAATACAAAGCTTCAAATATAAGCTATGCATGCATGTCACCATTAAACTAGCACAGATAAATTTTCCCAAAAACTAACATTACTATGCAATGGATTTTCATCCCAAAAACCATAGAGATTCCTAAAAACATGCAAGTAAATAACCAGAAAAATCAAACAAACAATTATCTCATTACATCAGAGTTGTTTTAATGATTCATTTAGAAGAAATAAATAAATATTAATGGGTAGAGCCTTTCATGCCTGATAGTGCCTCTTCAAATTCAAAGGAGACTTCTAACCGAGCTTCCCACTCTTTTTATTCTCCATGAAATATCAAAAATCAAACAAATCTTCTTCTAATGCCTCATATACATTCCTCTCGATTGAAAATAGACCAAAGAAACCAAAAATAGCCCAGAAGTGGAAGTCAAACTGCTGGTTCAAAGAACCAGATAGCTCCATGCAGAGAAAAATTCACGAGACATGCAAAACCAAACAACCTCCCACAAATCTTCCTCCCTTGTTTCCAAGAAGGTTCGCACACAAAAACTAAGGTCCATTAATGCCATTAATCCCAAATCTCCTACTTATCTCTCCTTGCCACCACCTCTCAAAACTGGCAAATGTCATTTCCAATTTAACATGCAATTCCATATTTAGTGAAGCCTCCACATATGCCTCCACTAGATTTAATTTTCCTTTGCCAAAACAAGTAGTACCTCCATGCATTAAACCTAATCAAATAAATTAAATGCCATTGGAACCATTGCCTTAGTTCCATGTGACCCTTAGGTTCCTTTTAAATAGTTTAGGCTAGATTTCCCAAGACTTAGGTTAGTCTAACAATAAATCACCTTAGGTCTTAAAACATTTCCATAGGTAGTTTCCACCTTAGGTTAGATTAAATTCACTTCCATATAGTATTAGGCATTAGGTTAACATATTCTAACATTACTTTAGTAATCCTACCTCCCTTATTCATTTAGCACAAGAGCTTAGGTTAGGACACCACTCAAACAAAATAGAATAAGAAGCTTAGGTTAGATTATAACCCATTTAAGTAGACGTAGCTAGGAAGTAGGTGCTCTTACCTAGTTTAGGATACCGTTAGGATAGTCCTTTAGTTTTAGGATTATGATCCCCTTCATAGTCATAAGCAGACTATATTTTGTTTACACCAATAATGTCTTGCAGAGATCAATCCAAAGATCCAAGCACAACATACAACCGAATGAAGGCACGTTCACACAAGACCATAAAATTTGTAAAATAAAAAGTTCAGTCTGCTTATGTCTCTCAAACTATTGAATTTCAATTTACCATTCAGTCTATTAAGAATATTTAAAACATTCCTTAGATCAATGAAATTGATTCAAGGATGAGTCAGTCAAAAGAGATAAGTTTGCAACTCTCAAAATAAGACTGCATCTTATCAATAAGAAGTGAAAATGGATTCTTACAAGCCATATCATTCCGTTCTAAAGAATCCAAGAGTAGAAATGATTTATCCATAACAAGCATGATTTTCAACAATCAAGGGAACACACCTCATTCAAGAAATCACATGTCAACACTTATAATTCAAAAGAGAAATGTAATATATTGTCTAAGGTGTTACATACTTCCCTTCTAAAAAGAATCATTATCCCAATGATTATCTCATTTTTATCATTGTATTAAGGATAATTAATTTATTCACTTTCTTAACATAAGTTTGCAACAATATCAGAATTTAAAGTTCCAAAATCAGCATTCACATGGTTGTTTATTTTAAAAAATAAAACAGCTTATCTACCGTAAATGACAGACTTATTTACATATAAAGATAAAAGCACAAATTTTTATCATTCATCATAATCAATTCTGATCAAATAAATATAGAAAAGTAGTTTTCATATCTTCTAGGTTTTCCCAGTTACAATTTCTTCATTAAACCGGTCCCACTAGACCTCACATTGACTTATTTCATGATTTCTTAAATGTAATTGGCGAGTTTCCAGCACTCATATGGGTTTAACCATGATTATTCCTGGGTCTTGGACCTACAAGGAATTCCAATTTAACACATGTGATAATTATGAAACGTATTTCTTAAGCAAAGAAATATGGAAAACATCATGCATTCATGACAAAGTAGGAGGTAATCTTTGTAAGCTACGGTGTTGATTACTTCAACTATTTCAAAGGGTCCCACCTAATGAGGTGATAAATTGGTAGCCTTTCCAAAAGTTATAGAGATCTTTTTCATTTTAACTTTGAAGAAAGACTTTCTCACCAAGTTCAAATTTCCTTTCAACCCGCTTTAAATCAGCATAACTCTTTTGCTTATATACTACTTCTTTCAAGCGTTCCCAAATCATTTTAAATTTTTGTTCCATTTCATGCGGATTTCAGGCCCCCTTTACCTCTCTATCCTCAATGTTGTCCCAACTAACAGGGTTCGCATTTTCTTCGTATAATGCTTCAAAAGGTGCCATCTTAAGAGAGGCATGATATGTGTTATTATATGCAAACTCAACTAGTGGAAGGTACTCTTCCCACTTATACTATTTATCCATGTAATAAATTCATATCATATCCTCTAAAACTTGATTAACTCTTTCAATCTATCCATCTGCTTTCCGGTGATATGCAAAATGGAAATTCAAATAGTTCCTAGGGCTGCATTAAGCATTTGCCAAAACCTTGACATCATTCTAGGATCTCTATCGGATATGATTAATTCAGGTACTCCATGTAATCTAAAAATATAGGAGAATCATCCTTGATTACCAACAATAAAAATGCGCTACCTTCATTAGTTTATCAAAAACTACTAAAATAACATCATGTTTATTTCTTAACATAGGTAACCCTTGTATAAAATCCATGCTTATTACTTTCCATTTGTACTGTGGTATGTTATGAGGATACAATAAACCTGTTGGGTGCATATGTTCAGCTTTAACATGTTGACATTCAAGGCAATGTGTCACAAAGTCAATAGCATCCTTTTTCATTCCTTTCTAGAAATATTGTTGTTTTATATCAGCAAACATCTTTGTAATATCGGGGGTGTCCAAAAAAGGTGAATTATGACATTTTGCTAACAATTTCTTTCTTAAATCACTTAGCGAAGGTATGTATACTATGTTTTCAAATCTTAAGATTCCTTCGTTATCAAAGTGAAAACCTTTATACCTCACATCATTTGAATCTGCAGCAAACACTGTCTTTACTTGTTGAAAGTAAGAATCGATTCCATAACACTTTTACTTCATCCTCAAATTGAGTTCTTAGTGTTATAAGAATAGAAATGTGCTTCCTATGACTTAGAGCCTCACCACTTTTTTTTTTTTCCTTACCTTTGATGTAATTGATGTCAAAATCATATTGAGACAAAAACTCTAACCATCTTCGGTGTTTTGCATTTAGATTTGGCTGAGTGAAAATATACTTCATCCCAAGATGATCAGTTTTAATTCAAAAGGTTTACCAAGTAGGTAATGCCTCCAAACTTGTAGTGCATGAACAATGGTAGCAAGCTCTAAATCATGTGGAGCATAATTCAACTCATGTAACTTTAGTTTTCTACTTTTATAAGCTATGATATGATCATTTTGTATCAAAATATCTCCTAGACCTTCACCAGATGCATCGATTACTATCATAATGTCTCCATTAGGATCTTGTACCGCTAGAATAGGTGATGAAGTTAACTGCCTTCAAAGTTTTGAATGTAATTTCACATTTCTCACTCCAAACAAACTTCTTATCCTTCTTCTCAAAGAAGTTATTGGTGTAACCACCTTAGAATTTTTTTACAAATTTTCTATAGTAACTAGCAAGCCCCATGAAGCTTTTGACTTCATATACATTCTTTAGTGCAGACCACTCGATTGTAGCTACAATTTTGGAAGGATCTACAACAATTCCATTCTTACTTATTACATATCCCAAATAGTTCACTTTTGTGTCATAGAAATAATATTTAGATAACTTACCATATAACTATCTCTTTCTCAAGATTTCCAAAACTATCTTCAAATGCTCATGGTGTTCCTCTATGCTTTTGGAATATATGAAAATGTTATCCAAGAATAAGAGCACAAATTTTTCCAAATATTCTTGAAAGATATTATTCATCGAATTCATAAACGTTGTAGGTTCATTTGTTAATCCAAAAGGTAAAGCTGTGAACTCATAATGTCCATACCTTGTTCTCAAAGTTTTTATGAATGTCCTCATCCTTAATCCATAATTGATGATATCCAGATTTAAGATCTATCTTAGAATATACCGATGCTCTATGCATCCGATCAAATAGATCATTTATTCTATGGAGTGGATATCTATTCTTGATTGTTACTTTATTTAACATTCTTCATAATCAATGCAAAATCTAAGTGTTCCATCTTTCTTTCTCACAAAAATTACCGGTGCTCCCCAAGGTAAAACACTTAGCCTAATCAAACCTTTAGAAAAAGTTCTTGCAGCTGAGCCTTAAGCTCTACTAATTCCTATTATCCAAAATGTACCCCCCTGCTCATTTTGTGGCTAACTCCTCTCATTCTTGCCTCTCTTGTGCCTCAATCACAAAATTTTGCTTTTTTAGGAACTCAAAACCTTCTGGAAATGGCACCATTGGATAGAGTTCTTTCTCAGCTTTCCATAAAGGTAAAGTTTTCCTCCTAACTCCATGTATTTTTCAAGTTATGGCTCGGCGAAGTTTTTGTGGGAAATTTTCCCCTAGAAGGCCCACAACCAATCAAAACTCGCCACGTGTCCAGGCAAAATATCAAAGCGACCCGATTTGGCCCTGTTTTGCTCTAAAACTTCAAATCGCCATATCTTTTGATCCAAAGCTCAGTTTTTCACGTTCTTTATATCAATAGAAAGCTGGTGAAATTATCTACAAGATTCTAGGGTTAAGTTTGCATTTTGGTGGAGTTTGGAGAGAAAAATCAAAAAACACTTTTGGCACGTGGTAATGGCCAGAAATGACGTTTCAACAACCAGTTTTAATGCAAAATGGGTCCCATTCTTCTTCAACATGGCCAAAAATGTCAAGGCATGGGTCTATAAGGATGCCCCTGCTATTTTAATGCATCTTCATTCAATGGGGAATGGCTTCCACATTTTTTACACATTTTCTCTCTCCCAGGCTCGACCCATGCATTGCAAGCTTGATTTAGCTCATTTTTTGAAAAGGAACATTTTTTGGATAGCAAGCTTATTCTTTCACCTTCAACAAGTGATTTTTGCAAGTATCGATGTTCTTCATGATTGTAATAGGTTTCTACCTCTTTGATGTTGCAAATGCAAGGATTTTGACAGAGTGAAAAATGACAGTGCAAACTCGTGATTAATTTTCAGTCCTTTATTTGTATTGTCTTGCTTCATTTCAGACCTCTAATTGCATCTTATCAGCCTGTGTATGATGTTTCATGTTGCATTTCATGAAATTGTGTCAATTTGCATGAACAAGAAGTGTTCACCACTCCTTTGGTGTATCACCTATTAGTTTAGTTTCAATTTTTGCACTTTCTATCTCTGTCTCCTTGGAATTTAGAGTAGGATTAGGATTCAAACCCCTACAATTTTGCAAATAACAGATCTGATCAGAGGATTTTGAGGAACCAGCCTCTAATCTGGAGATTCCTCTCTCATTTTACAAGTCCCACACTTGGAGAGAGGTTTCAATGTTGTGCAATCACACTAGATGCCTGAAACATCAACTTAGAAACCTGATTTACATCCAGGGGTGCTGCTGATTTGCAACAACAGTTTTGGCACGCCGGTGGGACCTTAGAGGTCTTCCATTTTATCTTTGACAGGTTGGTGTGTTCCTGTTAAGGATTCAACCTTTTGGAGGCACTTTCAAAAGCACATCTGGTGACTCCATCTGGTAAACAACTCATTCTCTAAGTTGCAGACCTGTTTTCCATTCATTTCCATCCATTCTTCTTTCCATCATTTTCATTCTTTTCCATTCCATGAAGTTGTGCAATCATGACTTCATTTCCATCATGGAATTCACATTTACAACAACAAAGTATGTCACACCTCAAACATGTTTTACAAATCCTCCAAATCAGCATTTTGATCAAATTCAAAATCAGCATGTCTACCCATATGAGCAGCAGTGCCAAAGTCAATTTGGTTGTGAAGCACATCAAGAACAAGGGTATGTATGTAATGAAGACAATCAAATGGAAGATGCAGATTTTGTGGAAAAAATCCAAAAGATGGAGGCAAAGATGGTGCAATCAAGAGCAGCAACTCAAATGAAGGCTTTCAGAATTAGTTACAGGACTCCTTGTCCATGGGAGGCCCTTTTCCAAGACACTTCAGCCCTCAGGAGAAGCTGGACTTTATGATGAAGATGTTGCCCCAACTTGCACAATGGACAGCAGAAATAGAGGCCTATACACTTGGTGTTGAACAACCTTGTCAATGGGTAAGTTCTACACCATCATCTAGTTTTTCTCTTCCCATTACTCAAGCAGCATCATCTCATTTGGAATTTCAAATTCTAAATCCAGTCAATGCTGCCCCAGGAGTTAATTCCATTTCGCCATCCCCTAGTCTTCCACCCCATCTCAATTCTTCTTTCCCCTTTCCTTCCAAACAGTCATCCCCTCCACAAGAGCTAACGGAAATACCCTCTCCTCCAAAGAAACAAGAGTTTCTACCTCCTCCACCACCACAAAAAATTGCCAAATCATTTGAGTTACAATCCACTTCTCCTCTTGCATTCCCAAATCCATGTTGGGAGGATAAAAATCAGAATGCCAGTCAAGGAAAACAACAACAAAAAGAAAAGCCAAACAAGGATGAAGAAATTTGAAGTCTCAAGAGTTGGGCTCTTAAATTTGGGATGAAAAATATCCCCTTGATGGTTAAGCCTTTAAAAGAGGTTGGAGTTGGAAAACAAGTGGTGGTTAGGACTGAATTTGCTGCAGCAAGAGAAGAGCAAAAAGAAGAAGTAGATCAGCAATCAGTTTGCTCAGAAATTAGTGTCCATGTTAGCATTCTATTCAAAGAGAATGCTGATTCAATTCAAGTTACACAATCAGCCATGGAGGAAGAAAGCTCTGAAGAAGATCCTATAGTCCCAACTTGTCCTCTAGAGCAGCAGATCGAAGAGTTTGACTTAACGAACTTCATGCTAGAGGAAGAGTTCTATCAAGAACAAGATTGTCTTCAAGTAGTAGAAGAGGGAGAAGCTGCTCCAAATCCAAAAGAAGAGGAGCACATTCTAGTTGTGGAGGAGAAAATTACAGATCCAAGGGCTTTGAGCGCAAAGCAGGCTACAAGAGAACCTTCAATTCTTCTTTCTACTTCATCTCTCTCGAGTTCTAGTGCTAAAGAAGAGTTTGATCCCTCAAACTCAATGTTGGAGGATGAAAGAAACCATGATGATCAAGTTACAGATCAAGAGGATACTATGGAGGAAGTTGAGCATTTGCAGCAGGACAACAATGAGGTAGTTTATCTGTCAGATTTGGAGGACTGTTTTGATGAAGAAGAACCGGTTGAGTTTCCACCATTCTCTCTTTCATCTTCCACGTCCCAAATACTTGAGCTTGTTGTCATGAAGGATAGCATTCATTTACAACAGCCTGCATCTTATAGCAGCTCTTTGGAACTAAGATTGGAAGATTTTAATCTTTCATGTTCTTCATTAGAAGAGAAGAAAGGGCAGAAAGGTTCTACCATTGCTTCCACATCACCCACCCAATAAGGTCTACAAGAAGACTCCATTTTTGATTTGAAAATCAGAGCTATGGGCATATCAAATGGATCATACCTTTCCCAATTAGGTATTTGGCTTTGATGGGGCCAAAGAGAAGTCATAACCAGTCATGCTTGCTTCTAAGCATGAGGATGAGCTAAAAAGAACCAAGGATCATCTATCATACCTCTCCAATCTAAATGTAGAACAACTAAAAGAGGTATTGAATTTGCCTTCAGCTGATACCTTGATGATTTGGGTGGAAGACCAGCTTCTTGTTGATTTTCCATTCATCCAATCAGCCATGTTCAATGCCAAATTAGTTGTATGGTTGCCAATTTTGAAGAAAGGAAGCTATTTTTCACAACCGATTCTGAGGGTTTGTTTAGCTCACCTTTGTTTCCATTAAGGTAGAGTAGGTAGGTTTGCTTTCAGTAAAAGAAGTGCTTGTGCACACTCTGCATGTTCCATTTAGAGCATGTATGATTTTCAGTTTTGTACATAGTTTTTGTGGTGCTGGTTTTGCTCTTGCACAGTCCATTTCGAGTGGATTTCCAAGTGGCTCGGAAAGGAGGTTTTCAAAGTTTAGATCAGTTTTTAGGCTACAACTCATGACTCCATGCCCAATGGATGCTTCAGGAAACTGGTAACTTCATCCAGTAGGTAGATGACCCCTCTGAGTCACCAAAATTGTTATCCAAAATGTGCCCCCTACTCATTTTGTGGCTAACTCCTCTCATTCTTCCCTCTCTTGTGCCTCAGTCACAAAATTTTCTTTTCAGGCACTCAAAACCTTCTGGAAATGGCACCATTGGATAGATCTCTTTCTCATATTTCCAAAAAGGTAAAGTTTTCCTCCTAACTCCATGTATTTTTCAAGTTATGGCTCGGTGGAGTTTTTGTGGGAAATTTTCCCCTAGAAGGCCCGCAACCAATCAGAACTCGCCACGTGTCCAGGCCAAAAATATCAAAGCGACCCGATTTGGCCCTGTTTTGCCCTAAAACTTCAAATCGCCATATCTTTCGATCCAAAGCTTAGTTTTTCACGTTCTTTATATCAATGGAAAGCTGGTGAAATTATCTACAAGATTCTAGGGTTAATTTTGCATTTTGGTGGATTTTGGAGAGAGAAAATAAAAACACTTCAGCGTGTGGTAATGGCAAGAAATGACGTTTCAACAACCATTTTTAATGTAAAACGGGGTCGCATTCTTCTTGACATGGCCAAAAATGTCGGGCATGGGTTTGTAAGGATGCCCATGCCATGCTATTTTAATGCATCTTCATTCAATGGGGAATGGCTTCCATGTTTTCTCTCTCCTGGGCTCGACCCATGCATTGTAAAAGCTAGATTTGGCTCATTTTTTGAAAAGGAACATTTTTTTGGATAGCAAGCTTCTTCTTTCACCTTCAACAAGTGATTTTTACAAGTATCAAACCTTCTTCATGATTGTAATAGGTTTCTACCTCTTTGATGTTGCAAATGCAAGGATTTTGACAGTGAAAAATGACAGTGCAGACTCTGTGATCAATTTTCAGTCCTTTGTTTGTATTGTCTTGCTTCATTTCAGACCTCTAATTACATCTTATCAGCTTGTGTATGATGTTTCATGTTGCATTTCATGAAATTGTGTCAATTTTCATGAACAAGAAGTGTTCACCACTCCTTTGGTGTATCACCTATTAGTTTAGTTTCAATTTTTGCACTTTCTATCTCTGTCTCCTTGGAATTTAGAGTAGGATTAGGATTCAAACCTCTACAATTGTGCAAATAACAGATCTGATCAGAGGAGTTTGAGGAACCAGCCTCTAATCTGGAGATTCCTCTCTCATTTTACAAGTCCCACACTTGGAGAGAGGTTTCAATGTTGTGCAATCACACTGGATGCCTGAAACATCAACTTAGAAACCTGATTTGCATCCAGGGGTGCTGCTGATTTGTAACAATAATTCCATAGTAGTCATTCTATAAGGTGCCTTAGAAAAAGGCTCGATTCTAGGTTTAATCTCTATTGTGAATTTTGTAGACACCTATAATTATGCCCAAGAAAATTAAATACTTAAATTGCACTAATTATCTCCTTTCCTACAAATTGACGACATATTGTCAATAGTGCTCATCTTCTCTTCCATTGTCATTAATTGATTACATTACGCTAATTAATTAAGTCACTTATCCAACACATACCCTAATTAACAACCCTTCATTAATCAACACTTTCTATCTAGTCTAATTAATTATTATTAATTAATTAGCCTCCTTCTCTTTAAATCAATAAATCACTATTTAATTGGTGTAATTCCCCTCTTAATGGTCCAAATCACACTAAAATCCATCTAAAAACTTATAAAAGCTTGCACATGTATTTATTAATCATCTTGATTAATTAATACACCCCCTTTATCCACATGAGCCACTTGAGGACAAACTAAACCCTCATAAAGTTAACTCAACCCCATCTAAACCCCCCTTATCCATAACTAACTCTAAATCTCCATTAGTCCCACATTCATGAGGATGTGTTGAATTTTTTATCCTTTGGGCTATATAAACAACCATCCATCTACTTGTACACTTACACCTAAATCTCTCAAGAGACAAAAGTAAGCACATAGTTTCATACTAATAGCCTTTTGTCATTCTTGAGCCCTTCATCCTCCATTCTTGAAGAGCTAAGCCTCACACCCAAGCATCCATTGAAGGATCAAAGTAAGAAAATATGATTTGATTGCCATTTGGACTACTTAGGTTCATTTTAAATGTTTAATTAGGAAATTAAGGGGAATAGAGTTCATTAATTTACATTATGTTTTGATTAATTCAAAGTTATTAATGTTAAGGGTAGGACTTGCTCATTTCTTCATCATGATGGTGCATATTTCTCATTTTTAGCTAGGTTAGGAAGCTATTTCTAGGTGGTAGCTTTCTTGCTTTAAATTTGGTTAAAATTGTAGAAACACTTGCACACATTTGGCACGCTGGTGGGACCCTTAGTCCCATGGCATTTTAGTTTAAGTTTCATTGTTTTGGCTAACTTTTGATATGCACATGTAGTAATTAATGTCCATTTTATTGGAATTTTTGTTGAATTAATATGTGTAACTTCATGTTTATAGCCATAATTTTAATGGGTTATTGCCATTCTTAAGCTAACTTATCAAAATTTGAGATATTGTGAGTTTTTTTGTGTTTGTTGCCATATTTCGCTTGTAGGTCTAGTACAGACACAATTTTAGGGACACATGCATGATTTTCATGGCACAGCATAGTTTCAAGGTGCACATGTCTCTCTAGTGGCGCAGGTGCATTGTTAAAACTTGTCACTCTATCTCCGACCCTTGGAACATGTGCACTAACCCCGCACACATACCTAAGCAACACGCATGTGCACTAATCCAGGTGCAAACATCATTTCGTACTATACCTTCACTACATACTGAAAACCTGTCAGATCGGTGTACACACCCTAACCAGGGCACACATACTATTTTAGTGGTACAGGCACATTTTTCTTGTAATGTGGTTGTTCTGTCTATTTTTCTCATTTGTTTTTCTCAGAGTAGTGCATACACTATTTTTGTGGTGAACATACCTCTCTAGTGGCGCAGGCACTTGATCAATTCAAAAATTTCATAGAGTGGCATGGGCACTATTTCGGTTCGCATGCGCAGTAATGTTTTCGTGGTGCACACATCTCACGGGTGGTGCAAGTAATCTATGGGCCAAAAATAATGTTTAGTGGCGCATACACCCTAATCCATGCGTAGGTGCTAAAAAAGGGGCATAGGTTTCCTTTTGAATTTTTGAAATTAAAGTGTTGATGTGTTAACATTCTTACAAGTTTATCTAATCATATATTTGTCTTTGCAAACTATTTTTACATGTTTGTATTTGATTAGGTAATATTTTACATTGTTTACTTATAGGATTAAGATCGCGTATGCTCTTCCCTCACGTCCTTTAGGGCGATCTTGGGAATCATAAATGATTCTTAAGTCCTTTTGATGCTTTGATATTGCTAAGAGTATTTGAGTTAGAATTGGTTAATTTGGCATAGTTGAATTAAAGTGTTTTTCCATTTGATATCTTTTGGATTTTTGAAGACAATCACGTATGCTCTTCTCTTGCGTCCTTAGACGATCTGGAGAATCAGAAATGATGCCTTCTCTTTTGATGGAAAACTACTAAAAATTGTCATACATGACCAAAATTCCATCGCTTGTCAAAGAATGGAGGAATTGAAACAAAAGTCAAAAAACTACTAATACAATTGTTATATAGGTTACCAAATGGTGTTTGAGAAAACCACATCTAATTAAAAAGATAAAATGAACATATTCAAAACATTGTATTGTAGGTTTCAGAAAAGGGTACCTCCCTCTCCACTCAACTGGAACATAACCCCTTTTGCATAACGCCTTAAGCTACAACAATGGGGGTGGTTCTAGGAACCCCAAAGTAATCCACACAAGAGGGAACCTTATGGATGAAACAGAAGTTCTCTGCACTAGCTATCCGGCTAGTAAATCCTTTGTGAGATAACGTTACAAGTTGTCCCTATGTGACCCTTTTGATTACACATTTTTATGCATTTATTTCCCACTATGCTTGAAGGGGGAAAGTCGAGATACTCCCAAACTAGTCATTGTGACTTTTTGGGTAAATCGTCCCGCTCGTGGATAATATTTGTAGCACCTAGGACGAGAGAACCACCTAGGAAGATATACTTTGGCTAGGAGCCCACTTTAACCATTCTAAAAATCATGTTGAGTTGTGAACCATATTTTTATTGTGAAACGTGTGACGTGTTACTTTCGCCTAGTTTTTACTTGCCTTAGGGCGAGGTGAAACTCTGCCAAAGTGAAGCCAACATTTTTCATCCTTTTTTGATTTGTTTCCTTCACATTATTTTGACACTTTATTGATTAGAAGAAGGGTGAGTACCTTTGTGTTGTCAATTGACTATTTTTTTCACTTTTATGTTGGTTTACGCCCATCCATGTTTGCAGTGGGTTAGTTAAATGTCTAAAGTGTGCAGAGGCGTATTCACGTCATTGGTAGCCATTGTGATCTTGATACCCATGTCAAGATCATCATTGTAGTTAGGTGTGGTTCATCACCATGGACGTCCTTACAAGAGTTAGCTTGTTTGTATCCTATCACTACAATTTCAATATTTACATCTTGTTTCTTGTAAACTCAACATAAATACCTATATTATAAGGTTACACTACACACATTTTTAACTAATCCTAGCTATACTTTGAGATTTGTAGTTTGGTTCTATTATTACCTCAATTTCAAAGAGTGCTAGGTGTTACCATTTTCACATGTTATATCAATAACATCTTGATATCAATACTTCACTTTCTTGCAAAGTGGGTTAACATATCTTGGTGATATTGTTGTGTCATTCGCGAATTGTAATTGGCACTTTTTGAGATATAGGTATTAATCAAGTTTGAGCTCGCTCATCATATATCTTGATTGGGAGGTCACATTGAATTCTTGTATTTACTTATGTTTTGTTCATTCCCTTGAACTTGGCATAAGTGAAGACATCTTGTTAATCATCTTTTAACGCGAAGCTACTTTTTGAAACGTAGTCTAGGAGGAACTTCATTTAAACAGATTTTGATACCAAACGCTTGTATCACTGGTGATTTATCACTCTATTACATTGGTATTCTCACATTGTTGATTTATTCATACTCTTAGCAAAAACATCTTGCATTTCACTTAGGGGTGATCACTAAGCTTTGAACACATTTACAACTTATCCTAGTGAAACTATCACGAAAAAATGGCTCCTAAAACACGTCTAGGGTTAAATAAAAGGACATATGAGGAACAAAAAGTGCAAGATTTGGAAACCTTTAATAGACAAGGGTCCAACCCATTCATTGGACATGACCTAGGACCATTATTTTATGTAGAAAAGGAAACAGAAGAGATGGTAGATCATAGTGGAAATGAATTAGAATCACCATGCGTAGAAATTGATTTTGACCCCACTTTACTAGATGAGTTTCTTCTTAGAAACAAAGATAGAGTGTTGGCATGGGTCATAGAATTAGGGGCCAAATTTCCCACTGAGAATGAAACAATACTACCTACAAATGACGATACTGAGGAAGAACATCCCCTTATTAATATGGAAGATATTTTAACACGCGGACATGCTTCCACTTCTTACGTAGGGAATGATAAAGTGGTAGGGCATAGAATACCCTTTATCAAAGTGCCACAAAGAAACAAGATAGAACATGAGACAAGTGAAGAACCTCCACAATATGAAGAGGAGGAACCTTTAGAAGAAGAAGCCACAAACCAAGCCACAATCCAACAACAAATCGGTAACCTAATCTGCAATTGGCTTTGCTTACCTCCCATGTACAAAAATATATAAACAAGAACATTCAAAAGTTAAGGCCTAAGGTTAAGATCAATGAACTCCATCAAGAAAATCAAGGAGAAGAAGACACAGGGTATCATCGTGTTTACATCCTTGTTTTTCCCACTAAAGAAACATTTCTCACACAAGAAGTGCAGTCTATGAAAGTGACGCTCATGAGCTTACAAGAGAGCAATATAGGGGCATTAGGAAATATCAATACGATGAATTATGCCCTATCCTTTTGATAAGACGATGACCCTTTAACCCTTTCCAAAGAAATTTGATATGCCAAATTTTGACAAATATAAAGGGAAAGGAGATCCATGGGATCATGTTAAATATTTATACATGGCATGTCAATAGGTGTCTTATAGTGATAATTACCTCATCATACTTTTTCCCAAGAGTCTCGGAGGCCGGTATTGGAGTGGTTTACACGCTTACCATGAGGGTCAATTTTCACCTAGCCGCAATTGGTAGAAAGATTCGTATGTCACTTCTCATATAACATAGAGAGTGATGTCACCATGGTAGACTTATGCAATGCCAAGAAATGCCCAAATGAGACTTTTTCCAGCTTCCTCCAATGGTGGAGAGGGATAGCTAGTCACTTCCCTTGTGCTTTCCCTGAAAAGTAGCTAGTTAGTATTTTCGTTCCCAATCTCAACCCGGATATAGGTTTCCACCTCCAAATGCATTGTGTCCACACTTTTGAGGAGGTTATCGAGAAAAGGATTCAGATAGAAAAATATCTCATTGCCAAATGCACCCTCAAAACCCAATCTAAAGACAACCAAAATGTCAAACCCACGGAAAATACGAAGATCTTTAACAAAAACAAAAATGTGGTGGGAGACGGAATCATTGATTCCAAACGTGTTCAAACGGTCCAAATTGGTCAACCTTTTAAGCTGACCAAGGGCCCAATTCAACCACCACCAAAGTGAAGAACATTCACCTCTCTCAATAAACCTTTGTCTTTCATTCTCAAACAATTGGATGTGGCCCACATGATGACCTATCCTACATCGCAACCATTTGACGACAATGCTCTGAAACCTTCATGGTATAAAGAGCATGAATATTGTGAAATGTATCATGTCAAAGGACATAAGACAAAAAAATTCTACGGCTTTTCCATTATATTCATAATCTTATTGAGAATGGGGAGATAGAGGTGGATAACCATAGAAAAACAAAAACACCTAATGAGAAAATGGGGATTTATAAAGAACCATTCCCCAAGCATGATAAGACGGAAAATTCAAATCCGGATTAGGGAGAGTAATCCCAAACTTTTAAAAGCCACAAATTATTTGTACACCAAAAGAGACAACAATCATTATGATTCACTTATTGGATGTATTCACTTCCTAATGACCATGTCAATACCATCCGGATCAAGGGAAAGGACTACGCTACCGTAACAAGGTGTGCCCACCTCATAATTCTGGAACCTTTTCCATTGACCCCACAAACTGGTAAATAAAACCTTTTAGAACAACTTGAAAATACATCTACTAAGATTTCAATCTTAGATCTTCTAAATATATCTAATGTGCATAAAGAAATTTTGTACCAAAATCTTCGAGGGTCGAGAGTGCCTTTAGAATTCGATCCTGCACACCTTCAAGCTGTGGTGGAAAACATCACACGAAGTGAACATCTTACTTTCAACCATAGGGAAATACCTACCAAGAATCCTACACATAATCTTCCCTTATACATTGAGGTTGTTACCCATAGGAAAATCAAACGGGTGCTTGTGGATAACGGATCTGGGTTGAACATCTCGCAAGTTGGTCAAACAGGTTGGGACATATAGAGGAAGATCCTGAGTCCCATATTATCACCATCACCACATATGACAACACGAAAGAGAGTCAGCAAGAACCATCACACTACCCATGGAGGTGGGCCCCACTTACCATCAGATAAAGTTTCATGTCCTAGACTTGGAGCTTCCATATAACATGCTTCTAGGCCGACCATGGATTCATGCCATACAGGTTGTGCCATCAACATTTCATCAATGCATTAAGTTGAAGCATGAGGGACATACGATTATAATACAAGGAGATTCTGAGCCCTTTGCTCATTATAGAGCTCTCAATAGCTTTACACGAAAGGGTACATATGCATGTCCCTCCACAGATATAGTTATCCCTCTCTAGTTTGAGGCCATGGAATCCTAGGTGGATTCAAATTCTCTTAGTTCTTGTGCTCATGGGGCATCTACTTCAACATCTCCATTTGATTCATGGGAGATGAAAATTCTTGAATATGGATATGGGGAGTATAATGTACAACAAGCGCCGTTGGTTTCGAGACCTATCATTATCACCCAACGCTAGAGGTTGACCCAACTACCACTTGGGAGACCTAGAGAGGAACACACTATTGGGTCATTCCTACTTGGAGGCTTGTTAGATGAGGAGAAATTACTTGATCCACCTATAAATTAGGTCCATGAGGACACTCGGTCATCCCGTTATCAAACCTTGGAATATGAAAAGTTTAGCGAAATGATGTACTCCATGGGCTACAAAGGCTTAGGATGTGGGAGCAACGAACAAGGACAAAGAGAACCGGTCCCCTTCCACATTTAAAAATAAAAGATATGGCATTGGGATTCACCCTTATGGGGTGCACCCCAACAATCAAGATGTAACTTGTTCGGAGTGTCGGGATGGCTCGATTATCTAGACAAAGTGATACAGATTCCCATTGTAGCCAATATGAGGATCTAGCCTCCACAAACCTTTTCATGAACAACGTTTTCCTAACCATAACCCCCATAGAACCAACCCTTGACCTTGTATACCCTTCCCTTGTTGAATGGGACCAACAATGTCACGCGCCACTAGATTTATTTGAGAACGACTAGGATATCACAAAATTTATGGGCATAAGGG
Organism: Taxus wallichiana var. yunnanensis; assembly: GCA_018340775.1. Lineage (NCBI taxonomy): Eukaryota > Viridiplantae > Streptophyta > Pinopsida > Cupressales > Taxaceae > Taxus > Taxus wallichiana. The sequence goes on from CM031240.1 coordinate 109,489,756, forward strand.
ATATAATTCCCATTGGAGATCACAAGAAAGGTTTCTTTATTGACTTAGATACTTGCGCCTACTTCAGCGAGGAGGCTAAACTTTGTGGTCAACAAAATTTAAAGAAAAGTGAGGCAAAAGTTTTAAAGAAAATCCTTGGTAAAACTCAAAGTCCAAGTCACATAGTGAAAACCTCCTTAAGGCACCGGCCGACAAACAAATAAGAAAATCAAAGGACAGACAAAGTGACCATGCCAAGGATTAAAATATCATGGAGACATCCTTGGATGTAGATCTCAACCTACCTCCCGATCCTATGCGTATGGAGGATTTATCAAAATTGTTAGTCGAAGAAACCATTGATGTCAATATTGGTACAAGAGGATCCCAAGATTGTAAAATTGGGAGCATAACTCTCAGCTAGAGAACAAAAGATATTCACTATGCTACCATGAGAGTTTATTGATGTGTTCACATGGTCTTACAAAGACATGCCTAGATTATATCTAACTTTGGTCATGCATAACCTAGTCATGCACGTAGATGCCAAGCCTATCAAACAAAAGCTCCGAAAGATGCACCCAAGAGTGGCCCTGTTGGTTAAAGAAGAGTTGGAAAGATTGCTTGTAGTAGGATTCATCGGACAATTGATTATTCTGAATGGATATCAAACATTGTTCCTATCCAGAAAAAACCTATTGGTATCCAAATCTACATGGATTTTAGGGACATCACTAAAGCTTTCCCTAAAGATGATTTTATTCTGCCCAATATTGACATGATTTTTGACTCAACATTAGGGTACAAGATGTTATCATTCATGGATGGCTTCTCAGGATATAATCAAATTAAGATCGCCGAAGAATACCAACACAAAATAACTTTTACAACTCATTTGAGAACCTTCGCTATTAGGTAATGTCGTTTGGCCTTAAAAATGTAGGACCTACCTATCGGTGGGCCATGACATTGATTTTTCATGATATGATTGATGATATCATGGAAAACTATTTATATGACATCCTGGGAAAGTCCAAAACAAGAGACAATCATCCTATCATTTTGCGGCGTATCTTTGAATGCATGCGTGAATACAAAGTTAGGATAAATCAAAAGAAGTGTGTCTTTAGTGTGCTATTAGGGAAACTATTGGGCTTCATTGTGTTAAGGCAAGGTATTGAGGTAGACCTGCTAAAGTGTCTGCTGCTATCACTAAAATTCCTCCACCTAAGAATATCAAGTAATGCAAACAATAACGAGAGAAAATTAAAGCCATTCACCGCTTCATCTCCCAGCTTGCAAATAAATGTCACTCATTCACCCACTTGCTTAAAAAGGATGTTGCTTTCATCTAGGGACCTAAGCAATAACAAGCCTTTGCTTTTCTTAAATAGTACTTGGCTAATCCACCCATCCTCATGCCTCCCACTCCAGGGGAACCACTCTTGCTCTATATTTCCACTACACAATTTGCTATTGGTGCATTGCTCACCCAATACGACCTTGGCCATAAGGAGAAAGTGGTGTACTATCTGAGTCACACCCTCATCACCTATGAGCTCAATTATCCTCAAATTGAAAAGGCTTGCTTGGTCATTGTTTTTACTTTTCAAAAACTTCACCACTACCTATTAAATACTAAGACCAAGCTCATATCCAAGGTTGACCCACTCAAGTATTTATTGTCTAAACCCACCCTCACAGGTAGAATGGCTAATTGGATCATTCTACTCAGTGATTTTGACATAGATTTTTTCCATCAAAAATTGGTTAAAGGACAAGTACTTGCGGACCAGCTAGCGGAAGCATCCTTGCAAAGCACGGAACCTTTAAGTTTGGATCTACCAGATGCCTCCTTGCTCTACATTGAAGAATCTTTTGTATGGAAGATACATTTTGATGGATCCTTTACATTTCATGGTTCAGGTGTGGAAGTGGTCCTTATTACTCCTTTTGGCGATCCTATACTATAGGCTTTTCACCTAGCCTTCCCTTGCACAAACAACATTGTAGAATATGAAGCACTTATTGCAGGGATGAAGCTGGCCATCAAGTGGAATGTTCATCATGTCAAGGCTATAGGTGATTCACAATTAATCATTAAACAAGTTAATGATGAATATAAGGTTAAGGATGACAAGGTCATACCTTAAAAAAGTTAGTGAAAACTTTGAAGGAGTATTTTGTGTGCATCACCTTTGAAAAAATACCAAGAGTGTAGAACAAATCGAATGGATGCCATGACAACGGTGGGATCTATGCTTTGTATTCCACTAGGGAATAATGATATGCCATTCTTTGTAGAGAATCTACGTCAGCCCGCGTATGACATGCCAGAATATTTCCTGGCTTGTGAGGTTTTTGGTCCCAATTCCCCATGGTACGAACCCCTTTTCACCTATCTTAAGGACAACATATTCCCCCCCGATATCTTCCATTCTAAAAAGCAAAGCTTGATTCACCAGATAGCCTATTACACCCTTTTAGGAGGTACACTTTACCTTCATGGCTATGATGGGAATCTATTACGTTGTCTGGATGTGACGGAGTCAATCTAGGCAATCAAAGAAGTGCACAAAGGGGTGTGCGGAGCACATACCAACGAAATGATCTTGGCTAAGAAATTGTTGAGTAGGTTAGTATTGGCCTACCATGGAAACTGATTATTGCAAGTATTTTAGAAAATGTGTACTTTTCCAGAAGTATGGAAATTTCATCCATGCTCCGTCATAACCATTACAACCTATCACTACTCCTTGGCCATTCTCCAAGTGGGGACTTAACTTAATAGGAAAACTTACTCCTACCTCATCTGATGGTCATACACATATCATCACAACTACAAAATATTTTACAAAATGGGTGGAGGCTTTCCCTTTAACCTATGTCACAAGAGCACAAATTTCTAAATTTATCATGAATCACATCATCTGCCGATATGGTATTCCCGCAACCATTGTTACCGATAATGGGAAGTCATTTAAGAACAAAACTATGAAAGGCATTTGCAAATGGTTCCAAATTTAGTTAAAATGGTCCACTCCATATTAACCTTAGGGTAATGGACAAGTTGAGGCAACAAACAAAACTCTAGTAAGGATAATGGAAAAGATGGTTAGCAAAACAAGTCAAAAATGGCACCTACAAATCCATCCAGCCCTTTGGGCTTACCAAACATCCATTTTCACTCCTACGGGTGTGACACCATATTCCTTAATGTTCGAACATAATCTATCAATCCTGTTGTTACAAATTAGCAACACCCCTAGATGTTGATCAGATTTCTAGTCGATACCCAAGACATCTAGTGTGATTACACAACATTGAATCCTTTCCCCAAGTGTGGGACTGGTAAAATGGGAAAGGAATCTCTAGATTAGAGGCTGGTTCATCAACTCCTCCGATCAGATTTATCACTTGCACAATTGTAGAGGTTTGAAATTTCCTAATTCTACTCTAAATTCCAAAGGGACAAGGATAGAAAATGCAAAAAGGAACTAAAACTAATGCTTAATAGGTGATGCAAGGAGTGGTGAGAATTTATCACTTTTACAGATTGACATAGTTCATAGAATGTAATAAAAACAACATGCACAAATTGATAGCTATAATGAAGAACCAGAAATTAGTCAAACAACAAGAGCAGAGGATGAAAGATTAATCACGGTGCTGTATTGTTATTTTAACATCAAAATCACTTGCATTACAACACATGAGAGGCAAAAATAAGTTGCGGTTCTTAGAAAAGGTCATTATTCCACAAAAATCACTACTAAGGTGAGAAAGGGGACTGCGCAATACATAAAAATGTTCAACCCTTTGAAAATGAGCCAAAACTTGCTTTTACATTGCAAGAGGACAAGCCCGGAGAGAGAAACACGGAAAACATGGAAGAGGTCCAACCATTGACCAAAACACATTCAAAACAGCATGGGCATCCTTACAGACCCATTCCTTGACATTTTTAGCCATCTTTGGGAGAGAATGCGAGACATTCTTCATTAAAAATGGTGGTTGAAACGTCATTTCTTTCCATGACCACGTGCGAGAAGTGTTTTTCAATTTTTTTCTCTCCAAACTCTATAAAAATTCAAAAAGACCCCGAATCTTGTAGATAATTTTACCATATTTCCATTGATATAAAGAACGTAAAAAACCGAGCTCTGGATCGAAAGATATGGCCATTTGAAATTCTAGGGCAAAACAGGGCCAAATCGGGTTGGCGGGAAAAATTTGAATTTTTTTCACCTTTTTGGTCATTTTGAATTTTTTTCCAAAATTCCCCTACACTCCACCATTCTAGGTGCCACGTGGTATTCTTATATTAGGCACAGGCCCATCCTGCTTCATTTTCCTTCGCTTTTGTCTTTGGAATTTTTTAAAAAATTCCCCATGGGGCCGATGAGCTTGGGACATGTGGCAAGCGCCGATTGGGCGCGGTCCTGCCTTCCAAATTTTCCCGTGGGCTATTTGATTCATTTCTATCCTAGACATGTGGCACAAGGCCATTGGTGTAGGCCTTCCCTTTTAAATTTTCCCCGCGTTCTTTCCTTAAGTTTTGGCACCACCTAGACACGTGGTGAGATTCTATTCACTCGCAATAAGGGGGGCGGGCTTTCCTCTCTAAATTTTCCTTTACTTTCTCCTTGGGAGAATTTTCCAAATTATCCCCTTGCTCCGCCACTTCAAGACACGTGGCGACATATCACCAGTTGCGGACCCTTGGGGAAAATATTTCCTTTTACGCCAACACTTTGAAAAAAGGTCCCAATTTCCTCCTGTGCTCCACCGGTGCGGGCTTCGGTGACACGTGGCCTGATTTGATTAGCTGCGGGTGCAGTGGGCTGAAACACCTCCTTTGAAATTTGGTGAAGCACTTTTTCCAAAAACCCAACTTCTCCTCCGCCTCCCGAAACTCTAGCTCCTTAGGACATGTGGCACGTTTCTATTGGCCGCGGGCTTTCCTTCCAAAATTTCCATGCGCCAACACTTAGCCAAAATTTTCAAATTTCCCACCTAGACACGTGGCATTACCTGATTCGTTGGCGGGCCTACGGGAAAATATTTCCTCTTGAAAACTTTTCCAAAACACTTGGTAAAAAACCAAGTTCTCTTCCGACCCCCGCCACCTCCCTGGACACGTGGCATCATCTCATTGGGTGCGGGCCTCCTAGAGGAAAATTTCCCACAAAAACCCCACCAAGCCATAACTTACAAAATACAGGGAATTAGGAGGAAAACTTTACCCTTTTTGAAATCGAGAGAGATCTCTATCTAATGGTGTCATTTCCAGAAAGTTTTGAGTTCCTGAAAAGTAAAATTTCGTGACTGAGGCACAAGAGAGGAAAAAATAAGAGGAGTTAGCCACAAAATGAGCAGAGGCACATTTTGGATAACAATTTTGATGACTCGGTGGGGTCATCTCGCCTCTCTTGGATGAATTTACCGGTTGCTTGCTCAAGCAATCTGTGGGCATGGAGTCACCATATTCTCTATTTGATACCCCAATGACTAGGACACTGCAAGGAGGAAGATGAAATATCACTCGATGGAGCAAGGCACAGAAACACATTCCTAGGAATAGCAAGCTTATGCCAAAGCACTTAGGAAAACAAACTAACCTACGAGAAAAAAATGTGCACAAGCACTTGGAAGAATGAAAACCTAAGCTAATATTTACAAGGTGGAGATTTTCCCTTTAATAGCAATGCTTTAGATGGATTCCATTGACTGGAATCTGCAATTCTTTGCCATCCAATGAAGACAATTGGAAAGCATTGTTGTCCTTACACTTTGTGACCATGTATGGGCCACTCCAAATGGCATCAAATTTTGAATTCTTTCCCGGTTTTGCTCTATCTACATCCCATTTTAACACTAGATCTCTAACTTGGAAGGATCTATTCTTGGCCTTTCTATCAAAGGTCTTCTTTATCAAAGCTTGATCCTTCTCCATTGCTTGGGATGCCTGATTTCTGATTTCTTGGAGCTCCATCAATTCTACATATCTGACCTCCATGGGCTCAAATTCCAACAACTCCAACTGTTTCATGAGTTCCAATGTTGGCAACTCAAGTGACATGGGAAAAATTGCCTCTCTCCCATAAACAAGCTTGAATGGAGAGTTACCTGTAGATCTCTTGGGAGTTATCCTATCAGCCCATAAGGCTGATTTCAATTTAGTATGCCAAGACCTCTGATTTTCATCAAGATTCCTTCTAATGATTCTCAACAAGTTCTTGTTTGTAGACTCAACTGTTGGCAATTACCACAGGGGTAATAGTTTGATGAAGTACTTAGATAGACCCGTTATTGATGCCCATTCGAGTCACCTTTAATCCAATGAATGCCAATGCATTATCGATATTATTGTAGCTGGTATGCCAAATCTGGTTACTATCCCCTCATAGAAATCTAGGATGCTAGATTCATTTGCTTCCTTGAGTGCTACTGCTTCAATCCACTTAGTGAAGTAATTTGTGGTGTTAAAATCCACTTGTGCCCTTGGTTTGAATTGGGATTAATGAATCCAATGAATTCTAAACCCCATTGCATGAATGGTGGTCAACTAAAATTGGATGCAATGGAAGGGAAGCTAGTCTCTCTTTACTGTGAAGAATGCACAATTCTTACACCTCTTAATCCATGCATAACAATCACTTAAAATATTGGGCCAATAATAACTAGCCCTCATGATCTTTAGAGATGTTACTCTTGTGCAAAATGACCACCACTGGTCCACCATGGACCTCTTCCAACACCCTAGGAATATGATTTGTACCAATGCATCTCAATAGTATTCCATTCACATCTCTTTTGAACAAAACACCATCAACAAGGGCATATGGGACAGCCTGCAATCTGAAGTGTCTTCTTTGGGTCTTGTTCATCTCTAGAGGGCATAGGCCTGTGCTTAGGAAGTGCATTATACTTTGGGTCCAACAAGGAGTGGGGACACCATTATTTTCCTCTTGAGTGCTTCCTTGCTCATGGCTATCTTGCAATGCCAAAACAGTCTCTTTCTCATTGCATGCTTCCTTTTGTTTGCTCAAAATCAGCTGCTCACACAATCCTTTTCCTCTGACCAACTTGGTGACCTTGATCTCTATGTCATACTCCATGACATGAGTAATCCAACCTGCTCTCTTTTCATTCAAGTCTTTATTGAGGAGGAAGTCTTTAACTCCCGCATGAGAAACCAACAATTGGACCTTATTGTTTGAAACTAGATGCTTGAATTTCTTCAAGCTCCTGATTACTGCAAGAACATGCTTCTCAATGAAAGAATATCTCACCTCATAGTCCTCCAGGATTTGGTTGAAGAAAGCAATTGGCTGCTCATCATTGTCTTTGTTCTACTGTACCAAAATTATAGAAATAGTATCATCACCCCCAAATGCATAGATGATGAAATCCTTGGAGAAATACGAGTTAGTGAGAGTTGGGGCTTGAGATATGGCTTCTTTGATTGCTTCAAAAATTTCCTTGCCTTCTACTATCCACTTGAAATCCATGCTTTTCTTTAACATCTTGGTGATAGGCTTGACAAGGGCTGAAAACTTTGAGATAAACCTCTGAACAAAATTTATTCTCCCCAAGAAACTTTGAAGGGCCTTCTTATGGCTTGGCAATGGTAGTGCTCATATGGCTTCAACTCTTTCTAGATCAATTGCTAATCCTTATTTGGAGACAATGTGGCCAAGGAGTTTTCCTTCAGGGGCTAGAAAAACACACTTTTTAGGATTCAAAGAGACTCCAAACCTTCTGCACCTTGTGAATACTTGTCTCAAATGGAAGAGGTGATCTGCTGCATTTCTTGAAAAAACAGTGATATCATCAAGATATATCAGCACTATGTTGTTAATCAACCCCTTGAACGCCATGTCCATTGCTCTTTAGAAGGTAGCTCCAGCGTTGGACAGCCCAAATGGTATTTTCCTGTATGCATAAGTTCCCCATTTTGTTGTAAAGGCTATCTTGAACTGATCCTCTTCTTTCACCATAATCTGATTATAGCCCGAATAACCATCAAGTAATGAAAACCTCTCGGAGCTAGCAACAACTTGTAAAATTTTCTCCATGGAAGGAAGTGGGTAATGACCCTTGAGAGATGCTCTATTCAAATCTATGAAGTCAACACACAATCTGATTTCCCCACTCTTCTTTCTGACTGGAACCAAGTTGGCAACCCAACTAGAATGCTTGATAGGAAATATGATTCTTGACTCTATCAACTTATTCAATTCTTTCCTCATGAGAGGCTCCATGTGGGGGTTAACTAGCCTTTGTATTTTCCTGATGGGTTTAGTACTTGGATCCAACTCAATGGTGTGTTGAGCTAACTCGGGATTGAAACCTTTCAAATCTTCATATCTCCAAGAAAACACATCAGGGAATTCTTGACAAAGTTGTATGAACTCATACCTTTCTTGCTCAGTTTTCATCTTACCAATTTGGAGTGATTTACCTTCTTCTAACAAGATGGACACTGAATCTTCTCCCTTGACTTCGATGTTTGCTTTCTCCTTCCTAAACTGATCATTAGGATTGAAAATGGACTACAAAGTAATAAGTCCCTTTGGTAGCTTGTTGGTTCTCAGCTGCACCACTTGGTCACCATACTTCAGCTCTAACTTTTCCTGATTTTTAGCTGAGAACTCAGCCTCTTCTTCTGAAATGGATGCTTTGCTGATCATTTTCAAACACTTGCCAACTTACATCGTTGTCTAGAACTGAAGGCCTCAAAATCACATGGATGTTTAGTTGTACCTTGTCTTTCTGAATGCTTTCAACAACGTCAAAGGCTGCCCCAACTGCTGCAAGCTTGTTAGCAGCTTGGTTCTCTTTTCTAGGAATGGATTTTATGCCAAAACCCTCAAAATATTCAGTGAGGTCCCACCCCTGTTCTTATAGCATTTGAGTAGATCATTCTTAACAGCATGCTACCCCTTAACTTGGTTGACAATCAACTCACTGTCACCAAAGACTTGCAAGTTCTTTATCCCCCTTTTGATTGACAAATGCAATCCTTGTATCAAAGCTTCATATTCAGCAGTGTTATTAGAGAATGCAAACTAAAATCTAAAAGCTTAATAACACTTAACTCCTTGTGGCGAAACAAGCATAGATCCCCCTCCTACACCTTGTCTACTCCTTGATCCATCAAAAACAACTGCCATACTTCATTGTCATCCTTGTGGTCTGGCTTGGTGATGCTAGGAATAGGCTGATTTTCTTCATGCATGCAATAGACTCCTAACTTAGATTCTTCTATTTCTTGATAAGGATCAAAATCATATACCTTGTTTGCCCATTCATCAAGAGTTAGATCTAGGATAATTCCAACCTTGGTGTCATCTTCATCAGTGCTTGGGTGATCTTCTTGATCAAACGCTGAACAATTGGCATTGACTTGGATTGGGGTGTAAGGCTCAATGTGAAAGTTTGCAATAGGATCAGATCTGATTGTGGATTTAGTTCCATATCTTGTCTGAACAACATGTGTGACCAATCGGTAGATAAGTAACCTCAAATATTGGCTGTGAAATCCCTTGAAAAACATAGGGCAAAGAGTGGTGGAAGGTCTATTACTGAGACATCTTGCAAAACAACCACGTTAGGGCAGACATGCAAGGTAAGACTCAAGTTTTTATCACTCCAACTGTTGTTACTACTATCCCATCAAATTTCACTACCCCTTTGGATATGACTTCATCTTGAATTCCCAACCGATCAGCTATTTGCTTGGGCATTCTTGAACTACTTGCTCGGAATCAATCATGCAATTATGTACTAATTGATTTCCAATGATCAATGAAACATAGAATGGAGGGGCTTCAACATTTTACCTTGATTTCCTCCATGATTCCCCTCAAGCTGGGCAACATTTTTGAGCACCTTCTCTTGCATTTGGGCTTGCTGATTTAAAGTTGACCAGTCCTTCATGGAAGATTGTAGCAAATCTCTTTGTCATGGGATAGAGAGTGATTCCCACATTGATATGTTTACATTTTTCTTCTTCATCTGATCAATGATGTTGAATGGGGATGAAGCATCTCTTTTCTTTCCCTTGGCCTACACATTCATTCGTTACACATGGGTAGCAAAGAATCGGCATTTGAGTTGGCTTCGGAACTGTTTTAGGTAGTCCTTGCATGTTTGGGATTGGATTTTGTTTGCCAATAGTTTGTGGAGTGATAGAAGATTGAGGATTGCTTGGGGCTAATGGTTGTTCTTCACCCAAATTTCTCCTCTTTGACCTTGTGTTGGCTGCAACACTTTGGGAAACTATTTGATTCATGCCACAAAAATATTCTACCTGCCAGTTTACAAGTGTGGTATCATTTGGAGCTGACTGCTGCTGGAGTGTTTCTTGATTACCCTCACCCTCCACACCAGTTGTTGTCACCATTAATGCTTGATTCAAGGCACCATTGAAGCACATGGATTGGTTGTGAGGTTCATTGCATGGGAAACACCAATCATACTCTTGAGCTATATTGTTTTGTACTGGCACTAATGCTTTAGAGGTAGATGTAGCATTGGGATTATAAGGTTGAAATGGTCTATTGGCAGGAGGCCTTGCTTGATTCAAATTTGTAGTTGGGTTGGTTGGTCTTTGGAGTTGATATGGCTGCCTGTTAGGCTGAGCTTGGGTCTAGAAAGAAGGTTTAAAACCTTGGGCTTGCTACCTCTTGAGAGTAACTAGCGCATTGTCTAAATTTTGCAAGCTTGCTTCATGACTTCTTGAAGTTCATTTGAGGCACTAGAATATGAAGTAGAAGCTTCATTTGAATTGTTATTTCTAGGAGTGGGAATAGGAGCTAAATTAGGCACTTGGCTAGTACTTGGGCTCTCTAAACTTGGAAACAATGGCATTGGAGGCCTAGGAGCTAGCTTGCCAGCTTGAATCAAACAATTTTCATCTCTAATGGCAATACTATAAGCAATGGGGATAGTTGTGCCTCCCATGGATTGAATCAACATAGAAATATCAGAATTTAAAGCTTTAAGGTAATAGAGGAAAGCACCTTCTGCTGTTGGCCTGACTGCCACTGGAATTCTCTCCCAAGTTCTTTGAAATCTGAAGTTAAAATCAATCAGCTGCTCATTTGGAGCTCTCTTGATGGTTGTCAGCTGTTCCAAAAGGGAAAAGTTGTCTCCTTTTCTCCAAACTACTCATGGAGGGCTATGCATAGCTGGTTCCAATTTTGAATAGAACTGAGGAAAGACTCCTGAACCATTGCAAATCTTTTCCTTTGAATGAAGATGTCAGTAGTTTGACAAAGACTTGCATCTCATTGATCTCATGGATTACACAAATGTTAGCAATATCCTTAACATGATCACCAGGAGTAGTGTGATTCTCTCTAGTAAAGTATGGGATGTTTCTCGGTGTTGTAAATGGGGATTGGATTTTGTGCATTGAGAGCAAGTGGCTCTTTACCAAAGGAAATTGACATATGGATTGTTTTGTGCCATTCGATTGGCCTTAAAACCCTTGTTGATTGAATGAAAGGCCTGCCAGTGGAGGAGTTGAGAGAGTTCTGTTTGGTGGAGATGGAGACCTTTGAATTTTCCTCCCTCTTTTACTTCTTGGAGATAACTACAGATATTCAAACAACACCTCTTCTTCTCCAGCTCTTGACCTTGTAGTGATTCTTCTCATGAGTTTTCAGGTCTGCACTACTAAAACCAACTCGATTCTTCTTCTTTGGAGTCTCCGGATGTGTAATTTATAGTTATTTTAAGAAAGAAACTTGCAAAAATTCACATCAACTTTGTTAATGAAGATGAAGACCTCTAAGGTCCCACCAAGTGTGCCAAAATGTTGTTACAAATCAGCAACACCCTTAGATGTTGATCGATTTCTAGTCGATACCCAAGACATCCAAAGTGTGATTGCACAACATTGAATCCTTTCCCCAAGTGTGGGACTGGTAAAATGGGAAAGGAATCTCCAGATTAGAGGCTGGTTCCTCAACTCCTCGATTAGATTTATCACTTGCACAATTGCGAGAGGTTTGAAATTTCCTAATTCTACTCTAAATTCCAAAGGGACAAGGATAGAAAATGAAAAAAGGAACTAAAACTAATGCTTAATAGGTGATGCACCAAAGGATAATGAGAATTTCTCACTTCTACAGATTGACATAGTGCATAGAATGCAAAAAAACAACATGCACAAACTAATAGTTGTAATGAAGAACCGAGAAATTAGTCAAAAACAAAGATGCAGAGGATGAAAGATTAATCACAGGTTACTGTATTATTATTTTAACATTAAAATCACTTGCATTACAACACCTGAGAGGCAAAAATAAGTTGCAATTCTTAGAAAAGGTTTTTTATTCCACCAAAATAACTACTAAGGTGAGAAAGGGGATTTGCAATACAGAAAAAAATGTTCAACCTTTAAAAACAAGCCAAAATCGCTTTACTAAGATCAAGGGACGAGCCTGGAGAGAGAAAACATGGGAAAACATGGAAGAGGTCCAACCATTGACCAAAACACATTTAAAACAGCATGGGCATCCTTATAGACCCATTCCTTGACATTTTTAGCCATGCTGGGAGAGAATGCGAGCCATTCTTCATTAAAAACGGTTGTTGAAATGTCATTTCTGTCCATGACCACGTGCCAAAAGCATTTTTCGATTTTTTCTCTCCAAACTTCATAAAAATTCAAAAATGACCCTAGAATCTTGTAGATAATTTTACCATCTTTCCATTTATTTAAAGAACGTGAAAAACCAAGCTTTGGATCGAAAGATATGGCCATTTGAAATTCTAGGGCAAAACAGGGCCAAATCGGGTTAGTGGGAAAAATTTGAATTTTTTTCACCTTTTTGGTCATTTTGAATTTTTTTTCCAAAATTCCCCCATGCTCTGCCATTCTGGGTGCCACATGGCATGCTTCTATTAGGCATGGGCCCATCCTGCTTCATTTTCCTTCACTTTTGTCTTTGGAATTTTTTTTAAAAAAATTTCCCCTACAGGCCGATGAACTTGGGACATGTAGCAAGCGTTGATTGGACGCAGGTCTATCCTTCCAAATTTTCCCATGGGTTGTTTGATTCATTTCCATCCTAGACACGTGGCACAAGGCCATTGGCATGGGCCTGCCCTTTTAAATTTTCCCCGCATTCTTTCCTTAAGTTTCGGTGCCACTGGACATGTGGCGAGATTCTATTTGCTCGCAATAAGGGGGCGGGCTTTCCTCTCTGAATTTTCCTTTATTTTCTCCTTGGGAAAATTTCCCAAATTCTCCCCTTTCTTCGCCACTCCAGGACACGTGGTGACATATCACCGGCTGTGGGCCCTTGGGGAAAATATTTCCTTTTGCGCCAACACTTTGGAAAAAGGTCCTAATTTCCTCCCGCACTCCGCCAGTGCGGGTCCAGTGACACATGGCTTGATTTGATTGGCCGTGGGCGCAGTGAGTGAAACACCTCCTTTGAAATTTGGTGAAGCACTTTTTCCAAAACCCAACTTCTCCTCTGCCTCCCAAAACTCTGGCTCCGTAGGACACGTGGCATGTTTCGATTGGCCGCGGGCTTTTCTTCCAAAATTTCCATGCACCAACACTTAGCCAAATTTTCAAATTTCCCACCTGGACACGAGGCATTACGTGATTTGTCGGTGGGCTCTGCGGAAAAGTATTTCCTCTTGAAAAATTTGCCAAAACACTTGGTAAAAACCAAGTTCTCTTCCGTCCCCACCACCTCCTGGACACTTGGCATTATCTTATTAGTCTGCGAGCCTCCTAGGGAAATTTTCCCACAAAACCCCACCGAGCCATAACTTCAAAAATACAGGGGGAATTAGGAGGAAAACTTTACCTTTCTCGGAAAGCTAAGAGAGAGCTCTATCCAATGGTGTCATTTCCAGAAAGTTTTGACTACCTAAAAATAAAAATTTCATGACTGAGGCATAAGAGAGGAAAAAATAAGAGGAGTTAGCCACAAAATGAGCAGGGGCACATTTTGGATAACACATCCCTTTAGAGATCAAACTTCCATCCTTGAGAATCTTTCTTCGAGACTATTTGGATAAGGATGAAGATTATCAAGTGGCAAGACCGACGAGTTAGAGCTCTGGATGAGAGGAACATTCATGCTCTTAATCACCTAAAAGTGTATTAACACAGAGTCTCTAGAAACTACAACAAGAGAATCATCCCTCATTAGTTTGAGGTTGGTGATTTATTCATGAAGGAGAACTAGTTCAACACCGAGCGGAGCGAGAAAAAAAAAAAGAAAAGTTTGAACCACATTGGTTGGGACCCTATGTCATAGTCACCAAAAACGGCATCGGGGCATACAAACTAGCTTGCCCCAATGGTGCTTTGAGCTCCAAGAGCCCATGAACACCATGCATCCTAAGTGGTTCTATGCTTAAACATGGCATAAGGATGTTAAAAATCAAAAAATCAGAAAAATAAAAGAGAAAACAAGTTGTTCACTAGTGAAAACCATGCAATTGTGGCACTTTAGACAAGTCCTTGGGTGAAAACCGGTTTCCGGTGCCTCAGGAGAATTCGTTGTTCACAATAATTTTGTATTAGGAGGGTAGTTATCTTTGGCTTAGACCTGATTTTTCCTTTGAGATTCCCTATGCACACCATCTTGTTGAGCCTTGATCTAGATTTTCCTTCTTTTATTCGTCTGTGAAGGGTATGGTCTTTCACTATTTCCCATCTTACGCTAGGGGAAATTCAACGTCTTCACCTTCTTGTTCATAAGTGCATGGATTCTGCCCTTGTATATTCCCCACCTAACATTGGGGGCATCCATGCTTTCTTAGTTACCTACACATAAGCTCGGATAACTATTAGAAAACAAAAAAACAATAGAATTTTTTTTTGAAAACCAAAAACAATAGAAAATTGTTTAACAAAAACCTAAAAAATAGAATATTGGTGCATGAAAACAAATCTTACAAAAAGATAGTTACTTATATTGTCTTATTCCTTACTTTGCTTGTTGCTTGTATAGTTGTTTTGTATTCTTTCTTTTGGGTTGTTTGTTACTTAGGAATACTTTGTTAGGATTCATATTTTCTTTCTTAGATTATATTTATTCTTGCTTGTTCATATTGTGATATATTTTTGCATGCTAGTGAATCTTGGGAAATCATGATGTAATGTGTTAATTCATTATGTTCTTTCTTAAGCATTTGGTTTTGTTTGTTGCATGTTAATAAAGCATGGTGAATCATGGTGTATTACATTAGTTCCTGGTGTTCTTTGTTAGCATTTGGTTGTGTTTATTGCATGGGCTCTATTTTTGTATCACTCACATCACATTACTATCATTATCATCACATCAGATAACATCATCTATACATCATATATAAACAAAATGCTAAGTTTTACATCATGCATGTATGCTAAGCTAATCATCACATATCGTATCATCATGGGGAAAGAGGGGTTATACATAATAAAAATCTATTCCCCCTCCACACCAATATCATCATATCATCTTGTCCATATACATCAAAATAACACATGAGAAATACATTTGCTATCATATAAGGATTTATCATCTAACATCCACGGCACATGTATACATCAATCATCAAAATCAGATATATATAAAGTAAAAAAGTAGATAATGAATCCATAAGTGTTGAATCAAAACACACAACATGCAATGAGAATCAATGTATGCCCACTCGTGTCACAATGAATCCATAAATGTTGAATTAAACAAACACAACATGCAATGAGAATAAACATAGAGTTTTTTTTTTTTGGAAAGGGTATTTCACATCATAGAATTATCCCACTTGTGTCACATACATCGGGGCATAAAAAAATAAAACACATCATCTCATAACCATGTGTATCTAAGCCAAAACAAAGTAATCCTCATATATATATGTATATATATATATATATATACATGCGTGTCAATATACATCTATATCAAAATCGATGCAAATCAAGACTCTATATCAAAAATTCCTTCACCGAGGCATACAAAGATGCTACATCAAAATGTTTGTACACATACATACAATGTCTAGATAGGTACTCAATACAATACATCATCGATACACAATGCCATCAAAAAGGGGCATGTATCTGAAAGAATCAAGCCTTCATCATGAGGCATCATCAAAATACATATATACAAGGTTATACATCAAAAATTGGCCTTCATAAGAGGCATACATATAAAGAATCTATACAAAAAAATGTAGGTCTCAACCGTAGCTCTTTCCCTCGCCGAGGCTCCTAGACCTATCCTCTGGATGATGGAACACTAGAGGCTGGGATGGCACTGGTCTAGCTAGCTACTCGGAAGAGGCTATCTCACCGATCTAGTCAAATGGTCTCGATCTCTGTGATTGAAAGCTTTGATGCACTCAACCCGGCAGTGTGGTAGTGCTACTCACTACTCTAGCAGAACCACTCTGTAATAAGTAGTCTTGTAAAATAGGGCCTCACCACCAAGCCTAGTGGCATCGCGTATTAGGTCTGCATCTCCGAGGTGAGCGCCGCTCGAAGGGTATTATCTCTCTCACTTGTCCCTTGGCCTAGGTCTACCTCACCATGTCTAGAGGTAGCAACCTCTTGATCTCTCTTTGTAGTCATCACCTACACGGACTCGACGCGGGCTTAGTCCCTTTGTGCTAGTAGTGCCTGTGATCATGTGTATACATGATCTCTTTGTGCAACAACCATCTACACCTGTGACTAGGACTAATGAAGAAGGCTCGTGTCTCGAGCCCCCTATGCTGTTGTCTCTTGGATATGGCTCCGTCATGCTACTCTGTCATCTTCCTCGAGCCACCTCGGCTGAGCCTGATCTCACTCTAAAAGTAAGGTAATAATATGAGCTTGGGCCTCATCTCTCTCTCTCTGCGGTAGTCACACACCAGCCTCGAGCCTCGTCTCTCTCTGCTCTAGCCACGTCTCTCTTGGCTATGGCCTACTGTAACTACACCTATACTATGGCTATCTATGCCACTGGCTGGGAGGTTGTGTGTGCCTTAGGGACTGGTCCCTGAGGTACTCTAGAAGACTGTCCCTACTCGAAGACTCTGCCTCTAAGTGGCTACACTGCTACTTTGTATCTTTGGGCCATGTGGCCTCGGTCCCTATGCTTCTGAGGCTCCTTGTCCATCATGTGGGATACCATCAAAGGGATCCTCTGGGTCTAGCCCCTGTGCTACTCTTGCCCTCACAATGCATTCTACCCCATGCCATATCTCTACATGTGGGCGAATGCCTACTACCCAAGCCTCCTCTGGAATGGTGAGCCGTTAGGGTAATACTATCGTAATGGGTCCCATACCTATGGGACCACCTGTAAATCTCACCCTAGCTTGAGCCACTAGTATACAAGGCCCCATGGTCTACCTCTCTGAATCCCTGCGTGCATGCTAGATATCTAGCTGGGGACCCCCTGTACCCACCAAGCTACCGCTAGCACCTATCTACTCAATATAGCTCCATGATGTAACTACAATTGCTAATAAGAAAGTGCTCCACTAGGCACACACTGAGCTCTGTGGCATCCTCTAGCCACTAAAAATACCTATATGGATGCCAAATGATGTCTATCTCAACCAGCTCATCAAACTCCCGCCTATATCTGAATAGGCTACCAAGATGGCCACGTACATCTCCACCAGCTGCTACCCAGGCCATGTATGATGGCTCCTCAGGATCTCAGACATGGAAAGGGCCCATAGGGCATCTGATCGTGATATGATCCCATGACCATATCTGTAATAGGGAGGTGGACCCATGGTCTTCTGACCATGGTATGTAATCAAGTACAAATCCCAGTATAAGTGGGCTAGTATACATTACCCCCAGCAATATCTCTCACCACTATAAATGCCATGCACCTATAGTAGTAGTCCTCTCGAGAATTCCATGTCTTATCAGTGAGTAGGAACCCACTGATAAGAGCCATGATGTAGAGAGGCCCCCGATGCAATGTCGGGTTGGAGATGCACTCGTGTAATGTTATAGTCATCCCATCATGCGGGATATCATCAACACAAAATAAAGCACTGCAAGCTGCTCTAATCAGACCTACATTATAATTGCACTTGATCAACGTGCCCATCATCGGCACTTGAAGAATCTCGCGATGTCCTCAATAGTGATAGTCATCTTTCTTGTTAACAGCTTGAAACATGACTCTCGCTTATGCCATCACTCACCAGCATAGTCAAAAACAATGGTCTAGTACAATAGAGGGCATCCGAGCCATGAGGCCTAGCCCCATCACCTCAAATAGTATTGCCATGACATACTACCCTCTTGCTCTGTAATCTAGGTATGCCACTCCCATGTATGCAAAAGCGGTAGTCGTCTCTACAAAATAACACGCTGCTCATCGGTTCCTGCCTTTTCTTCTAAAAACTATCTCATCTTTTAGGGTTAACCCAAAAAATCCAAAAATTATTCTAAGTGTCATGTTTTTGAACACTTTCCTATCCTTTTCTACCTATCTAGGGCACCTATGCACCCTTTTTGGAATGTGTGCCACATTTATAGTGCATGCTCTTGTGCGCGTGTATCTTTTGGGCACTGCGTGCCCTTTTTAAATGTGCTCCACACATTGGGTGCATGTGCTTGCGCATGTATGCCCCCGTGTGTGTTCTTTTCCTCTTCATGCCCGCATCACACTTTTCACATGTGCACCCCATTTTCCATGTGTGTGCATGCTCATACATGTGCTTTTGTGTGCACGTGTGCATGTGTGTGTTTTGTTTGTGCTTACGTGTGTGCACATGTATGATTTGGTGTGTGTTCCCCGCAAAAGACACCTGCGTGCCCTATCCAACACTTGCGCTTTGTGCACAGTGCGTTTACACACTTTCCTATGGCTAAAATCTAAAATTAATTCATTAATGACAAAAATGATGAGAAAGGGTTCAATACTCATAAAGGGACCATCGTCCGCGTGTTGCTTTAGTACCCCGGACCGCATCTGCTCACCTCAATCGGTCTCATGCGATCACCATGGTTCTCCTTAGTGTCAGAGCCTCATAGTAAAATTTCTAAACTAATCAGTTAAAATGAATTGGTCGTGATGTTTTTACCCCTCCTGATGGGGTATACTAACTCGTTTTCATCCTCGAAAGGCCAGGAGGCCCGTTTTCTCCTCTGTTCACTATGGAATAATTATTTTTATTAAATAATTATTTTTCTCTTATTTTTCATCGTATTGGGGATTTTTTTGCTGTCTGATACCCCTTTCTTCTCCCTAGGAAATTTTATTGCTCCATTGTGATTTTTATTCTTGTTCACACTCTTGTAAATAATTATTTTTCCTTAATTTTTCCACTCAATAAGGACATTATTTGTCATTTGTTTCTCCTTTCTTCCACCTAGGGCACTTTCTATTGCCCCTAGGCCCTTTGATTTCTTCTTCTATTTTCTTCTACTGTTCACCATGGTTTGAAAAGCAAAAACACTTAAAACAATATATATATCAAAAATCCAAAATAGGACAAAAATTTTCAAAAAATCCTAAAAAGTAAAAAACCCTACAAAAATGGTAACTTGTTTATTTCAGTTGAAACTTGTGTCTTGCGCATGGTATTTTCTCCATATCCTATTGGTTTATCTCACATCTTCCTCGATTAATATGACTCATGGATCACCGATTCACAACCATTCACAAAGCTAGCCGCATGCTTCATTTATACTCCGGGGCACGCTTATTACCCGGTGTTGTATCATTGCGCACAAACATTTTTCATGGACCCCATGTCCATTGCCATTTCCTCTTGCATGTATCCTTTCTCAAGGCATCATTTTTAACCCTAGTCATCAATCAAAAACTTGTGGATCTCTTCAGCACTGATAAAAAAACATTTCTATAACCTGTCTTGGCCGTTGTTGGGTTGGATATGTGTGTTTGTACTTATTTTCCCTATTAAATGAGCTTTTTTCCTTCTCGTATTGATTGTATTATTGTATGTTGCATGGATTTGGTATTTTTAGTAATGGAAAATTTGTTCTTAGTATGGATTTTCATGTCATTCTACCTTTGTCATATGCTTATATTTTTCATAAGGACCAATGATGTAGTTCCTATAGCAATATGATGACATCTAATTGTTCCAAATAAACAATAGCTAGAGAATAAGCTCTTCTCTCCCCTACTCCATATTTCTTCTACATCACTTCCCTTTCACCCCTAATTTTCTCTCTCACCGGGAATCCTGCCCCTTCCCATTCTTCTATCTACTTCTCACCTTTTTTGATCGTCGATTGACTTCTTTCATCACCCCATCGACACTCGAGGGGGCATCTCTCCCTCCTACTAATTTTTCTTCTATCCCTTCAAAAATTTTGTCCATCTATTATCTTTGAAGTGGCATCACTTACGCCACCCCAAAGAGGGGAAAATGTAGACACCTATAATTACGCCCGAGCAATTTAAATACTTAAATTGCGCTAATTATCTCCTTTCCCACAAATTGACGACATATTGTCAATAGCGCTCATCTTCTCTTCCATTTTCATTAATTGATTACATTATGCTAATTAATTAAGTCACTTATCCAACACATACCCTAATTAACAACCCTTTGTTAATCAACACCTTCTATCTAGTCTAATTAATTATTATTAATTAATTAGCCTCCCTTCTCTTTAAATCAATAAATCACTATTTAATTGGTTTAATTCCCCTCTTAATGGTTCAAATCACACTAAAATCCATATAAAAGCTTATAAAAGTTTGCACATGTATTTATTAATCATCTTGATTAATTAATACACCCCCTTTATCCACATGAGCCACTTGAGGACAAACTAAACCCTCCTAAAGTTAACTCAACCCCATCTAAACCCCCCTTATCCATAACTAACTCTACATCTCCATTAGTCCCACATTCATGAGGATGTGTTGAATCCTTTATCCTTTGGGCTATATAAACAACCCTCCCTCTACTTCTACACTTACACCTAAATCTCTCAAGAGACAAAAGTAAGCACATAGTTTCATACTAATAGCCTTTTGTCATTCTTGAGCCCTCCATCCTCCATTCTTGAAGAGCTAAGCCTCACACCCAAGCATCCATTGAAGGATCAAAGCAAGCAAATATGATTTGATTTCCATTTGGACTACTTAGGTTCATTTTAAATGTTTAATTAGGAAATTAAGGGGAATAGAGTTCATTAATTTACATTATGTTTTGATTAATTCAAAGTTATTAATGTTAAGGGTAGGACTTGCTCATTTCTTCATCATGATGGTGCATATTTCTCATTTTTAGCTAGGTTAGGAAGCTATTTCTAGGTGGTAGTTTTCTTGCTTTAAATTTGGTTAAAATTGTAGAAACACTTGCACACAAATTCAAACTCCATTTTGGGTGGAAGACACGTAATTCTTCCGAAACATGTCATTGAAGTTTTGTAACAACGGATATCATTCCAAGACATCGTTGTTCTCTTCATATTTTTCTACAATCTTTACTACATATAAGGTACAATCTTTATTTTTGGCCTTTTTAAGTTGCATAGCTAATAGTTTTCTAACATAAATCTCTTGTTTCACACCTTGAATCTCTGTTATTTTATGCAGGTCATCTAAACAACTAATGTATTTTTCAAAATAGTCCACTTTAGCCTTATGTTATGCTAACCAATTAACACCTATGATTACATCATAAGACCCCAAAGGTGCAACATAAAGATCAAATTCGGTGGAAAAACTAGGCAAGTCAAGGACTCGCTCAAAAATACACATACTAACTATATGAACAACATTGTTTCCATAATGTACAGTCCATGTTTTATCCATGTTTCCATCTTTTATTTTTAATTTTGATGATAATTTACTATAAATAAAACATTCATTAGCTCCGGTATCAAAAGGAATAGTTATAGGTATGCCAAATAACTTATCCAAAACCTCTATAGGCATGGCCTATTTTTCACCTACTTGTCATTTACTACGGTGTGTATCTTGTGCTGTTGATTACGATCATCCTTTTTCAAAGGGCATTGATTTGTATAATGATCTTTTCCACAATTATAATAGCCTCTTACAAGTCCCTTTCTAGGCTCAAATTTATTTCTAGCCTTAGAGTTATCATTCTGACCTCCATAAGACTTTTGTCCATTATTATTGTTCTTGACAAAGTTGTTATGTGCATTACCAACAAACTTATTGTTGCTAATTTCTTACTAGTATTAGATGAAAACTTAATTTTCATTCTAAATTTCTTCCATGGTCATTTCTTAGGTGTAAGATATGATGAAGAAGAGTTGGGGATTTTCTTCCTTACTTCCTCCTTATGAGTAGAAATTGCCTTCAATTTACTGTTCCTTCCTTATGGACTTTTCAACAACCCCTTCTATCATGGTTGGGCTATGAACATCCACCTCTTTTCCTATAATGGGATTCAATCCCATGATAAATTTTGTATCTTGAACTTCTCGTCGAGTTTGATACGGAGGTACATACTTAAGGAGTTTAGTAAATTGCTCCCAATACTCGGTTCGATTAGCTTCCTTTGAGCTAAGTTCTGAATTTAGTCATTTTTGATCATAGTAAATTTGTAGTAGCCAACATTGCCTAAAGTAACCTTTAAATTGATCCCATGTGATATTATTTTCATCAATGTTTAACTCAGCCTTACAGCTGTCCCACCATGAAGATGTCTCATGGGAAAGTTGATATGCTCCCCATATCGCCTTTGTTTCTTCTAAGAAATTCCTTATTGCAAAGTATTTCTCCATTTTGCTGAGCCAATTCTCAGCCCCATCTCCTAATGTGGTGCCATCAAACTTGGTTGGACTTATCCTTTTTATATCATTAGTGAGTTCACTAGCCTAGCCTTTTTGTTCTCAGGATGATCAGGTATGTTCACATTGTTATTATCAACACCTAAATTGGCATTGTCCATAGGAGGTGGCTGATTATTATTAGTAGCATCTACTTCCTCCTCATTTCAAATTTTTTTTTCAAGTACAACCAAACGATCTCTTATGTCCAATAGGGTAGCAAGGATCTCATCGAGTTTTGGGCAACATGCTTCTTCCTCGGGTGGAAGTTTATTTGCAACATTTCCTCTTGTTCTAACAATTATTTTTAACAAGAAAATTTAAGTTTCATCAGATTATGGACACAATAGGTCCAAGAGCTGCAACCTTTAGCTCTGATACCAAGATGTAACATTCCCATTTTAAGACTTTAGAAACAAGGGAATTTTTTTTTTTGAAACATAATGTTCTCTATTCTAAATAAAACACCATTTAGAGCACACATTCCATGCCAATCAATCTCATAATAAATAACCATATACAATTGTAACGACTCGGTTTACTACCGATCTCTCATTCCATGACTCGATTACAAACCGAACTCTCATGTTAACTTAAAGCATAGAATACTTTATGTATACTTTGCATACTTAGTTCTCTACCCTATTCTAGGTCTTGAGTGATTTGTTTAAATAACCTATCTAATATTTGTTACCAATATTTAGCTCTACATCACGTTTCTTTAAACTAGGTGACATAGGACAATGCAACCATCAACTTACAATACTTTCACAAATATTTTCAACATATTGTTCATGTTACTATTCCTAGATGGCATACTCATCATTCTAGAATATGTCCTTCACCTCACTCCTCTATTATCTAGAATGGTCTTTCTGACTACCATCAGTCCACTTACCCAAGGTTTGACCCTAGCCCCGGTTAACATCATAGTTTGTTATAGGAAGATGCTCACGATGACTTAGGGTATATGGGCATACTCAGCTGACCTAAGTCATCCGAATGTGCCAAGGTACCCTAAGTCATAGAAAGCTACTACCTATCCAAAACATGCTACTAACTTGACCTAGAGGGAAATGAAGTTCAAGTCCAGATGTGCATAGATCTAGATGAATAAATACAAAAGGGTGTTGCCACATGTCAACTACAACATTGTATCCTCGAGAAGTCCCAGACTTCTCGAGGGTATAGTCTCGAAGTTGGCATGTACCAACATCCATGAGAACTGATTCATCAAGATGTACATACCCCCTTAGTGGTCATTATCATAATTAATATTGGATTAAGATCCAGATTACAACAATCATGCCTAACCCTAATTGCAACATTCATTAAGTTCTTTATCCATAATTATCCTAATTTTTATGGAGAACTTCATTAATTTTTGTTTTCATTTAATGTTCATTAACTTGGCATAATCAATAATTATCCCAAAAAAAGGACATAAAAATCAAATGTTTAATTCTTAATGCAACCTAGTTGTCCAAATCAAGTGTGTCATCCACCTAGATTTAGCTAGTGTTTACTTTATAACCATAGTTAAAAGATTAAAGATCATAACCACTATTCCTTTTTAACATTCTTAACTCATATAGTTTAATTGTATGTCCCAAATTTTTTATTATTAAACTATAGTTGTGTAAATAAAGAACAACATCTTTATAATTTAACAAGTTTCCTTATAATAAGGGGGAAATGTATATCCCCTTTATCTAACTTATTAACTGATAAAATTAAAAGTACACAACCAGATACAAGAATACCACCAAGATATCACTATTAATTCCATCATACAAGTACAAAATAATTCACACCACAAATTGGAGTACAACTCAAAACCTTTCAATTCATGATGATAAATATACATTTACAAGACTATGCATTTCAGACATTCTACATGTCAATAAAAATTAAGATCTTAAAATAACATCACTTTTCTTTTCCAATACAACTTAGAATGATTCAAAATCCTTTACATAAGATCCAAATTAAGTAAACCAATGCATCATAAAAAAATTTGCCTTCTTTTATCACTTACGATGTCCATCTATGCAAAAATTGCTAGCATGGTCTAGTTAATTGAATTGAGCATGATAAGCACTAAGCATTAAAGTGAAGTTCATTCTACTAATTGATCCATTAAATAATCATAAGTTTAATGAAACATTAATAGAAAAATCAAAGTACATTAAAAATTAGTACAATAAAAGAGTTTCACTTTTAAGAAAAGAGCATAATATAATCCACAACATCTGCATTATATCATAAGGTTTAATTGATCCTATCAATTACTTTAAAACAATCAACAGATCTTGTCATCCAATTGTTTCATAATTATAAAAGAATAAAAATGCACATTTATCTTTACTAAGTAGCAAAAGAGTTAAATACAACATAGCTCTTATTAGGATGATTCATCCTACAACTTAAGCAAAGGAGAAGAATCAATGCATACCATTCCTTACACACTTCATCATCTGAAAGATAGAAATAGGTTTAGAACTCACTTGATTTGCTTGATCTGAGGATAAAATATAAGGATTCCATAAATAAAGAGACAACATCTAAACAAGAATCCTGAATCAATCCAAGAAGAATAGGAAATCAAAACAGTCTAACTGTAAGTCTTACTAACTTCTACATGTTAGAAGATATAATTCAAAAGATCTGAAACCAGAATTTCCACAAATCAAAGCTAGACTCAAAATAGAATTAATCTCCTATCCAGTCCATCCAAGAAGGGTTCATAATAAGACAGAGTGCAAGAAGAGACAACCTACCAATATCAATCCAAATGGAGTATGACTCAATCAAGAAAAACAGTTGGTCTAAGCATGTTAATATTTTCTTTCCAACATACCGACTTAGCTAATCTCCTACCACATCATTACAACCAATGACTTATACCAAGTAGACCAAACAATCCACAAGAAATTTCCATCACATAAGAGAATCGAGTATAGAGAAGTTCAATCAAATGAACTTATCCAAACAATAGTAAAAAGGGATCTCAATTAGAAAAGGGCCAATCAATAATTTATTTCATTTATACCATCAAATGAATTCCCAATTCTATTTCAAACTTAGAAGTTCTTTAACTAGCTCCCAAGAGAGAACACAAAACCAAACACACATTTGAAAGAAAGCACACTTCTAGTTTTCCCTTACAAATCTTTACCAACTGGTTTATCTATTCCCATTCATTAAACACAAGTTCAAATTCAAATCTCAGAATGAAGTACACAGTACAATCCCTAAATAGTATATTGTCCCCAAGAGAACATATTCCTTTCTCTTTTAAAACCTAGAGATTCATTCAATGAATCCATCAAGGAATAGAAATCCACAAACAATATAAGAGATACAAGGATCAATACAACTCACGAACTCAAAAGATATTGTATTCCCAACTTCTAGGTCTTACACGGCTCCAAATAACAGAGACATAAAGTTCAAGGTCATCGTGAAGAAAAATTTAGTGAGACAACCCCGAACTAGAGATGATAAATCCTATCAACAAGATTCAACATGAGAGAGTAATCAACTCTTTTCCCTAACAACCAAAAATTCAATAAAGAGGATCTGAAGGTAAGAAGAAACCCAATATACATTTAAGACAAGTATTGTCCCAATCTTACCTCCAACATGACTAAAAAAATCACAACAAGGACTCTCAAGTTCTATCTAAGAGGCTTGCGACAAAGAAGGTATTCATTTCAACATTATTCACAAGAAGGAAAATGCATACTATATTTCCATAATCCTCAAAATTATTAACAATTTTCCAAAAACTACATATCAAACCAAACCCAAAACAAGATACAATTCCCATCCATTAATCCTTCTAACATAATAGTCAAGCCTTCAACAAGATGTGGGTTTGCTTAGGGCAGAGAAGAATAGGATATACTTCATATTTACATGCCCTATCAAGTTCAAAGAAGGTGGTACAGTCTAAAAGACAGAAGTACTAAAACCATTCACACTCAAGAAGCTACATGAAGGAGATCTCAAAAGAGATTACTAGATCAACTTCAAACCAAACTAATCTCTCAAGCCCTTATCAGAAGACAGTCCATAAATGAGTTCAAGCATTTCAATCCTTGAATACGAGTAAAACTCCAACTCAAAATACAAGTACAGAATCAAACACATCGATTCGACTACAAGTTTGAATCATGCAAATACTAAATACAAGTATAGTGTCAAACTCAAAGCTTCCACAAAAGTTCAAAACTACACAAAGCTCTAATACTGGCTTAGAATAAACACGAAGTTCAAATACGAGCTCATAATGAAACATGAATCCCCAATGCAAGCTCAGAACAAAACACAAATGCTCCAATACAAGTTCAAATGAAACACGGGCTCCAAATAATAGTTCGAATGAAAACATGAGGCAACGAATGCCCATTCAATCAACACCATCCCCGAATACTAGTTTCAAAATGAAATACAAAGCTTAAAATACAAGTTACACATGCATGTCACCATTAAACTAGCACAGAGAAAGTTTCCCAAAAACTAACATTACTATGCAATGGATTTTCATCCCAAAAACCATAGAGATTCCTAAAAACATGCAAGTAAATAACTAGACAAATCAAACAAACAATTATCTCATGAGAGTAGAGTTGTTTTAATGATTCATTTAGAAGAAAGCAAGAAATCTTAATGGGTAGAGCCTATCATGTCTGATAATGCCTCTGCAAACTTGAAGGAGACTTCTATCCAAGCTTCCCACTCTTTTTCTTCTCCATGAAAGATCAAAACCAAACAACTCTTCTTCCAATGCCTCATATACATTCCTCTAATTGAAAATAGACCAGAGAAACCAAAAATATCCAAGAAGTGGAAGTCAAACTACTTGGTTCAAAGAACCAGATAGCTCCATGCAGAGAAAAATTTGTGAGACATGCAAAACCAAACAACCTCCCACAAATCCACCTCCCTTGTTTCCAAGATGGTTTACACACAAAAAATGAGGTCCATTAATGCCATTAATCCCAAATCTCCCACTTATCTCTCCTTGCCACCACCTCTCAAAACTGGTGAATGCCATTTCCAATTTAACATGTAATTCCATATTTAGTGAAGCCTCCACATATGCCTCTACTAGAGTTAACTAGCCTTTGCCAAAACTAGCAGTACCTCCATGCATTAAACCCAATCAAATCAATTAAATTCCATTGGAACCATCACCTTAGTGCCATGCGACCCTTAGGTTCCTTTTAAATAGTTTAGGCTAGATTTCCCAAGACTTAGGTTAGTCTAACAATAAATCACCTTAGGTCTTAAAACATTGCCATAGGTAGTTTCCACCTTAGGTTAGATTAAATTCACTTCCATATAGTATTAGGCATTAGTTAACATATTCTAACATTACTTTATTAATCTTCCCCCCCTTATTCATTTATCACAAGATCTTAGGTTAGGACACCACTAAAAAATAGAATAAGAAGCTTAGGTTAGATTATAACCCATTTAAGTAGATGTAGCTAGGAAGTAGGTGCTCTTACCTAGTTTAGGATACTGTTAGGATAATCCTTTAGTTTTAGGATTTGATCCCCTTCATAGTCATAAGCAGAAATTTTTTTGTTTAAGCCAATAATGTCTGTAGAGATCAATCTAAAGATCCAAGCACAACATACAATTGAATGAAGGCACGTTCACATAAGACCATAAAATTTGTAAAATACAAAAGTTCAATCTGCTATGTCTCTCAAAATATTGAATGTCAATTTACCATTCAGTCTGTTAAGAAGATTTAAAACATTCCTTGGATCATTGAAATTGATCCAAGGATGAGTCAATCAAAAGAGATAAGTTTGCAACTCTCAAAATCAGATTGCACTTATCAATAAGAAGTGAAAATGGATTCTTACAAGACATATCATTCCATTCTAAGGAATCCAAGAGCAGAAATGATTTATCCATAACAAGCATGATTTTCAACAATAAAGGAAACACCTCATTCAAGAAATCACATGCCAATGCTTGTAATGAAAAGAGAAATATAACAGGTTTGTCGAGGTTTTACACATAGTGTCCTCTGCAATACCGTCATGAGCCTCATCTATAATTTCTTTGTGCTAATGCTCAAGTACACACTGGAAGAAAACTTCATCATGTCCTAACTTGTATAATTCTCCACTAATCAACATGTAAGGCATGACACAAATTGCAAGTTGTTTCTTCTCCATAGCTTTGTATTCCTTCGGGCACCACATGTTTGCTTAAAAAGACAACAATATCCTATAAGTTTGAGGGTGTGTAGTTTAAATTGAATAGGTGTGCATCTGGAATTGTATTTGCAATGCTTTGCATGTCCTCACCTGATTGAGTCCTTGATAAATGGTATGGATCAGAATTTCTCTTACTAAGGCTTAACCGCCATGTAAATCTAGACTCTGAAATAATTAAACCCAACGACATACACACCCTCAGTAAATGGGTTTTTTCACCAAATAATTTAGTGTCATGTGGTCCATATAAAATATGAATGGGGTATCAAGAAAATAATGTCAAAAATTATGGAGTGCATAGATCATAGATAATGCCTTGTGCTCTGTAGTTGTGTAATTGTGTTCTCTTTGAGTCAACTTTACTTGTAAATAAAATAGGATGATCAACAATACCTTATCCAGGATGGGCTAGTTAGACACTTATGGTGATGCCAAAGGCATCTATATAAATGTGAAAAGTTTTGTACCATGAAGGAAAGTGAAAAATATGCATTATAGTAAGCCCTTCTTTCAAATTCTCAAACATACGATGTTGTGCCTCACCCCAATAGAACTTGCCTTTTCCTTTCAATAATTCCTCCAAGGCTTAGTGATCTTAGTATAACATTTGATAAACTTCTGTAATATTATGTGTGCCCAAAATCACACACACCTCACTTTTGCTAGCTGGTTCCTCTAATCCCAAAATCACAACAACCTTAGCAGGATACACTAGCAAGCCCTCTTTACAGATTATGTGTCCCAACAAAATTCCAAAGGGTTTGGAAATATGTACTTCCTAAAATTTAAAGAGATGCTCAAATATCGGCACCTTTCAAACATCAGCCTCAAATTATCATAGTGATCCTTTACAAGTGCATAACTTGTCCAATCATTCAGATATACCTGTAAGAAATTGTGAATAAAATCCTAAAACCCTTATATCACTATGCGCGAAAAGACTGTAGGTGCATTATTTAGTCCAAAGGGCATAACCATGTATGAAAAATTTCCCCATTTAGTTGTGAAATTAGTCTTCTCTTGGTCCTCTTTTTCTATCCTTACTTGATGATACCTTGAAAATCCATCAATGAAGGAGTATATTTCGTGTCCTGTAACACCCTCCAAGATTTCCTCAGTAAATGGTGTGGGAAAGGGATCAATTACACATGCAACATTTAACTCCTAGTAATCCACACAAATTTTTATTCTCCCATATTTCTTGATGTTGATCATCATATGGCTCACCCATTCAGACTCCTCGGTGGGCACAATGATCCTAGAAATTAACATTTTGTCAATTTCTTCTTTCACCTTGATGCATAAGTTTGGATTCACCTGTGAGGCCTATTCTAAATTGGGCATGATCCTTCCTTCATTTTTATTATCATCTCTCCCAAAGATTCATGTACTCCTTTCAATTCATGATATCCCTTAGGGAAAAAATCCTTGAAGTCACACATCAGCTCAATTATCTTAGTAACTTTACAGTTAGACCAATAATATCCAATGATGGCCTCCTTAGGTTCAACATCCATTCCAATTTTTACTTTCTTGGTATTTGTTTTTGTAGACTCACACACCTGGATGCGGATCGGGCTTCTAGGTTGATCACTCTAGCATCCAGTGTGATTACACAACATGGAAACCTCTCTCCAAGTGTGGGGACTTGTGTAACTAAGAGAGGAATCTCCAGATTAGAGGCTGGTTCCTCAAACTCCTCTGATTTAGATCTATATTTTGCAAAAATATAGAGGTTTGAAACCTAATCCTACTCTAAAATCCAAGGAGACAGAGATAGAAAGTGCAAAAAAATGAAACTAAACTAACAGTGATACACCAAAAGAGGAGTGGTGAACACTTCTTGTTCTACAGATAGACACAGATCATAAAATGCAACATAAAACATCATGCACAAGCTGATAAGATGTAATCAGAGGTATGAAATGAAACAAGCAACACAAACAGAGGACTGAAAACTGATCACAGAGCCTGTATTGTCATTTCCACTGTCAAAATCCTTGTATTACAACATCAAAAGGTAGAAAACCTGTTACAATTTTAAAAGAGGTCTGATACTTACAAAAATCACTTGTTACAGGTGAAAGAAGAAGCTCGCTATCCAAAGAAATGTTCCCCCCTTCAGAAATGAGCCAAATCTGGCTTTTACATTACATGGGTCGAGCCCAGGGGACAAAAAACATACAAAAGCATGGGAGCCCATCCTTTCTTGACTGCAGGTGCATTAAAATGGCATGGGGGACCTTACAAACCCATACCCTATCATTTTGACCAGATTACAGGAGAATGTGACCCATTCTGCATTAAATGCGGTTCTTTGGAATGTCACTTCTAGCCATGAACACGCATTAGATCCGTTTCTTGATTTTATCTCTCTATACTACACCAAAACTCGAGATTAAACCTAGAATCACGTATAGAATTTCACAAGCTTTCCGTTGATATAAAGAACGTGCCAATCTGAGCTCTGGATCAAAAGATATGTCGATCTGAAGATCTAGGGCACACATCAGTGAAAACGGATTTTTAAATTTCTTCCCACGCTTTGCCACCTGGATGCCACGTGGCATGCATTGATTGGTCACGTGATTCTCTCTCCTTCTCTGCTCGTTGGACACGTGTCCTCTTTTTATTGGCTCAGGTCAGTGCTTGAAACCTCACCCTTTGACTTTTGGACTTTCTCCCTTGTGACACGTGTCGCGATTTGATTGGTCCACGGGTCTGCCGGCTTTTCGTGCCCTTCACGTCTTTTTGTCCCGGATGTTCCAGTGCTTCGCGGGACAATAACTTACGATCTACCCGAAATGGGTTTCCTTTGCTCTTGGCCACTTTGCCTTATGACACGTGTCATGATCTGATTGGCCCTCGGGTTTCTCGGCTATCCGCGTCCCACGCGTCCATTTGTCCCGACTGTCCCAGTGCTGAAGTTCCTCGTTTCGGCCGAACCGGCCGGTTCACGTCCTTTGTGTACATTTGTTCCAACTGTCCCGGACTGTCTCGGAAAAATTCTTCCGAACCACCCAAAATGGGCTTCCTTTACTCTCGGCTACTTCGCCTTTTCGTGTCCTTCGTGTCCTTACGGCCCGGATGTCCCAATGCGCTTAGTGTGAAAATTCTCCATTTTGGCGAGCCCAAATGTCCCGAGTAGGTCGATTTTCTTCCTTCTGTGTCCCGCGTGTCCCGATCCCGGGCTTGGTTGTCCCTTTGCTAAAATTTTCCTTTTCGCCGAACCGGCTGGTTCGCGCCCTTCACGTCCATTTGTCCCAGATGTCCCATTGCTTCGCGGGCCGCCTGGAGGCGTTTCGCCGAACCGCGCCTTGATGTCCCAAATGTCCCAACTATTGCGAGGACTAGGACTTAGCCAATTTTCACAATTTTTTCTGGCCCAAGCTTATTTCCTGCAATCTTTTCACATTTTCTCAGAGCTTGCTCCTTTCAACCTGGACAGGAGAGTTAGAAAAATTTCTGAGGGGACCCTAGAAACGTGATTTTTGCCCTGAATCCATCCGTTTTCCTGGGACTTTGAGATTTCTGATGTATGTTATCAAATCGACCCTGGGGGTGGATTTGGATAACAATTTGCGACTCAGCGGGGATACCTACCTACTAGGTAGAAGATACCAGTTGCCTAAAGTAGTCCATTGGGCATGGAGTCATCAAATATTCTATTTAGAACCCCAACTGACTCGGAATGTGTAAGGAGGAAGATGGAATGTCACCTGATGAAAGCAAGGACTACCAAACATCTCCATGGACAGCAAACTGTGCCAAAGCACTTAGGGAAAATAAAAAACTAACCTACAAAGAAAACAATGTGCACAAGCACTTGGAGGAAAGAAAATCTAATCTAATATTTACAGAGGTAGTGAACTTCCCTCTAGAAGCAACACTTGAGATAGATTCCATTGACTGGAATCTGTAGTTCTTCACCATCCAATGAGGCCAATTGGAAAGCATTGCTATTCTTGCACTTTGTGACCATGTATGGGCCACTCCAAATGGCATCAAATTTTGAATGCCTCCCGATTTTCTCTCGTCCATCCCATTTCAACACTAGATCTCCAACTTGAAAAGATCTATCTTTGGCCTTTCTATCAAAGGTCTTCTTGATCAAAGCTTGATCCTTTTCCATTACTTGGGATGCCTGGTTTCTGATCTCTTGCAGCTCCATCAACTTTGCATATCTCACCTCCATGGGCTCAAATTCAAGTAACTCCAGCTGCTTCATGAGTTCCAACGTTGGCAACTCAAGTGACATGGGCAAGATTGCCTCTCTTCCATAGACAAGCCTAAATGGAGAGTTACCTATGGATCTTTTGGGAGTGATCCTATCAGCCCATAAGGCTGATTTCAGCTTGGTATGCCAAGACCTCTGATTCTCATCAAGAGTTCTCCTAATGATCCTCAACAAGTTCTTGTTTGTAGATTCGGCCTAGCCATTACCCTGAGGGTAATAGTTCGATGAAGTGCTTAGGTAAATACCGTTCTTGACAGCCCACTCAGTCACCTTAGATCCAATGAATGCCAATGCATTATCAGAGATTATTGTAGCGGTACACCAAATCTGGTTGTTATTCCCTCATAAAAGTCTAAGATGCTAGACTCATTTGCCTCTTTGAGTGCTTTGTTTGTCCATTTGGTGAAGTAGTCTATGGCTGTCAAAATCCATTTGTGCCCTTGGCTTGAATTGGGATTAATGACTCTAATAAAGTCCAAACCCCATTGCATAAATGGCTGGTCAACTGAGATTGGATGCAATGGAAGGGCAGCAAGTCTCTCTTTTCCTGTGAAGAATGCACAATTCTTACACCTCTTGATCCATGCATAGCAATCATTGAAGATTTTAGGCCAATAATAACCAGCCTTCATGATTTTTAGAGCTATCACTCTTGGTGCAAAATGACCACCAGCTGGTCCACCATGAAACTCTTCCAACACCCTTTGAATCTGACCTGTGCTAATGCATCTCAGCAGCACTCCATGTACATCTTTCTTGAACAAAACTCCATCAACTATGGCATACGGGACAACCTGCAATCTGAAATGTCTCCTTTGGGTTTTGTTCATCTCTGGAGGGCATAGGCCTGTGTCTAGGAAGTGCATAATACCTTGGGTCCAGCAAGGAGTGGGGGAAGCATTGTCTTCTTCTTGATTGCCACTTGGCTCATGGCTGTCTTGGACTGTCAAAACAACCTCTTCTTCGTTGCATACTTCCTTTTGCTTCCCCAAAACCAGCTGCTCACACAGTCCTTTCCCTCTTACCAGCTTGGTGATCTTGATATCAATATCATATTCCATGACACGGGTGATCCAACCTACCCTTTTCTCATTCAAATCCTTGTTGAGGAGGAAGTCCTTAACTCCAGCATGTGAGACCAATAACTGGACCTTGTTGTTTGAGACTAAATGCTTGAATTTCTTCAAGCTTACGATTCTTGTTGTTTGACTAAATGTACATGTTTTTTAATAAAAGAGTACCTCACCTCGCAGTCATCTAGGCTCTGGCTGAAGAAAGCAATCGGTTGCTCATCATTATCTTTATTCTGATGTACTAGAATGGCAGAAATAGTGTCATCATCTCCAAATGCATAGAGGATGAAATCCTTGGAGAAGTCTGGGTTGATGGGAGTTGGTGCTTGAGAGATAGCTTCTTTGATTTCTTTGAAGCTCTCCTTGCCTTCTGCTATCTACTTAAAAGCCATGCTCTTCTTTAACATTTTGGTGATGGGCTTGACAAGGGCTGCAAAGTTTGGAACAAACCTGCGGAAACAAAATTAATCCTTCCTAAGAAGCTTTGAAGGGCCTTCTTATGACTTGGCAATGGTAGTGCTCTTATGGCTTCAACCCTCTCTGGATCAATTTCTAATCCCTCTTTGAGACAATATGGCCTAGAAGTTTCCCCTCGTGAGCCAGGAATATGCATTTTTTGGGATTCAATGATACCCCAAATTTTCTACATCTCTGAAATACCTGCCTCAGATGAAAAAGGTGATCCACTACATTTTTGGAGAACACAGTGATGTCATCAAGATATATCAAAACTATTTTGTTGATCAACCCCTTGAATGCCATATCCATTGCCCTTTGGAAAGTGGCCCCAACATTTGATAGCCCAAATGGCATCTTCTTGTAGGCATAGGTCCCCCATTTGGTGGTGAAAGCCATCTTGAACTGGTCTTCTTCCTTCACCATTACCTGATTATACCCTGAGTAGCCATCTAGGAGAGAGAATCTCTCTGAACCGGATACTACTTGCAATATTTGTTCCATTGAAGGAAGTGGGTAATGGTCTTTGAGAGATGCCCTATTGAGGTCTCGGAAGTCCACACACAACCTGATTTCTCCACTCCTCTTCCTGACCGGAACCAAGTTAGCAACCCAGCTTGAGTGCTTGATCGGGAATATAATGCTTGCCTCTATTAGCTTATTTAGCTCCTTCTTCATTAGAGGCTCAATGTGAGGGTTAACAGGTCTCTGCTTCTGCCTGATGGGCTTAGCATCTAGATCCAATTCTATGGTATGTTGTGCCAAATTTGATTGAATCCTCTCAAATCTTCATAGCTCCAAGCGAAGACATCTAGAAATTCTTGGCAAAGCTGTATGAAATCTGATTTCTCCTGCTCAGTGGCCACTTTACCAATTTGAAGTGTTTTGCCTTCCCAACCAATTGGCTCTGAATCTTCTCTCTTGACCTGTATGTTAGCCTTTTCCTTACGGAACTGGTCATTAGGGTTGAAGATAGACTCCAACGTTACTAAACCCTTGGGAAGCTTGTTTGTCCACAGCTACACTACTTGATCCCCATACTGCTGCTCTAGTCTGTCCTGATTCCTAGCTGAGAATTCAGCCTCTTCTTGTAAAAAATTGACGATCTGTTGATCGTTCTCAAACACCTGCCAGCTTATATTATTATCTGGAACTGCTGGCCTCACAATCACATGGATATGTGGCTATGTTTTTTCCCTTTTGATGTTGTCAACCACATCAAATGTTGCTCCAACTGCTGCGAGCCTATCCGCGGCTTCATTTTTCTTCCTAGGTATGGACACGATGTTGAAAGCTTCGAAATCCTCAATGAGGTCCCATACCCTATTCTTGTAGTTCTTTAGTAGGTCATTCTTTGTAGCATGTTGTCCCGACTTGGTTGATGATCATCTCACTATCCCCAAACACCTGTAAGTTATTTATGCCCTTTTTCCTAGCCCAATGAAGTCCATGAATCAAGGCCTCATATTCAGCTGTGTTGTTTGAACAAGAAAACTGGAAACGAAAAGCTGAATAATATTTGATGCCTTGAGGTGAAACAAGCATAGCTCCTCCCCCTGCACCTTGCCTACTCCTTGATCCATCAAAAATAATTTCCATACCTCATTGTCATCCTTATGATCTGGCTTGGTGATGCTGGGGAGAGGTTGATCCTCTTCATGTAAACAATAAACCCCCAGCTCAGATTCTTCTACTTCTTAATAAGGATCAAAAGCATGTACCTTGTTTTCCCATTCATCAAAGTTAGATGCGGGATGCTTCCAACCTTGGTGTCGGCCTTCGTTAGTGCTTGGATAATCTTCTTGATCAAATGCTTGAGCAGTTGGCATTGATTTGGCTTGGAGTATGATGAGCTCAATATGAAAGTTTGCAATTGGTTCGGATCTGATTGTGACCTTAGTACCATATCTTGTTACGAACAACATGTGTGACCAATCGGAGATAAGTAGCCTCTAATTTTGGTGTGAAATCCCTTGATAAACATAGGGCAAAGAGTGGTGGAAAATCTATCACTGACACATCTTGTAAAATGCGGTAACGTTGGGGCATGTATGAAGGTAATATTCAAACCTTTAATTACTACCACGGTTTCCACTGTTGTCCCATCCAATTGCACTACCCCTTTAGATATTACTTCATATTGGAGACCCAGCTGATTAGCTATTTGCTTGGGAATCACTGAGCTACTTGACCCGGAATCAATCATGTAATTGTGTACTAGTTTATCCCCAATGATTAATGAAACATAGAAAGGAGGGGGCTTCAACATTTTACCTTGTTGTCTTCCATGACTTCCTTCAGGCTGGGCAGCATTTGTGAGTACCTTCTCTTGCATTTGGACTGTTGGTTTGAAGTTGACAGATCCTTCATGGTAGCTTGTAGCAAATCTCTTTGTCACAGGATGGATAGGGACTCCCACATTGATATGTTTACATTTGTCTTCTTCATCGATCAATTATGTTGAATGGGGATGAAGCATCCTCTTTGTCCCTTGGCTTGCACATTCGTTCCTTGCACGTGGGCAGCAACAACTGGCATTTGAGTTGGCCTAGGGGCTGTTCTTGGCTGCCCTTATGCACTTGAAACTGGAATTTGCTTGCCAATCATTTGTGGAGCCGTGGAAGGTTGTGGATTGGCTGGGGCTAATGGCTGTTCTTCACCCAAATTTCTCCTCTTTGACCTTGTGTTGGCTGCAACACCTTGAGAAACTACCTGATTCATGCCACATAAATCTTCTGCTTGCCAGTTCACCAATGTGGTGTCATTTGGGGCTGATTGCTGTTGGAATGTTTCTTGTTGTTGGCTGTTTCCTTGACTACCCTCACCCTCTACACCAGTAGTTGTCACCATCAATGCTTGATTGAGAGCACCATTGAAGCACATGGATTGGTTATGAGGCTCGTTGCATGGAAAGCACCAATCATATTCCTGAGCAATGTTGTTCTGTGTTGGCACTAATGCCTTAGAGGCAGATATGGCATTTGGATTATAGGGCTGGAATGGTCTATTGGTAGGAGGCCTTGCTTGGCTTTGATTTTGATTCATATTTGTAGCTGGATTAGGTGGTCTTTGTGGTTGGTATGGCTACCTATTAGGCTGAGCTTGGGGTTGATAAGAAGGTTTGAAACCTTGGGCTTGCTGCCTCTTGAGAGTAACCAGCTCATTGCCTAGGTTTTGCAATTGCTTCATGACCTCTTGAAGTTCATTTGAAGCACTAGAGGATGAAGTAGAAGTTTCACTTGAACTTTGGTTTCTAGGGGTGGGAACAGGAGCCAAAGTGGGTGCTTGACTAGTGCTTGGATTTTCTAAGTTTGGATACAAGGGCATGGGAGGCCTAGGAGCCAGTTTACCAGCTTGAATAAGATAGTTTTCGGCTCTAATGGCAATGCTATAAGCAGCAGGTAAGGTTGTGCCTCCCATAGATTGAATCAACATAGAAATATCAGAATTCAAAGCTTTAAGGTAATATAGAAAAGCACCTTCTGCTGTTGGCCTGACTGCCACTGGAATCCTATCCCAAGACCTTTGAAATCTAAAGTTGAAGTCAGTCAGCTGCTCGTTGGGGGCTCTCTTGATAGTTGTCAGCTGCTCCAAAAGAGACAAGTTGTCTCCCTTCTCTCCAAATTGCTCGTGAAGTGCAATACACAGCTGATTCCAATTTGTGATAGAACCATCTCCAAGGCTCCTAAACCATTGCAATGCTTTACCCTTGAATGAGATGCCGATAACTTGTGACCACTTGCATTTCATTGATTTCATGGATTGCACAAAGGTTAGCAATATCTTTAACATGATCACCTGGAGTAGTCTGATTCTCTCCAGTGAAGTAGGGAATGTTCTTCAAGGCTGCAATAGGAACTGGATGTTGTGCATTGAGAGCAAGTGGGCTGCTACCTGTGAAGTTGACGTAGGGATTGTTCTGAGCCATTCTAATTGGTCTTAAAACCCTTGTTGATTGAATGAAAGGCCTACCAGGTGGAGGAGTTGAGAGAGTTCTGTTTGGTGGAGATGGAGACCTTTGAATCCTTCTTCCTCTTTGCCTTCTTCTTGGAGATAACTGCAGGTATTCAAACAACACTTCTTCTTCTCCAACTCTTGACCTTGTGGTGATTCTTCTCATGAGTTTTCAGGCCTGCACTGCTGAAACCAATTGATTCTTCCCCTTGGAGTCGCCAGATATGCAAATAATAGCTCTTATAAGCAAGAAAACTGCAGCAGATGCATATCAACTTTGCTGCAATAAAAATGAGACCTCTAGTGTCCCACCGGGTGTGCCAAAACTGTTGTTGCAGACTCACAGCACCCCTGGATGTAGATCAGGCTTCTAGGTTGATCACTCTAGCATCCAGTGTGATTGCACAACATGGAAACCTCTCTCCAAGTGTGGGGACTTGTGAAACTGAGAGAGGAATCTCTAGATTAGAGGCTGGTTCCTCAAACTCCTTTGATTTAGATCTATATTTTGCAAAACTACAGAGGTTTGAAACCTAATCCTACTCTAAAATCCAAGGAGACAGAGATAGAAAGTGTAAAAAATGAAACTAAACTAACAGGTGATACACCAAAGGAGGAGTGGTGAACACTTCTTCTTTCTGAGATAGACACAGATCATAAAATGCAACATAAAACATCATGCACAAGCTGATAAGATGTAATAAGAGGTCTGAAATGAAACAAGCAACACAAATAGAGGACTAAAAACTGATCACAGGCCCTTTGTATTGTCATTTCCACTATCAAAATCCTTGCATTACAACATCAAAAGGTAGAAAACCTATTACAATTTTAGAAGAGGTCTGATACTTACAAAATCACTTGTTACGGGTGAAAGAAGAAGCTTGTATCTAAAGAAATGTTCCCCCTTGAAAATGAGCCAAATCTAGCTTTTACATTGGATGGGTCAGCCCAGGGGACAGAAAATGTACAAAAGCATGGGAGCCCATCCTTTCTTGACTGCAGGTGCATTAAAACGACATGGGGGACCTTACAAACCCATACCCTGTTATTTTGACGGATTACAGAGAATGCGACCCATTACGCATTAAATGCAGTCACTGGAATGTCACTTCGGCCATGAACACGTGTCGAGACTATTTCTCAATTTTCTCTCTCCAAATTGTACCAAAACTCGAGATTAACCCTAGAATCACGTATAAAATTTCACAAGCTTTACGTTGATATAAATAACGTGCCAATTCGAGCTCTGGATCAAAAGATATGTCGATCTGAAGATCTAGGGCACACATCAGGTGAAAATAGATTTTTTTAATTTCTTTCAGCTCTGCGCCACCTGGATGCCACGTGGCATGCATTGATTGGTCACGTGATTCTCTCTCCTTCTCTACTCGTTGGACACGTGTCCTCTTTTTATTGGCTCGGGTCAGTGCTTGAAACCTCACCCTTTGACTTTTGGACTTTCTCCCTTGTGACACGTGTCGCGATTTGATTGGTCCATGGGTTTGCTTGCTTTTCGTGCCCTTTGCGTCTTTTTGTCTTGGATGTTCCCTGCTTTGTGGGATAATAACTTCCGATCTTCCCGAAATGGGCTTCCTGCTCTCGCCACTTCACCTTGTGACACGTGTCATGATCTAATTGGCCCTCGGGTTTCTCGGCTATCCGCGTCCCACACGTCCATTTGTCCCGGATGTCCCTTTTCCCGACTTGAAGTTCCTCGTTTTGGCCAACCGGCAGTAGGTTTGCATCCTTCGTGTACATTTGTTCCAACTGTCCCGGACTGTCAGGACAAATTCTTTTGAACCACCCAAAATGGGCTTCCTTTGCTCTCGGCTTCAAATTTTCACATCCTTCGCGTCCTCGCGGCCCAGATGTCCTAACTGCTTAGTGTGAAAATTCTCCATTTCGGCCGAACCCAAATGTCCGGTTCGCGTCTCTCGTGTCTCAGCAGCCTAGTTTTCCCTTTGCTAAAATTTTCCTTTTCACCCGAACCGGCCGGTTCGCGCCCTTCACATACATTTGTTCTAGACGTTCCCTTACTTCGCGGCCACTGGAGGCGTTTCGGCCGAACCACGCCATGATGTCCCAAATGTCCCGACTGTTGCGAGGACTAGGACTTAGCCAATTTTCACAATTTTTTCTTGCCCAAGCTTATTTCCTGCAATCTTTTCACATTTTCTCAGAGCTTTCTCCTTTCAACCTGGACAGGAGAGTTAGAAAAATTTCTGAGGGGACCCTAGAAACGTGATTTTTGCCACTGAATCCATCCGTTTGCACAGGGACTTTGAGATTTCGATGTATGTTATCAAATCGACCACGGGTGGATTTGGATAACGATCTTCATAGGTGCATAGTACGCATGCGCCTTCTCATCTGCACTATCCAAGACCTCGTACCTACCCTCTATGTGCTCATATCCAATTTCTCAACCTCTTCATCATCAAATATGTAGACCATCTTACCTTTGTCTCTTTATAGCGAGCACGCCCAACCTTTTCAACATTTGTTTCTTCCTCTTCAAAATGTGTCCCCAAGTCTGACTCTCCTAACAACTCCTGAAGGATATCCTTAGCCTTTGAACTATCTCCCATAGTTAAGTGCTTCATAACCTATAATGCCTCATTCACCAGAGGTTTAGTAGAAAAATAGTCAAAGGTCTAAATCATACCTGTAATAAGTTCTTGCCAATTTCCAGTCTCTCTATTCAACTCTGCATAGATATACCATGTGTGCATGCACCTCACAAGGTGGAATAAAGCTTGTGCACCCATAACAAAGGTGGTAAAGCTTCCTTTCCCTCTGTCTAGAGTCTCTCGCACAGATGAACGTGGTGTTGAATAGGATCATTACCATGAAATGCATAGATCTAAGTAGGTGAATTTCTCCTTAAAAAATAGAAGATAAAGAAATCATCACTTCTTTCCACTCAAAAATATTAACCCCATGAACCATCCACCAGTGCGCTGCCATCTCGTGTAGAGTATAAAATAGCGTATTCCTTCTTTCCATTTGACATTCCCATTGAACTTTCATAGAAAATAGGAATACTTCTGATTCTCTTCACCAATGTACCACAGTACCTAGCTACTACCATAATGCCGATATTACGTGGCCTATTGATGCGTGAAAATTCACTTCATACTTCACACCTAACCATTTATTAAGTTTTATGCACTTATTTATCACATGTAATACTTGTAGTATCACTCATTGAATGTGCATCATCCCATTGGAGAACTATTTCCTTTGCCAACTCAAGAACTTGTGGATCTTGAATGGTGCACACATAAACTCTGTTCAAGTCTTCTTCACTTAAGGGCTCCACATAAGGTGCATATTTCCCATCTGTCAAGGGGATAATGACACATTCTTCCTTATTTTCAAAACTTATATACCCCTTGTTAAAACGTAGATCAACGTTATTTTTATAACACCAAGGAACCCAAGTAATGATAGAAAATTACCACATCCTTTGTAAGTATCAAGATCTCAAAGTCCCTAGTAAAATTGGACCCCTGTATAGTAATTGATGCATCTTTAAAAACCCCAATTGGTGTGGCCTTCATCCGGTTCACCATAAATAATGCATTAGAAGATGTATGTAATGGTGGTTTTCCCATCTAAACCCACACATCTAAAGTGAGCACATTCACTTTTGTTCCTATATTAATTAAGATGTTACTCAAAATCCAACCATCCACAACAACATTCAAAGTGATCTCCCTTTCATAATCCAGGCTATGAGGAAGGTTAGCATGTTAAATATTCCTTTCACGCTCAATATTGGCACGTGTAATTTTTCCCTTTAACCAATTACCCAATAAGGAATAATGTTTTCCTTGCGTAACATCTTGAAAACATCCTTTCAATCATCTACATCTATGTAATGGAGTTTAGTTACTTTTTACTTTTGTTCCAATTTCCATAAGTTCTTTTATAAACACTTTGTATCTCACCATTTAAATTCTAAATTACCTCCATGTTTTCTTAATAAACCTCCTTCTGATGCATAGGGTATGGATACTTTGCATGCATAACCTCCTCTTTAGTAATGGAAGGATTTTTTTCAGAACTTATTTGACGTGCATAACTTTAGTGTGTGTTGTAATCTTCATAGGTACCATCTCAAGATCTAGCACTAACTTCAGCATCCATTAATTCTCCATGGCATGCTAAACTCTAACCATTCCTATGCCATTTTTCTCCTATTTCTGCTTCTTACTCAAATGTTCATACAAGTCCGGGAGTTCTTCATAGCTTCGATTATTTACGTAAAAGAAAAAACAATTTTCTGGACACTTGTACAAGTAATGATAAGGAGATCCACATGTGTAAAAAGTTTCATGAGGGAAATCACTTCTTCCACTACCGTGACCTCAACCTCTGAATCCTCCTCGGTAGCATTAAACTTTACCACTACCTCCATTAGAGCACCCTTCATTATGATCATGGTCATGATTCTCACCTTTCTCCTTAGAATTATTTATAACACTAGTTTTCATATGCCAATATCAATGACATCATGAATATGATCAATCAACCTATAATATTCAGTATCATGAGTGGAAGACCTATAAATCTTGTAGTAATAAGACACATTCTTTCTTATCATGTACTCGCAAAAATGGGCACCAATTTGAAATATGGTCTAAGTGATATATCTTGAAATCCAAAAATAAGGAGCCCATTGATTTTTGACAAAAATATCCTTAGTATTCCCTTCTACTTCTCAGTCCTTACACCAAACTCCACTACGTGTCTCATGTGCCAAATTAGAAGATAATTTCTCTAATTGTTTAGCCATTGCTACAATCTAAGCTTCCAAAAATGGACTCACTCTTGTGTCTACACTTCCTACCACCTCATCTTGCAAAGATGATTTAAGTGCCTTGTGTAGATCTCGTATAAGTCTTATGTGAAATTTCCCTCCTAAAAGGAATGATCGGACCACGAATGAACCACTTTGTGCATATTAGATTTCATGTAAGTCATAAGATAATTTAGAAAAAAGGGTTTTGAACTGAGCATCATACTCTCAAACACTCTTAGTAGTGCCCTTCTTAATATACTTCAACACGTTGATGCGTTTTTTCTCAAACTTAGGGATATTAAATTCTTTCAAGAAATCATCCTACAACATGGTATAATCTACACAATTCTTGTCAGGGTCAAAATTTTTGTACCAACTATGTATGTGCCCCTTTAACATAGTTGTAAAATAACTAGCCTTGTGATCTATAGTAGTGATTCCATTCACGCACCATAGTATCTCACACATATGCATGTTCTCGGTTGCGATCAATTCCTCTATATTCTAGAGGAAAAAGAGACATCTCTATATAAATATGTTGGGGTTGGTGTGGACCTTTCCCACTATATTTAGTACCTATGTTTCCTCCACCTCTAGAGCCACCGGATCTACCAACACCGAGCCACCTAACCCTCTTGATCCTCCTCCTAAAGTAGGAAACAATCTAGAGGATGCACTACCTTATGCTCCAACAGGTCATGATAAACTGGACTTTCATAGTCTACAAATTTATGCCACTTCCGGATGTTATACCAATGCTCTATGCACCCACATTTTGTGTCGATGACGTGCGGAAAAAAATACTTCTAGTTGTCCCACCAAATAAAATAGATGATGATTGTGCCATAGATGAATAATCTCCCCATTAACTCCTTAACTTGATTGTAAATTGACTCTATCTACTAAAAATCTACTTCTCACAATAACTTGCTTCTTGTTAATCGACGTAATATTTATAAAACTAAGCATAAAGGCTAGGTGTCTAGGTAGGTTCGATGTGCGCCCGCGAAAAAATATTTCATCTAGCACACCTTCATCTAAAGCCAAGGAGGGTTCTCTTTCATGCTTTCCCAAATGGGGGAGTTCTAGATGCTCGGCTCTATGTCCTCTGTGTGAGCTCCAAATCCTTCATGAGCCATCTCCCTCCACAAAAAAATTATATCCAAAATATCTAATGTCTTCGTTAGATCCATCTTACACACTTCATTAAACGTAAGCCTCCTTTCTTCTCTCTATCTCTTTGCTGCTAGGTCTGACATCTTTACCAAACCTATTCCTA
Organism: Taxus wallichiana var. yunnanensis; assembly: GCA_018340775.1. NCBI lineage: Eukaryota > Viridiplantae > Streptophyta > Pinopsida > Cupressales > Taxaceae > Taxus > Taxus wallichiana. Next base: position 109,534,560 of record CM031240.1, read on the forward strand.
CCCCTACGCGTGGTGGAGTTTAGTTAGTGATAGGCTTCCTTTACAAATTTAGGGTTACAATCAAGATCTTGATTGCCAACAGAATACCACGTAAGTAATATCCTATGGGCTTGCTTAAGAATTAGAACTCAATAACTTCTAGGAAATAGTAAGTGGAACATGCATAATCAATACTATAGTTGTTCAAAACACCAAAAAACCAAACATCCACAAAGCATGTCTAAATCAGATCTACATCATACAAGGCCTATAATTATTCCAACATCCAAACAAGTGTGTGAAACCTCTAATTTATCTTATACATGTAAGCAACCAGCTAATTATATAGCTCTAAAGGAAAGATAATAAAGAAATTCTCGTAAAGCTCATTATATAAAAAAATTCAACCCACTTGTGTGCGTTAAACCCGATTATAGTGCTAAATCATGAGCATACTCTTCTTCTAGATCATCTAACCACTCTTTGATATTGGCCAATGTCAACTAGTATGTCTTCATCATGCAACATCCTAAAACACAAATGAGAATAGGTCCCAAAAATGGAACCAATGATGTATCCTAGAATTCACTGCAAATAGCCCAAGATGCACTAGCACATCACTCATCCTGAACTAAGTGCTCACCTGAAGCATGCAAGGGTACTAGGTCCCTCTTAGTGAAGCTTTTTCAAGATGTTATCATGATTAGTATATTTCAGATCCATAAACAATAATCAAGTAAACCATAGTGCGTAAACTAGATCTATATCCAAACCATATGAAGGAATAACTAAACAAGTACTATAATCAATTTTACCATAAAATATCCATGTTTAGTCACATCTACCACTAATATCCATCCAATGAGATCCATTATAATAAATATTGTTAAACACTAAAGCTTCATACATAATAATAATCTCACCGTGGATATGTGTGCTATGATTTGCAACATAACATTATAATAAATTACGAGTTGTCTAAACCATGAAAATTAATACATATTTATAGGGGTGGGGACTTTCCCTTCACCTCCCATGCACCTTCCAAAAATAGGCTACATGCTAATAATAACCATGCACCCTTACATAATAATACAAAAACGTGCAAGTGCTAATAATAGATCTCATATAGTTAACTCTTAGTTCAAATCCTATTATTAGCTCTAAAACTCTACATGGCACTTAATCCTTCACCTATCCAAAATATCCTTGGTGTTGTCCTCAAGTATTCTAGATGTTTTTTAAGTACTCCACATCTATCTCTATCCTCAACCACAAAAATGGCTAGGTATTTTTTTAACTGTTCTGGGTGTGCCCATGTTTTTCCATACTTCTACGAGCACTGCGTGCCCTATGTCCGTGTGCCTATATCTTCCATGCTTTCAAACTTGATTTTTACTTCCTCATCTCAAAAAATATCTTAAATAAATTAAAAAGGTAAGATATCTTGATTTGACCAATGTATTATTTTGGATGTGTACTTGTATTAATATAAAGTAATAATTATTAAATTGATATTTAATAATTGGATTAATTCATGTGTTATAAATTGTGTTGTTCTTAGTAGTAAGACATGTATGATTGATTTATGTTAAATTAAATTAAGGTATTAATAAATATATCATTAATTATAATGTTGTTTAATTAAGGTTAATTTATATTTGGTACAATTGTAACTATGTAGTATATAAATTATTATAACGATTATGTACAAATAAATTTATTAGCATTTGGAATACAAATTACGAAGATGTTTTTGAGGCATAATTAGAGAACTAAGACAATAATGCAACAAGATATCTTAAATTTCATTTAACATACATAATGGATGTAATCAATTACTTGATAAGGTGACAATAATCTATTGCGAACTAATCTTATGAACCTTGGGGACATAATTAGGTGCAATAAATTATCTCAAAGAAAATAAGAGAAACTTGTCGTAAATTGATTCAATTAAAAATAATCAAGCCCTTAGGATGTAATGTTCCTAATTTTTGGAACTCGGAAGGCCAACTTCAGATGGTTGCTATAAGATCATATTCAATTAATGATGTGAGTCATTAAGTGAATACTACCTTATAGTAGGTATCTTAAGTTGTCCTTTCAAGGTCCATTCATTATGATTGTCATAACTGAAGGTGAATAGTGTCATGATGAGTTACATGAGTTAGTTAAATAGTTTAGATGAACCACCTCGATACCAACTTAAGTTGGATATGGGAAGGAAGTGGTTGTGTAATGATGCAAGTCATTACATAAGCATTTTCTCTCCCATAGGAAACCTAAGTTGGCACAGATGTGCTCCTTCACACAGGTTGAATAGGTCTTGTACCTTATGTGTAACATGTAAATAAAATGACTTAACTAACTGATTCATTTATGATAACTAAACAAAGTGATACAGTGAAAGGACTTATTTTTCTTATGACGATCGTTTCATCATGAAATTGAGCATACAAGCATGAATCTTAAACTTTGGCTAAGGTGGTGTAACATGTTGGTTATCTTTGTCAAAGTTCACCAAGTTCTAATTAAAGGTTTAAGATGCCAGATGGAATTCAATTGATTGAGTTCTAGGTAGACACTTAGGATACATCACTTGTATATCAATTCTGGGAAAGGTAACCAATTGTATACTTTGTATACAGGCTCGTAAGAGTGAACTATGGGGATCGGGTAGATCTAATTGACCCATATTTCTGCACATGGTTTATTGATTGTTATTTTTAAATTGAATTTTGCATTGATGATGGATTTAAATGTTGGGTGTTTAAATCATTAAAGGTATAAGTTAATATGGGATGAATTAAAAAAAAACTCCCTTAATTTTAAGCATTAAAAATTAGGTGTTACATGAAGACCGATTGATAGGGATCCTTGTGAGCTGGTCGGAGCTCAGGTGTATGAGTGAAAAGTGTGAAATAAAAAAGAAATTAAAACCAACAAAACAAGTAGAAGGATTAGGGAATGGGTCACCGGTAAATAATTTTGTTACACACGATCCATATATAAGATAACATACTTAGTGGTATAATAAATAGTAGTCGGTGTAATATTTTGTGTCTACATTTCCCCCACTTTATGTTGTTAAGAAAAATCTCGGTAACATAAAGTAGATAGAGATGCATATCTGAGAGAAGTTTGGAGAATCCCATGTTGTATAATTATGCATAGAGTGAGAACATATAGCATTGTGAACCATGGGTTGTCATGTCCATCAATGTGGCATAATGAGATACGTGGGACCATTATTAGGAGCCCTAAGAGAGATTAATGATTTTGATATTATGTGATTGGAGATTTTTATTTTTGTTGGGGTAAGGAGTGATTGTTTCCCTACTCAATTTTGTGTGTGAGAAAACTGAGGATTTGGGCATCCTTTCTCCATAAGAAGAGTGTAGGGAGAAAGGTTTAGTTTTAATCTCCAACTTTAACTACATCCTTAAAAGGTCTAGCCACTGTAGATAGACAAAGATTGTATTTTGTTGATTTTGATCCATTTCGTTGTATTTCAATCAAACGTGAATAACCCATATAGGAGTAGTATAGGAAAGGAAATGAAGTCTCATTTCCCCCACTCCAGGGGTTTCTCCATAATGTATGTGAGATGGATTCCATGTTAGGTCATATGGAAGTAGTACAAAATGTAGAATAACTTCCCATGTTAGGTCATTTTGGAGGATAAATGCACTTTTCATGTTGATTGATTAATGTGATTTAAAATAGTATAAAGTTTGTGTTTCTGAGAATTAAATGTTTGTGATTGATTGATTGGTTACTCATGGAAATATTTTACGCTTATTGCCCCCATATTAGGTCATTATGGGGAATCATTAGAAAGTGGTGTGAAATATTACATGATGTACGATAATTTTTTGATAATTATTAATTATAAATATAGAATTATCACATAATAATGTAAGGGGATAATAAGATGCCCCAATTATATACCCCCTTTCGTGAAAGGGGAGTGATGATTAGAATGAAGGCTAAGATGAAAGTAATCGTGTAATGAAGAAATAGTAAATGTATGATATATATCATGAAAGTGTGTGTATATTTAGTTAAAACAATGTTTAAGAGGAATATAATGTTTTTGTAATGTGTGTGATATGATAGTCGGCAAAATTATGAAGAGAATGACATAAGTGAGATAGGAATCGAAGTAAGGATGTGCAAGATATGACTAAAATCATGCAATGTGTATTAGTTCGAGGATAGGTGTAAATAATGACTATAACATGGTAGGTAATGGAAGATTACTATAAATAGTAATGTGAAAAAGTGAATAGAAAAGTCATTTAATTATTGCATGAGTGTGATTTTGAGCTCCTTTTGTGTAAAGATGCCTTAAGTGAGAGCACCATGATTCAGTTGATTTGAGATGGTGGCACTAGCTACGGCATCATGTAAAAAACCTAAGCCATTAAGTGTGATTTGTTTTTCAAAAATTGTGTTGAAATTAGTCATTTTTGATGAATTTTTGCAAAAAAACATTTTTAGTTTCTTGACATTTTGGTTGTAGACAAGAGCGGTGAAGGTGCTAATGACATTTGGGACACTAGCACCCGGAATGGGCACTGAGTGACTTTCTCTAGGTCTTTGGTGACCCGAGAAAGGCTTGGGTTAATCCCAGCATTGTTTTAAATGTAAAAATTGAGGATTGTTCATGTTATAGGTAGTTGTATATACATATGTATGGTGTTCTAACATTGTGTTTGTTTCCATTTTATGTTATACGAGGGATATTCATTCACGGGATTTTCATGGTGGCCCTCTTTTGAGTACGTTATTGGGATTTAATTTTTCATATGTTGAGTGGGAGGTTCTATACTATGTTGGCTAGTGGCACATAGTGAGGATGTGGGATGTACCCCATAATATTCCCATGATCACAACTTTTTGCAATAGGTGGTGTGTAAATACTTCCACATTTTTGTTTCCTATGGGCGAGATGATCTTGACTTTGGAGGGTGTACATCGTATATTACACTTTCCTAGTTTTAGGATAGGGTTCAGTTGATGGCTATAGATGATGCTAATAGATAGATGAGGGTAGCTTGGTGGTACTTTATAGGGACCTAAGTTCACACTAAGCTCCATATTAGTGCGGATGTTATTCTTAGGTCAAGGATTCCACGGTTGTGGAAGTTTATCATTGTTGTGATTTCTTAGTCGGTTCTGCAATGGAAGGCGGTGGTGTAGGCATCTTGTATAAGATGCATGATATTTTCCATCATATAAAGGAGGATGGGAAGAGATATGCTTAGGCACGATGTGAATTAGCCCACATAGACAAATATCTATATAAGTTTACAAGAGACGAGCATGGGTGTGGTATTGGATCTACCATGTTGTTACATGTATTGGCCTATGAGCATATTACAATATTGAGGAAAGTTTATGGACTATAAGAAGAGTGAGTGAGGTTAGATATATTTACTAGAAAATGGGTAGGTGTCCATGGGAGGAACATGAATCTTGACATGTATGGAGAGATGTGAGATCACATGTGGCAAGAGGCCATGATATTGAGACCGTAATGAGACTACGAGAGGATGGTCGAGGAGGATGTAGTAGAGCTACGATGTGTTCGAAGTGTTTCACCTGATTCTAGAGTGTTTCTTCAAATGTTGATGAAACAGATAAGGGTAAAGGGATAGGAGTAATACTTGTTAGGATGTTGGTTGAAAGTTGTTATGCGCGTATGACTTTTGGATCCACAGCTAATTGTGAGAGCTTCCTTTTTTCTTTGAGGAACTACCTGAAATGGAAAAAAAGACCACCAAATAACAATTAAACAATATATGTAGTGGACTGCCTAGCGTGTGCTAGATCCGAGAAGTGTGATACTTCCTAGATGGCTGTCAATCCACTATTTAAAACAACTTAATGATAACAATAAAGGAAATCCTATTATAGTTAAAATGATTTAGGTATCTCATTCATCTACAATAAGTAAATTCATTCACAACAAGCTAAGCTATGACTTAATCGAAGGTCGGGAGTCTTGGTATGGGTCAGAGTGAGGTTTTGGGCTGTTTTAGGTATTTGGTGGAGGTTTTAAGCTCTGTTCTTGGTTTCTAGTCAAAAACACGAGATCTTGATGTCATGCAGTATATAACCGATGTCAGTTTAGGTTAACTGGTGATGGTTGTGGGTAACTGGCATCGGTATGGTGGGTATAGGAAACTCAATAAAAACTTATCAAGGTGATAGATATGAGGCTAGGTGGAAATGGAAGGGCGGTGGTTAGATTCGTGTAGGTCCTAGGTGAGCACGGGAATGATTAAAATAAAATATGGGTAGTTCAAGGGTGTGGGTAAAGGGATGGTGAATTTTATATGGAGGTAAGATGGTGGGGCATGGGAATGGGAGAAGAAACTAACAACAAAAGTAAAAGGATCTGCTCAAATTATGATGAACCGGTATAGGTTAACAAAACTTACTTGTTTATGCGAGCTTGATGACTAGTTGCAATGGTGGGTGATCAAATGGAAGTAACTCGGTGTAGTGTTGGAGCTTCCTCGATTCTCGCCATAAAGGCACAATGGCGTTGTAGTCATTTTTGGTATTGACTATGGATGCTCTTATGCATGTATGGATACTAGTTCTCCTTGCATACTGACTTTGGTTTCATCACTTTTTCTTAGAAGACATCTCAGCCTCTCAAAATGTGCCAACCTTGAAATAAGGTTGTTTTGGGGGTTAAATGGTAACCAATGGTGGTTGGGTGGACTGGCGGTAGTTTAGGGCGGGATTTCCTAGGTTTTCTAAAATGGGCAGATCCTTTTGATTTTCTTAGATATCACCCTTTTTTCTCCATGAAATAGAATGGAAGCTTCCTTCTAATGGATGGGAATGTGGTTAGAGGGAATATAGGCTTTGATTTTTAGGGTTTGGGTAGGTCTTAGTTAGTTATGGAAACTTACTAAGAATAGGTCTTAGGGTGAGGTGGCTAGATAAGGTGGATATGTGGGCATTATCTCAATTAGGATATTAAAATGATAAATATTGTGAGGATAATGAATTAATTTAATTAAATTAATATTAGAGTGGGGTGAAGGGGGCCATGGTTAGGTAAATGTGTTCAAGGTGTTTATTTGACGAGGGACCAAGGAGAGTGTGACCCAATTTTGGTGTCTACATTTTGCCCCTTTTTGTCATGTAGCTTGTATTGGTAAGCGACGCTGACAAAAATAAGATGTGGTTGCCCCATGTGTGGGTGAAGGTGATCCCCTTCAAACCAAGAACTGACGAGGTAGAAGGTAGAATCGGTGATTGGTTTGATAAAAGGTCAATGTGATGAAGATGAATGTTGGTAACGAGAGTAAAAACAAAAAAGGGGAAAAAAGGTCCACTTTGGTAATCTAGGTAATGGTTCAAGGTCAAAGGTAGTAACAGATCAAACGCACACACACGTATAAATTGCAGCATGGTACCAGGTTGAAGAGCAGGAAAAATCTACATTGTCTAAGGTCAATAGGTTTATCCAAACAAGGTTGAGGTGATTCCGGTATCCAAGGTATAGGATATGGTCAGGAAACATGACATAGGTCAGGTGCAGGAACATTTAGGTATGTTCCGGTACACCAAGGGTTGGGTCAGGATAAACAGTCATGGCAAGAGGCAAGGTAAGGTCAGTATGTCCATCAACACATGTAACAGTGCCATAAGGTATAACAAACACATGAGGTCAAAGGTCACTAGCGATGTTCCAGGTCCAAGTATCTAGGTCACGACATAGGTAGGGTCAAGGTATGTCTAATAGAATGATTCCCTGAATGAGGACGAGGTGAGGGGGCAAAGGATAAGGTCAAGAAGGTCAATTGGTGTGGCTAAGTGAGGTGAGTGTAGGATAAAAAAGGATACATGTCAAAAACTAGGGGTAGGGTGGAGGAAAAGGACTAAGAAGGGAAACTGATGATGTTTTAAGGAAACCGATGCGAGTCAAGCTAGACCTACAATGGTAAGCTAGGGGCACAGGACCAATGTCATTTAGGTAAACTGACGTTGGTTATGTTAAGGTTGTTATAAAAATAGATAAATCTACATTTTTCAAATTGTTTTTGTTTTATCAAATTGGGGAAAATGACAAAAGAGATAGGAAAAGGTGAAAAGTGACAAGTCGTGGTGGAGGATAGTTCGGTGATAAATGGATCCACGAGCTGAGTTAGATCGATTGGGTGGAGAGCAAGAGGTCATTTGGTGATGGCAGAGGTAGGAGAGGGATCGAGGGGACCACTAGTGTAGTGACCGGAGGTGCCACCATGGAGATAGTAGTGAGATGAGGTAAGGTTCAAATCATTTTTGTGTTTTGTGAGGTATATTAGGGTAGAAGTCGGGTTTGGAGAAAATGGGTTTTAGGGGGTAAAATGAAATGGAGTGCTAGGAGTGTAAATTGGGTAAAGAAGGATGGGGAAGGGTAGTGGTGGGGAGTAATATAGGCTGGGAGGGGGTGTAGGAGAGGTGGGAGTGGTGGGGAGATGAGGAATAAGAAAAAAAATGGGAAAGATAGGGCACGCTGCCACACGGGTGTCGTTGAGACAGTGGCTCGATGTCAGTCGAATGTTGGTGATGTTGGTAAAGTCTAACTAGAATCAGTCATGGATGAGGTGACCAATGCCAATTATGGTTAAATCGTGCTTGGTCCGGGAGGATTGGCACTAGTCAAGGGGGGATAAAACACTTGCCTAAAATTGTGGAATAGGCAAGGGCTTGGCGGTTGGGACCAAGTGTCAAGACTTGTGGAAAAGTAGGTAAGGTCGGGAGTGGGTCAAAATGGAAGTAGGTGAGGGGTGTATGTAAATAGGTAAAGTGATGTCGGGTTGGGTAGGGTTAGGGTGGGTAGGTGGGTAGGTTAGGGGTAGATTAGGTAAGTAATGGCAAGTAAAATAGGCGAGTAATGCGTTTAGGTGATTGTGGGTATGGTTTGAGCTTGAATAATGTGATTATTTTGTTGGATTCAGAAAGAGATCATCTAAGGATGCGAGACAGGTGTTACCCCTACTTGTGATAGTGCAAGGTGTAATGACAACCGAGAAGTTGCGGCATGTTGAGGAGGTGGGCTTGAGTGGGGTCCGATGCTACCGGCATGCAATCCGGTAGCCGAGTCCGATCGTCGCCCTCATCAATAGATGGGACTTAGTAACCAACACATTCCAGCCTACTTGTGGTGAGATGACAACACCCTAGAGGACGTGTTCGAGATCCTAAGGTTACTAATATTGGGTATGCGGGTATATTTTATCTCCTCATAGGCGTTTAAGGAGTTTATGCTTACATATTTTGGGAGGGATGGTAGAGTTGACATTCCACAAAGTGCCAACATGAGCTATGGAGAGATGTACCTAGACCGTCTAAAGGAGATGAGGCTAGTAGTATTACCCACGATGGAGGTAGTCTGTTGTTTTGCATTTCCAGATGCGAGAGGGTGGAAGATTCCCATGATATCGATGAGAGTGTTACATGATATGATGATGGAGAGGACTGATTTACAGGGGGCAAGCATTCCTAGTGTAATTATATAGATATTTTTGGGCATATGGGCAGCTTCACAGGTTCAACCTATGTTGTACATTCATTCTTCACTGCTAGTCCTATGAGCACATTGTCTTTGTGCATCCAATGGGTATGCCCCGAGAATATGCCTTTTGTCTAGGTTGTGTACGAGTGAGTCTGGACTATACTATGGGTGCCTGTTATTAGAGAGTGGTGATCAAATAGGGCTACACATGATGTAGCATATTATCAAGGCTACTAAAGGGATTTTCTGGGATAGATATTATATGGAGACCATATGTGGGTTATCCCTCATACAAATAGATGGCTGAAGAGTTATTTGGCCTTTAGCTACTCAGATGGATAGAGGGGTGTTGTGTAGGAGAGCACGAGATGATCCCCAGTAGATAGGGTCCGACGGTAGTTTGGACTATTATAGGATATACCACCACCCTTCCCACAGTACCGAAGGGATGATGTGGAGAGACCACTACCACTTCCATAATGTATCTATTGGGAATGAGGAGCAGAGTTATAGATCTATGGATTGATGATGCTTTGGCATGATGGATAGGTATAGACAGTGGTGGGTGGCCCAGCTACGAGTAGTACCTCCCAGGCCCGTAGCCAGATTTAGCCACCATCACTATGTAGAGAGACGCCCTACAAGGGCAGGTGGCGACCCTGATTACATAGTTGGGGATGGTACAAGGGTAGTAAGAACATCGAGAGATAGAGGTGGCTGCATTGCATGTGCAGGTGGCCATTCTACAGGCCCAGATGGCCCAGGGTGGAGATAGAGAGGGTGATGATGAGTAGGTAGCCACCTTATAGGCATAGGTTATAGGTTTGCAGGCCAGTTGGCCACTATACAGGTGTAAATTCAAGCATTACAAGCTCGTGCACGGGCATAGGGTGTGAGGCGTGGCACCTCCATGGGGACCGAAATAGGGTCCCAGGTTCACGAGTAGGGGCAGGACAGGGTCCCACAAGACAGGTACATGGATTGAGGTTGATGGGGCCACCATATATATAGTACCCCTATCTAGGTTATAGGATGCCTTAGGTGAGGCTAGATACTATCAGGATCAGTTGATAGCGGTCGGGATAGATTTTCTATCCTATGGAGAGTACAGGGCATAGTAGGCCTCTAGTGAGAGGACCATATCCCATACAACGTGGAGAGCACAGGGGGCCATCAAGCCCTAAGACATGATTAGGGTGAGGCCACCAACTCATGGAGGCCATCTCTAGGTGATGTACTAGTAGGGGGCCAACCATGACCTATGGCGGGCGGTGAGAATATCAGGCCATTGGACAGGAGCTAAGGAGGAGACCGGAGAGACTAACATGGAGGATGTCCGGTAGGATGAGACCTAATTCCCATCCCTGTATTTTGATGTATTCTATTCATTGTGTGATATATATTAGCTTATGTGCAAAATACGGTGAGGATGTATGAGATTTTTTTATATTTTTGAGCATATACAGCCTACGCGTGAAGATGGTGAGGCTGTATATGAGATTTTGAGATATTGGATTATATACACCGGCCTACGTGCTGAAGACATTTGATAGTTATGTATATGGATACACATGTTTGGATATTGTATTTATAGAGATGATGATGATGATGGTCATTATGTGCTTGTGTTGATACAATTTTATTATTATGCATAGATGGATTTAGGATAGGTGTGTTAGGCATGGATGGAGTCAGGTTATAGGCATGGATCGAGTTAGGTTGTAGGCATGGTTGAGTCAGGTTGTGGTCTAGGCATGGATTGAGTTAGGTTTTAGGCATGGTGGAGTTAGGTTGTAGGCATGGTTGAATTAGGTTTTGTTTTAGGCATGGATGAAGTTAGGTTGTGGTCTAGGCATAAATTGAGTCGGTTTTGTTTTAGGGATGAATGAAGTTAGGTTTTAGGCATGGTGGAGTTAGGTCATAGGCATGGTGGATTTTAAATTAGTTGAGGTTGTAATTCATTAATTTGTGCAATGAATGATGATATGGGTCATGTTTAAGATGTTTTATAATACATGCATGATGATGGTAAAGAAATGGTAGTCAAAATAAATGTATGTGTTTATGATGATAAATATGTGAAGCAACTTGTTTGTTTTGTTTAATTTCCAAATTTTGATATAAAAAGGAAACTAAGTAGGGTAGAATGTGATTAAGGAAAATGAAAGATGAATTGGTTAAGGTAGAGAGTGGCCAAGCTAACCTCCAAGGGCCCCATGCCCTCGGAGTGCTACCTACATAGTCCTAGCTAAAAGGGACCTCAAGCCGATGTAGTTCTCCCATAAGCTAGGGAAGAATGTGAGGAGGTAAGAGTATGGGTGGGTATGTTATAGGCATGATTGATTATAGGGTTGTTAGGTATGGGTGAATTGTGGGCTCATTGGTAGAGATGATGTTGAGTATGGTGGAAGAAGAAGATGACCCAAAGGTAAGTGTCGAGGACCAAGTCCTGTATAAGGTAATCAATATGTAATAAGGAAGGTTAAAAGATAAGAGGAGGTAAGAAAGCCACCTGATTGGTTAGGATCATAATGAGTAAGCCATACCTGAGATAGGTTGATGAACATAAAACCCTAAAGACATTACATGATTGATTTTTCTAAAAGGTGTAAAGTAGTCGCACGACCACCAAATGTCACGGCTCCATGAGGTCTCTTGAGGTGGTAGGAAATGAGAGTGTGAATGGTGAGAGGGTGAAAAGTGGTTAGTTTTTATATGGTACAAGGTAGTATGCCTTTGTGGCAAGAGATCCAAGGTCACAATGGGAAAGTCCCTGACTAAAAATATATTTGTTTTAACTAATGTTTGAGATAGAATGATCGATGCAGAAAGTCTATATGGGATGAGGAAATTAACTCCTTGAGGTCTTCATGAAGTGATCGATGCAGAAGCTTCAAATTCTCTCTTTTTTTGAAAGAGTTTTATATAGTTTTCCTTAGAGGGAAAAGTCTATTTATAGCAGTGATTGTAGAGAGAAAGATGTCTTTTTGAGGGAGTCATCTATTTATTAGAAGTGTGACTCAAGGATTTGGATCCCATGTGAGGGATTTTGAGTCATGGACAAGACTAAGGTGAAGAATAGGATTCTTGTTTAGAAAGTAGGGTGAAATGACCATGGGATCTCATCTAAAGGTAGATGAAAAGTATCCATGAGAATCATGGTTGTGCAAAGCATTGTGGTACACATAACTAAGAGAAGGTAAAAAGTGATGGGTATGTACATGATTCTTATTTAATCATTGGTGATCACATAGGAAGTGGATAACGCTAAAGGGATGAGTATGGAAAGAGGCAAAATGTGAGGTAGGACTAAAATTCAATAATAGAATGGTAAAAATCCAAGGCGTTAAGGGGCTCAGTTCAAGTTTACCCTCGAGTGAAGATGAATGATAAACACCTGATCCATAAGAATGAGTCATGATGTATGGTCCTAGCCAATTAGGAGCCAATTTACCCCGTTTACTTTATTCTTCTTTAGTTACATGTTGATTTTATTTTAGAACAAATTCACCGACTTGGAAGGTTCACTCATGGACACGTTTTTCATAGGAATGTTTGATACATTTTTGGTAAACTTGCGAGATGGTCAAGAGGATTAAGACAAAATTCGTCTATTAACTCAAGGTGTTCTAAACGGTCCCGAAAAAGTCATCATCGGTGAGCATGTCATGGAGAGAAATGCAGAGTGAGGGAATCTGGACCTCAAGAGGTAGAACAACCTCTCATATCATAGACTAGAGAAAAGGGTGTCGTAGCGGTGGAAGTATGGATACTAGTGCGGTATGCCCACAGGGTGAAAGGAATGTGTGTATGCTAGTCCTTCCTAGTATCCTTGACCACATTCATGAGAATTTTGTTCGAGGGTTTTGTTGGTAGATTTAGATTGGCCGTTGGTCTATGGGTAATAAGGTGACGAGAAACTTAGGCAATCTTTGAAGGCATCGCAAATTTTTCTCAAGGTTTTATTTATGAATTGTTTTGCATTATCGGTGATGAGGTGATGTGGAACAACAAAGTGATAGATGATGTGATGATTGATGAATTCACATATTTTTTTAGCTTTCATGGAAATGAGAGGTATGGCCTCAACCCATTTTATGTAGTATTTGGTAGTGGTGATGATCCATTGATATCATTGGGAATAATGGGGATTGATCTCTCCGACAAGATCCAAACCCCATTGAGAGAAGAGCCAAAGGTCACGTGTGACTGCGCAGGGCATGACTAGGTGTATAATGAAGGTTGGCATGTTGTTGGCATTTGACACAATTCTTGACGTAGTCACAACAATCATGGTTGAGGGTCGGCAAGAATAGCCTAGACGAAGAATATGCTTAACAACAAATGAGGCCACCAAGTGACCTCCACATTTTCCATCATGAACTTCCTTAATGATATAAGAAATTTCAGAACTCATAAGGCATCGTAAGAGAATTCCATTGAATCCACATTTGTAGAGAATGCCACCCATGCTGATGTAATGAGATACCCTTTTGAGAAAGGCCCGTTGTCTATTACAAGTGAGGTCGGGAGGCAAGGTGGAACGGGAAAGGTATTTTGAGTATTGTTTATACCAAAGGTCACTCGATTAGTGGTAGCGGTTCCAGAGTAAAACCTCATGAGGTAAATAAGAGGGTGATTGGAGTCTTTGTATGGTGACAAAGATTTTAGAATCGCAGCGAAGCGGGTTTTGAGAAGCCAAGTAGGCCATGGTATCTACAAATATGTTGGTTGAATGTGGGATAGTTTGAAGGGCGTAGCTAGCGATCGAAGGTGGTCAAAAGTATGTCTAAGTGATGTTTATACTTATGAAGTGTCTCATTATGACATTGGTATATACCATTGACTTGGTTTATGACCAATTAGGAATCACCAAAGTTGTTGATGGATTTGACATCCAAGGCATAGGCACTGAGACATAATACGAGCACTTCATATTCAGCAATATTGTTTGTACAATCAAAATATAGTTTGAAAGAAAAAGGCATGGGTTCACCATCAAGCACAATGAGGATAATGCCTGCCCCACCCCCACACCGAAACTTTGAACTGTCGAATAATAGTGTCATTTGGTATGCAGCTCGTCCAAGAAACAAAAGTAATTGACCCATCCGGAAAGTCAAAATTATAAGGTTGATCCCGTGAAAGAGGTGCATCGGCCAATTGGTCGCTGATGGCTTGGCCCTTGATGGACTTTTGGTGGATAAATTTGAGGTCAAGGTCAGCCAAAAGCATGAGCCAGCATGTGGCACATTGATTTTGGTAAGGTTTGGCATACATGAAGTGTAAGGGGTTGGTGTTGGTCACAACATAAGTTTTGTGATTAAGTAGGTAATAGCAGAGTTTCGTAACAATGAAAAATAAGGCTAAGCAAACTTTTTTAGCATGGGTATATCAGGTTTTGTAGTATAAAAGATTATAGATTATGTAATAAACCACCTACTCCCTATATTTCTCATTGCGATGAGCGGGCATGGCCCCAAGGAATGATCGGTAGGCGAGATGTATAGGTAGAAGGGTTGATTATCTTTAGGTGGAATGAGTACAGGTGGTTGGAGAAGGTATTGTTTTAAGGCCTCAAAACCTTTGTGGCAGTCATTATCCCATTTAAAGGAGACATCCTTCTTGAGAAGATGATGAAATGGTTAACATTGATCAAATAATTATGAGATGAAATGGTGAATAGACTACAACTTACTATTATCCAAAATGAGCCCCTTGCTCATTTTGTGGCTAACTCCCTTCATTCTTCCCTCTCTTGTGCCTCATTCATAATTTTTGTCTTTTCAGGCACTCAAGACCTTTTGGAAATGGCACCATTGGATAGAGTTTTTTCTCAACTTTCCAGAAAGGTAAAGTTTTCCTCCTAACTCCATGTATTTTTGAAGTTATGGCTCGGCAAAGTTTTTGTGGGAAAATTTCCCCTGAAAGGCCCGCAGCTAGTAATATCGTGCCACATGTCCTCGGGAGTGGCAGAGGGCGGAGGTAAACTTGGAATTTTACCAAGTGATTCGGCAAGTTTTCAAAAGGAATATTTCACCCTGAAGGCCCGCCGATGAATGAGATGCTGCCACATGTCCAAGTGGAAGAAATTGGAAATTTTTCTAAGGGTTGATCCAAGAAAAAAATTTGATGCTAGGCCCGCATCGAATCATATTGTGCCACATGTCTCTAGAGGAAAGGGGGTGGTGGAGGGTAGAGTAAAAATAGAAAATTTGACTAAGTGTTGGTGCCATGGAAAAATCTCAAGGAAAGGCCTCGCACCCAATCATGTTATGCCATGTGTCCTAAGGCATCGGACCGGCGGAGGGTAGAGGAAAGATTGGAAATTTGGCAAAGGAGATCGGTGAGGGCGCAATGTTAAATTTATTCCCCCAAGACCCGCAGCTAATGAGGATAGGCCACATGTCCTCTGGGGTCGAGCTTCGGAATGTGGGGAGAGATTGGGATTTTTTCCCAAAGGTTAAATCAAAAGAAAAAGTTTTCCCAAGGCCCATGTCCAATGGGAGCTCGCCACGTGTCCTAGACCGGCGGGAAGTGGGGGAATGTTTGGAATTTTTCCCAAAGAAAAGTTGAAGGAAATATTGAAAGGAAAAGTCTGCTAAACGTGAGCCAATGGGGTTTTGCCATGTGTCCGAGTCATAAAAATGGTCAATAGTGATGGAAAATTTAAGGGGAAATGCCCACGGCAAATCACATCTTACCACATGTCCTCAATTCATCAGCCTGGCAGAGAATTTTTGGAAAATTTTCCAAAGGCCAAAATAGTGGAAAATAAAGCACGAAAGGCCCGCATCCAATCGAAAAGTGCCACATAGCACCAGATTGACAGAGCGCATGGTTTTTTTGGGAAATTTTCCCAAATGCAAGAAGTGGGGAAATTTCAAATTTTTGGCCCGCCAACCCGTTTTATTCTGTTTTTCCCTAAATTTTTAAATGGCCATAACTTTCGATCTAGAGCTCGGTTTTTCACGTTCTTTATATCAACAGAAAGCTAGTGAAATTATATACAATTTTCCAGGATCAATTTTTCTATTTTGATGGATTTTGGAGAGATAAAATTGAAAAAATGCCTCTGCACGTGGTAATGAACAAAATGACATTTCAACCACCATTTTTATGCAACATGGCTCGCATTTTCTCCTAGCATGGAAAAAAATGTTAGGGAATGGACCTATAAGGATGCCCATGCTATTTTATTGCATTTTTAGTTAGTGGTTGAAGCTCTCCCATGTTTTCTCATGTTTCTCTCTCCGGCTCATTTTTTGCATGGTAAAATCCAGATTTGGCTCATTTTTTTAAAAGGTTGGACAATTTTCATGTATTGTAGGCTCCTTTTCACCTTAAAAGTGATTTTATGGAATAATAGACCTCTTCCAAGACTCAGAACTTGTTTTTTGCCTCTCATATGTTGTAATGCATGTGTTTTGATATTGGAAATGATAATGTAAGCTCATGATTGAGTTTTAATCCTTTGTTTGTGTTGTTTTCTTCATCTCTGACCTTTCATTACATTTTATCAGTTTTTGCATGATGTTTTGTTGCATTTCGTGATCTGTTTCAATCTACGTAGTAAAAATTCTCACCACTCCTTTGGTGCATCACCTTATTAGCATTAGTTTCAGTTTTTGCATTCTCTATCTTTGTCCCCTTTAGAATTTAGAGTAGGCTCTTGAATTCAAACCCTCTGTAACTTGCGAGTAATATAACTGATCAGAGGAGTTGAGAAGCCAACCTCTAACCTGGAGATTCTTTTCCCATTTTTACAAGTTCCACACATGGGGAAAAGATTCAATGTTGTGCAATCACACTGGATGTCCAAAGTGTCAAACTAGAAATTTGATCAACATCCAGGGGTGATGCTGATTTGCAAAAACATTTGGCATGCCCGGTGGGACCTTAGAGGTCTTCATCTTCATTGCAACAAAATTGATGTGCATTTTTGCAAGTTTCTTTCTTAAAAGAGCCCTAAATTACACATCCGCGACTTTAAGGAAGAAGAATCAGCTGGTTTTAGCAAAGGCAGCGGACCGAAAACTCATGAGAAGAATCACCACAAGGTCAAGAGTTAGAGAAGAAGAGGTGTTGTTTGAGTATTTTCAATTATCTCCAAGAAGAAAGTAAAGAGGGAGGAGAATTCAAATGTCTCCATCTCCACCAAATAGATCTCTATCAACTCCTCCACCCGTAGACCTTTCATTCAATCCACAAGGGTTCTAAGGCCAATTAGAATGGCACAACACAACCCCTATGTAAATTTCACTAGCGTAGTCCACTTTCTCTCAATACAGAAAATCCAATCCTAGTTGCAGCATTGAAGAAAATTCCATACTTTACTAGAGAGAATCAGACCACTCCTGGTGATCATGTCAAGGATATTGCTAATATTTGTGCAATTCATGAGATTAATGAGATGCAAGTTGCTGTCAAACTACTGGCATATTCATTCAAAGGGAAATATTTGCAATGGTTTAGGAGTCTTGCCTTAGGTTCTATCCAAAATTGGAACTAGCTATGTATAGCCCTCCATGAGTAGTTTGGAGAAAAGGGAGATAACTTGTCCCTTTTGGAACAACTGACCACCATCAAGAGATCTCCCAATGAGCAGCTGACTGACTTCAACTTCATATTTCAAATGACTTGGGAGAGAATTCTAGTGGCAGTAAGGCTAACAATAGAAGGTGCTTTTCTATATTACCTTAAAGCTTTAAATTCTAATATTTCTATATTGATTCAATCCATGGGGGGAAAAAATATCCCTGTTGCTTATAGCATTACCATTAGAGCTTAAAATTATTTGATTCAAGCTAGCAAGCTAGCTCCTAGGCCCCCAATGCCATTGTATCCAAGTTTAGAGAGCCCAAGTACTAGTTAAGTGCCTATTTTAGCTCCTATTACCACTCCTAGAAATCAGAATCCAAGTGAAGCTTCTACTTCATCTTCTAGTTCCTCAAATGAACTTCAAGAAGTCATGAAGCAATTACAAAATTTAGGTAATGAGTTGGTTACACTCAAGAGGTAGTAAGCCCAAGGTTTTAGACCTTCTTTCCAACCTCAAGCTCAGCCTAACAGGTAGCCATACTAGCCTAAAAGACCACCCAATCTAGTTGTAAATCAAAATCAAACAAGAACTCCTACCAACAAACCATTTTAGCCCTATAATCCCAATGTTACATCTTCCTCTAAAGCAATAGTGCGGTATAAAACAACATAGCTCAAGATTATGATTGGTGTTTCCCATGAAATGAACCTCATAACCCGTCTATGTTCTTCAACGGTGCCTTAAATGAAGCATTAATGGTGAGAACTACTGGTGTGGAGGGTGAAGGGAGTCAAGGAAATAACCAACAACAAGACACATACCAAAGTAGCAATTAGCTCCAAATGATACCACACTTGTAAAATGGCAGCGTAAGATTTGTGTGGTATGAATCAAATGATTCCCCAAAGTGTTGTAGCCAAGAAAAGGTCAAAAAGGAGAAATTTGGGTGACGAACATCCATTGGCCCCAAGTAATCAGCAATATTCTATCACTCCACAAATTATTGGCAAACAAAATGCAGTTCCAAACACACAAGGACTCGCCTAAAGCAGCTCTCTAGGCCAACTCAAATGCCGCTTGTCTACCCATGTGCAAGGAATGAATGTGTAGGCTAAGGGACAGAGAGAGATGCTTCATCTCCATTCAACATCATTGATCGATGAAGAAGACAAATGTAAACATATCAATGTGGGAATCACTATCCATCCTAGGCCAAAGATATTTGCTACAAGCTTCCATGAAGGACTGCTTCAACTTCAAATCAGCAAGTCCAAATGAAAGAGAAGGTACTCACAAATGCTACCCACTTCCGAGGGGAATCATGGAGGACAAGAAGGTAAAATGTTGAAGCCCCCTCCATTCTACATTTCATTGATCATTGGAAACCAATTAGTACACAATTACATGATTGATTCGGGAGAGTAGTTTAGTAATGCCCAAGAAAATAGTTGATCGGTTGGGCTTTAGTATGAAGTCATATCCAAAGGGGTAGTACAATTGGATGAGACAACATTAATAAAAATTGGGGTGATAAAAAACTTGAGTCTTACCTTGCATGCATGCCCCAACGTTGTTGTTTTGCAAGATGTCTCAGTAATAGACCTTCCACCACTCTTTGCCCTATGTTTGTCAAGGAATTTCACAACCAAAATTGGAGGTTACTTATCCGCCGATTGGTCACACATGTTGTTCAGAACAAGATATGGAACTAAGGCCACAATCAGATCTGAACCTATTGCAAAATTTCACATTGAGCCTCACACTCCAAGTCGATCAATACCAATTGTTCAGCGTTTGATCAAGAGGATTATCCAAGCACTGATGAAGCTGACACCAAGGTTAGAAGCATCCTAGATTTGAATCTTGATGAATGGGAAAACAAGGTGTATGCTTTTGATCCTTATCAAGAAATAGAAGAATCTGAGCTAGGATTCTATTGCATGCACAAATAAAATCAGTTTATTCCTAGCACCACCAAGCCAAACCACAAGGATTAAAATGAGGTATGGCGCTTATTTTTGATGGATCAACAAGTAGACAAGGTGCAAGAGTGGGGGGAGCTATGCTTGTTTCACCACAAGGAGTTAAGTATTATTTAGCTTTCAGATTTCAGTTTGCATGCTCTAATAACACTGCTGAATATGAATCTTTAATACAAGGATTACATTGGTCAATCAAGAGAGGAATAAAGAACTTGCAATTCTTCAGTGACAGTGAGTTGATTGTCAACCAAGTCAAGGGGTAGCATACTGCCAAGAATGATCTACTCAAGTGTTACAAAAATAGGGTGTGGGACCTCATTGAAGATTTTTAGGGCTTTGGTATCAAATCCATTCCTAGAAAAGAGAACCAAGCTGCTGACAGGCTTGCAACAGTTTGGGCAGCCTTTGACGTTGTTGAAAGCATTCAGAAAGACAAGGTACAACCAAAAATCCATGTGATTTTGAGGCCTTCAGTGCCAAAAAACAATGTAATTTGGCAAGTTTTGAAAATGATCAACAAATCATCCATTTCTTGCAAGAAGAGGTTGAGTTCTCAGCTAAAAATCAGGAAAAGTTGGAGCAACAGTATGGTGACCAAGTGGTACAGCTGAGAACCAACAAACTACCAAAGGGACTTATTACTTTGGAGTCTATTTTCAATCCTAATGATCAGTTTAGGAAGGAGAAATCAAACATCCAAGTCAAGGGAGAAGATTCGGTGTCCATCTTGGTGGAAGAAGGCAAATCACTCCAAGTTGGTAAAGTGACAACTGAGCAAGAAAGGTATGATTTCATATAGCTTTGTCAAGAATTCCCTAATGTGTTTTCTTGGAGCTATGAAGATTTGAAAGGTTTCAATCTCGAGTTAGCTCAACACACCATTGAATTGGATCCAAGTACTAAACCCATCAGGAAAAAACAAAGGCTAGTCAATCCACACATGGAGCCTCTCATGAGAAAATAATTGAATAAGTTGATAGAGTCAAGAATCATATTCCCTATCAAGCATTCTAGTTGGGTGGCCAACTTGGTTCTAGTTAGAAGAGGGGGAAATCAGATTGTCTATTGAATTCGTGAGATTTCAATAGAGAATCTCTCAAGATCATTATCCACTTCCTTCCATGGAGCATATTTTACAAGTTTTTTCCAGCTCTGAGAGGTTTTCATTACTTGATGGCTATTCAGGGTATAATCAGATTATGGTGAAAGAAGAGGATCAGTTCAAGACAGCCTTTACAACCAAATGGGGAACTTATGCATACAAGAAAATGCCATTTGGGTTGTCCAATGCTAGAGCTACCTTCTAAAGAGAAATGGACATGGCATTAAAGGATTTGATTAACAACATGGTGCTGATATATCTTGATGATATCACTCTTTTTCAAAAATGCAGAGATCATCTCTTTCATCCGAGACAAGTGTTCTAAAGGTGCAAAAGATTTGGAGTATCCTTGAATCCTAAAAAGTTTATTTTTGTAGCCCATGAAGGAAAACTCCTTGGCCACATTGTCTCCAAAGAAGGATTAGCAATTGATCTAGAAAGAGTTGAAGCCATAAGAGCACTACCATTTCCAACCCACAAGAAGGCCCTTCAAAGTTTCTTGGGGAGAATAAATTTTTTCTGAAGGTTTATCCCAAATTTTGCAGCCCTAGTCAAGCTTATCACTAAGATGTTAAAGAAAAGCATGGCTTTCAAATGGACAACAGAAGGAAAGGAAATTTTGAAGCAATCAAAGAAGCCATCTCTCAAGCCCCAACTCTCATTAACCCATATTTCTCCAAGGATTTCATCCTCTATGCATTTGGGGGTGATGATACTATTTCTACAATTTTGGTATAGCAGAACAAAGACAATGATGAGTAGCCAATTGCTTTCTTCAGCCAAAGCCTGGAGGACTATGAGGTGAGGTATTCCTTCATTGAGAAACATGTTCTTTCAGTAATCAAGAGCTTGAAGAATTTCAAGCATCTAGTTTCAAACAACAAGGTTCAATTGTTGGTTTCTCATGTGGGAGTTAAAGACTTCCTCCTCAACAAAGACCTGAATGAAAAGAGAGTAGGTTGGATTACTCATGTCATGGAGTATGACATAGAGATCAAAGTCACCAATTTGGTTAGAGGAAAAGGATTGTGTGAGTAGCTGATTTTAAAAAAACAAAAGGAAGCATGCAACGAGAAAGAGGTTGTTTTGGTGTTGCAAGACAACCATGAGCAAGGAAGCACTCAAGAGGAAAATAATGGTATCATCACTCCAAAGATGAACAAGACCAAAAGAAGACACTTCAAACTGTAGGCTATTCAGTATGCCCTTGTTGATGGTGTTTTGTTCAAAAAAGACATCAATGGAGTGCTGTTGAGATGCATTGCTACAAATCGATTCACGGGGGTGTTGGAAGAGTTCCATGGTGGATCAGATCGGTGGTCATTTTACACCAAGACTGATAGCTCTAAAGATCATGAGGGCTAGCTATTATTGGCCCAATATTTTCAGTGATTTTTATGCATGGATCAAGAGGTGCAAGAATTTTGCATTCTTCATGGGTAAGGAGAGACTAGCTGCCCTTCCATTGCATCCAATTTCAGCTGACTAGCCATTCATGCAATGGGGTTTGGACTTCATTGGATTCATTAATCCAAATTCAAGCCAAGGACACAAATGGATTCTAACAGCAACAGATTACTTCACCAAGTGGACTGAAGCAGTAGCACTCAAGGAAGCAAATGAATCTAGCATCCTGGACTTCTATGAGGGAATAACAACCAGATTCGGCATACCTGCTACAATAATATCAGATAATGCGTTGGCATTCATTGGGTCCAAGGTAACTGAATGGGTTGTCAAGAATGGGATCTACCTAAGCACTTCATCAAATTATTACCCTCAGGGTAATGGCTAGGCTGAATTTACAAACAAGAACTTGTTAAGGATCATTAGGAGGACTCTTGATGAAAATCGAGGTCTTGGCATACTAAGTTGAAATCAGCCTTATGGGCTGATAGGATAAATCCCAAAAGATCTACAGTAACTCCCGTTCAAGCTTGTTTATGGAAGAGAGGCAATTTTGCCCATGTCACTTGAGTTGCCAACATTAGAACTCATGAAATAGTTGGAGTTGTTAGAGTTTGGGCCCATGGAGGTTAGATATGCGGAATTGATGGAGCTCCAAGAAATTAGAAATCAAGCATCCCAAGCAATGGAGAAGGATCAAGCTTTGATCAAGAAGACCTTTGATAGGAAGGCCAAGGATAGATCTTTCCAAGTTGGAGATCTAGTGTTAAAATGGGATGCAGAAAGAGAAAAACCGGAAGGCATTAAAAATTTGATGCCGTTTGGAGTGGTCCATACATGGTCATAAAGTGTAAGGACAATGATGCCTTCTAATTGTATTCATTGGATGGTGAAGAATTACAGATTCCAATCAATGGAATCTATATGAAGCGTTGCTACTAAAGGAAATTCTCCACCTTGTACATATTACCTTAGGTTTTCATTCCTCCAAGTGCTTATGCACATTGTTTTGTTGTAGATTAGTTTTGCTTTCCTAATTTCTTTAGCATAAGCTTGTTGTTCCAGAAGTGTGTTTTACAGAATTGCTCCAATCAGGTGATGTGCCACCCTCTATCTTCCTCCTTGCAGTGTTCTAATAAATTGGGGTACCAAGTAGAGAATTTGATGACCCCATGCCTAATGGATTGCTTCAGCAACTAGTAACTTCATCCAGCAGGTAGATGACCCCTCTGAGTCGCCAAAATTGTTATCCAAAATGAGCCCCTTGCTCATTTTGTGGCTAACTCCCTTCATTCTTCCCTCTCTTGTGCCTCAGTCATAATTTTTGCTTTTCAGGCACTCAAGACCTTCTAGAAATGGCACCATTGGATAGATATTTTTCTCAGCTTTCCAGAAAGGTAAAGTTTTCCTCCTAACTCCATGTATTTTTGAAGTTATGGCTCGGCGGAGTTTTTGTGGGAAATTTTCCCCTGAAAGGCCCGCAGCTAGTAATATCATGCCATGTGTCCTCGGGAGTGGCAGAGGGTGGAGGTAAACTTGGAATTTTTACCAAGTGATTCAGCAAGTTTTCAAAAGGAATATTTCACCCCGAAGGCCCACCGATGAATGAGATGCTGCCACGTGTCCAAGGGGAAGAAATTGGAAAAAATTTCTAAGGGTTGATCCAAGAAATTTTTTTTGATGCTAGGCCCGCATCGAATCATATTGTGCCACGTGTCTCTAGAGGAAAAGGGGGTGGCGGAGGGCGGAGTAAAAATAGAAAATTTGACTAAGTGTTGGCACCATGGAAAAATCTCAAGGAAAGGCCCATGCCCAATCATGTTATGCCACGTGTCGTAAGGCATTGGGTAGTGGAGGCGGAGGAAAGATTGGAAATTTGGCAAAGGAGATCGGTGAGGGTGCAATGTTAAATTTTTCCCCAAGATCCGCAGCTAATGAGGACAGGCCACGTGTCCCAGGGGGTCAGAGCTTTGGAACGCGGGGAGAGATTGGGATTTTTTCCCAAAGGTTAAATCAAAAGAAAAAATGTTTTCCCCCAAGGCTGCGTCCTAATGGGAGCTCACCACATGTCCCAGACCGGTGGGAAGCGGGGGAAAGTTGGGAATTTTTCCCAAAGTAAAGTTGAAGGAAATATTGAAAGGAAAATTTGGCTCCCTAAACGTGAGCCAATGGGGTTTCGCCATGTGTCTGAGTTAGAAACATGATCAACAGTGACGAAAAATTTAAGGGGAGATGCCCGCAGTGAATCACATCTTGCCATGTGTCCTCGGTCATCGGCCCAACGAAGAATTTTTGGAAAATTTTCCAAAGGCCAAAATGGTGGAAAATGAAGCGCAGAAGGCCCGCATCCAATCAAAACGTGCCACATGGCACCCGATCAGCAAAGTGTGGGGATTTTTGGGAAATTTTCCCAAATGCAAAAAGTGGGAAAATTTCAAATTTTTGGCCCGCCAACCCGTTTTGGCCCTGTTTTGCCCTAAATTTTCAAATGGCCATAACTTTCGATCCAGAGCTCGGTTTTCACGTTCTTTATATCAACGGAAAGATGGTGAAATTATCTATAAGATTCCAAGATAAATTTTGTATTTTTATGGAGTTTGAAGAGAGAAAATTGAAAAAACACCTCTGACACGTGGTAATGAACAAAAATGACATTTCAACCACCATTTTTAATGCAGCATGGCTCGTATTTTCTTCCAACATGGTGAAAAATGTCAGGGAATGGACCTATAAGGATACCCATGTTGTTTTATTGCATTTTTGGTTGGTTTTTGAAGCTCTCCCATGTTTTCCTCGTTTCTCTCTCCCAGGCTTGTTTTTGCATGGTAAAAGCTAGATTTGGCTCATTTTTTTTTTAAAGGTTGGACTTTTTCATGTATCAAAGCTCCCTTTTTCACCTTAAAAAGTGATTTTGTGGAATATCAGACCTCTTCCAAGACTGCAACCTATTTTCTACCTCTCAGATGTTGTAATGCATGTGTTTTGATATTGGAAATGACAATGCAAGCTCTGTGAATGAGTTTTAATCCTTTGTTTGTGTTGTTTGCTTCATCTTTGACCTTTCATTACATTTTATCAGTTTGTGCATGATTTTTGTTGTATTTTGTGATCTGTGTCAATCTACAAAAGTAAAAATGATCACCACTCCTTTAGTGCATCACCTTATTAGCATTAGTTTTGATTTTTGCATTCTCTATCTCTGTCCCCTTTGGAATTTAGAGTAGGATATTGAATTCAAACCCTCTGTAACTTGCAAGTAATATACCTGATCAGAGGAGTTGAGGAACCAACCTCTAACCTGGAGATTCTTTTCCCATTTTTACAAGTCCCACACTTGGGGAAAAGATTCAATGTTGTGCAATCACACTGGATGTCCAAAGTGTCAAACTAGAAATTTGATCAACATCCAGGGGTGCTACTGATTTGCAACAACACTTACCTTGCAAGCTACGAAGTTGCTTAAGATTAGTGGGCGGAAGCATTTCAATAATGGATTTGACTTTAGTAGAGTCAAATTCTATACCACGTAAGGAAATGATAAATCCCAAGATCTTTCTTGAGAGAACCGCGAAGACACACTTCTTAGGCTGAAGGAAAACACAACATTTAATAAGGTTGTCAAATATGGTTTTTAGGACAATGATGTGCTCGGAGCGGAGTTTAGATTTGGCCAAGAGATTGTCCATGTAATCTTCTAATATATGATGCATGATGTCATGGAAGATATAAGTCATATCCCAGTGATAGGCGGCCCCAACATTTTTAAGGCCAAAAGGCATGACTCAAGAGCAAAATTTCCCCCAAGGGGTGATGAATTCAGTTTTGTGTTGATCCTCTAGGGCAAGCAAGATTTGGTTATAACCCAAGAATCCATCCATGAGTGACAACATATTGTCACCAAAGTGGTAAGGTCAACCAGTTGGTCAATACCGAGTAAAGGAAAGTCATCTTTTGGGTAAGCTACATTGAGGTCATGGAAATCCATGAAAATGTGGATTCCCACAAGTAGCTTTAGTGATAGGGACAATGATATAAATCTACTAGGGATAATCAATGCGTAAGATGAAGGAAACATAAAGGAGACATTGAAGTTATTCTTTGACCGTAAGAGCAATGTGAGGGTGCATTTTCCTTAGCTTTTATTTGATGGGTTTAGCATCGGGAATGGTTATGATATTGTCGACCACTATGGTGGGGTCAATACCATGCATGTATGCATAAAGACCAAGCAAAAGTGTGGTCATGGTTTTGGAGAAAGGAAGTGATGGCTACCTATTCAAGAAGATCTAAAGATTGGCTAATCTTTAGGATGTGTGGGTCATCCTGAGTATGAATGTTGACTTCAATAGTCAATTTGTTCAACATGGTTTATGTCTCAGATGCTAATGACTGATGAATATATGAGTCTTTGGCACCAAGATAGGTGAGTATAGATTCATCATCCTGACATTGAACGACATTAATCAAAGGTGTATCATCATCGATCATTTCAGATACAGGAAGGGAAGAGAGGAAGGAGCCTCACCCTCACGTTGATAAGTCAAAGGCCCCAAGGAAATGGTGTTTATGAAAAAAGTTAGGAGGAATGGATTCTAGATCCATCGACTCCATCGGTGAAGGTGGTGATGGTGGTGAAGAAGGTGGAGAGGGGCTAATGTCCTTAATGAGTTCAATGTGGTCTTTCTTGGTAGGTGGTTCCATAAAGATGATACCACTATGGTCATTATGTTTTTGGGTAGTACATGGAATAATAGTATGGTGGCCTTGCTTGAAATAGAAAAAACCAGAACCTTTCCATGCACATTAGTACGGGAAGGTGTGGGAAAAATGGCGATTGGTAAGTGACTAGAAGTCGGCGAAAATTGGGCAGGTTTGTGATGGTGGTTCAAGTGTGTAAGTTGTAGTATCAAGTCCCCCATAGGTGAGATTGGTAAGAGGGTGTTGGTGAAAACTTCCGTATTCTTGTGGAGTAAGGAATGTGTTGACGCTATATAGGTGATACTCCCCGCAGTGAGGCGTTGAAAAATGACTTCCAAGGATCGGTGGTTGGTATGTGGGTAGATGGAATAGATGATGTGTTGGAGGTCGGATCGGAGGTGGAGCTAAGGGATTGAGAGGCCAATGGTTTAGATGTGGAGGTTGTGGTAGTGGTAGGCTTGGAGGATGTAGGTGTGGTTGAGGTACCGGGCCGCACCGGTGAGTGGAGGTGTAGGTGAAGAGGTAGTTGTCATGGAGGTAGACACCTTAATGGGTAGAAGCACGTCATTGGGTTGGTAAATCATGTTGCAAGTTTTGAAAGGTCATGGATCAGCCGGAATGGTATAGGTGTCTTCTTCATGCTCAAAATTTAAACAACGATGCAAAGTGGAAGGAACACAACCCATGACACAAATCTAGGGCCTACCAAGAAAAAAGTCATATTGAAATTCCCCCTCAAAGACATTAAACAACTCTAAAATAGTGTGGGGGACCACGTGGACATAGAGGATGACAGTGCCAAATGTAGAGGTGGTAGCGTCATTGAAGGAATGCAAAATGACGGGATGTTTATGCATGCAATTTTTAGGTATGCACATTTGAGAAAATGCATGGGAGGAGATGATATTAATGCTAGCACCCCCATCGATCATAACACATCATACACATATATCATCAATTTGGACAGAGATGAAGATAGCTAGGTTTGGGTCATTAGTTTGGTGTGGTGTGATCTCTTCCTCTGAGAAGCTAAGGGAGGCTACTTGGTGAGTAGGTGGAGGTGTGGATAAAGGTGGTAATTTGGTGAGAGAGGCTACATGATGGGGTGTAATAATGGAGGCTATAGGTGTAGGGTCATTGGGTAAAACCTCAATAGATTACAGGACCTCCATGAGAGCTTGATGATGGGATTTTCGAGGTTTGGATGAGGTCATACAGAGACATTTTGAGGGGGGATTGGTGCAACTATTTGAGCATGGTGCGATGTGTAACCCCATTAGAAATAGGATATGTGGGGTGTGGATAGTGATTTTAGGTGTAGGTACAAATGGTATGTTGGGTATAGGGTTGGTTAGTGGGTCATTGCACATCCTTACCTTTATCTTTCTGGGCATGGGTAGCAACATGGATGATGTTGATCTGAGGTGGGGAAGTAGGCAAGGTAGGTGAGCCATGAAATGTATAAGCGACATGAATGGAAAAATCCTAATGGCGGGAAGGAACCTTGTGAGATGAGTCGAGCACACCGACATTTAGGTGGAGGTTTGACGAGTTCTTTGATGTAAACCATGTTAATTTCAAATCTCATAGGTGGTTCTAGGAGTTGTGGGGGTAAAGTTCGGTCGTTGAGTAGGAAATGATGGAAGAGCTATGGGAATGGGTGTTGGTGAAATGGGGTCATTATCGAGAAGGTCATCATCTTCAAAGTTTTCTTTGAGAGGACAAAAGCCGGATAAGAACGGTTTTTAAAGCTTTGCGCTTCTCAACATTGTGCCCTAGGACACGATGGTAGGCACAAATTTTGGTGTCATCAAACCCAGTTTGTTTGGTTTTGAGTGGGCCATAAGGTTCGAGAGGTGGTAATGTTATGACAACATTTTCAAGGAGGTTGGTTAATATTTTGGCATAGGACCCCGCTAGTGGATTGTAATGGGAAGTGGAGGTGGGTTTGGGTGTAGGAATGGTAGATTGTAGAGGAACACTCTTTCCATGAAGTGGAGTAGGTCGAGCTATGGTTTTAGGTGTTGGTGTGATCTTAGGTGTTGGTCGTGTTTGTTTGGGTAGGGGTATGGTAGATGAACTAGAAGGAGAGTGTGTGGTTGTTTTAACTACCTTATTGGAAGGTATCGTATTTTTGTCTTTATGTTGCACCTTCTTGGGTAAAGGTGATATGGAAACATGCACTCTAGAGGGAAAGGTGGATGGCGGAAGGGGGCGTGTCACCCATGGGGATAAAGGAGGTGCTATGAAGGTAGGCGACACGTCGTGAAGGAGGTGTGAGGGAAAGAGACTGAAATGTTGGGGCTAATGTAGAAGCTATCAATGATATTAGAAGTATGAGTGGTAAAGATGATGTAGGTGTGGGCATAAGTCACATCAAGTTCTTGGGTATGGTAGAGGTCGGTGAGGGTTGAATGGGTTGCTACATTTTTAGTTTACTTGGCGGGTGGAGGTTTCTTAACCATGCTTTGAGGGGTGAGGTCCTACGACAGATGAAAAGGGTGAAAGTGATGAAGGTGTAATTGGTGAGGTTGGAGTATGAGATTTATCCGATTGGTTCTTTTGTTTTGAGGATAGAGTAGGTTTGGTGTTTGCTTTGGAGGATGTAGCTAAATCTAACTTGATGGGTGGATGAGTAAGGCTGATGGTTGGGATGACCCTAAGGTAGTAATAGGTTTAGGAAAGGAAGATGAGGTAGGTGTGGGTTTTGATTTAGATTCATGTTGGGTTATAGGTAGAGGCGTGAGTTGAGTCATGAGGGGTATTGTGGTGGAATTTGTGTTAGTTGTAGTTGTGTTTAGTTCAATTGGCTGAAATATTTTTAGGTAGATAGTGGAAGTGTCAAAAATTGACATCTACATTTATGTTGAGACAGAAGTAGAAGACACCCTCAAAGTAAGGCCCTATCCACATAATCTAGGAAATCGGATAGGTGTGAAAAAGTCACTTCTGTAGGTGAGGTTGATGAGGATCTAATGGCAATTCCCATAAAATGAGTCTTAGAGATAGGGAATTTTCTAGCTTCGGCTTCCATGGGATCTTGGGTAGTTGATGGAGAATGCTCACCTAGAGGCAAAGGTATTTCTACTAGATCCATGATAGGGGAGGAGGAGAAAAGGGTGCTCCTCTCGTGGGTGGAGGAGATAAACAAGCCTCTTCCATGAGTCGAGATGTATTGTGGTGACGATTCTCTAGGTGGAGAAGTCAATGTTAACATGAGGTTCCTTCACATGTGAGGGAGGGGAGGAATGGTGTTCCTCTAGTGGGTGGAGGAATAGGTGAGGTGGGGTCAAGTACGGGTTGAGGACTTCGGGCTAGGATTCTTCGATGGAAGGAATATGATGTAATTGGGTAGCAATAGGTGCATCACCGAAGATAACATGGACCTCGCAGGTATGGCTTTCATGAGTTGAGGACTCTCCGGTTTGATCGGAAGAAGGGGCATGATTAGGAAATGGCTTCTTAAAGATGTGTAGGTTTTGATTGCTAGGTGCATTGGGATTATCCAAGGTTAACTCACCTTTCTCAAGCATTTCTTGGACAATGTTTTTGAAAGTGATGCAATTGTTGTCATATGATGCTTTACTCTATGATAGTTGTAGAATTTGTTCTCTTTATACCATGCAAGTGTGGGGCGAGAATGGTTAAAAACCGTGTGTGGTTTTATGGGAGGATGGGTGATGGCCCCAACTTTAATGAGATTTTCTAATATAGAAGAATAAGGTTCCCTAATTGGGGTGTATTTACATTATTCTCATCCAATTGAAAATTCTGGACATGAGAAAGATTAGATGAGGGACTAGCCTGATTTGATGGATGAGCTGGGTCGGCCTTGAGTACCACTGTGTTAGCGGTTCCCTTGGATTTTGAATAATTTTTTTATGGTTTCAAAGTAGAAGAGGCATCATTTGATTTGAATGCTGAATTCTTATTGCATAGTTGGATTTTCTTCTCTTCGATGGCCCGAATCTCTAGCTTTCATGCCATGGTGAATGCCTCATTGAAGGTTCAGAAAGTTTGGACCTATAGAGTTGAAGAGATATGTCTAGCACAAGCCCATGTGAAGAGTTTGATGAGTTTGGTTTGTGGTAGTTGGAATGTGAGTTGATTGATCAGGCTACGCCAACAAGCAACAAAATCTATGATAGATTCGTCGTCATATTGACGTGTAGAGTAGAGGTCAGTCATGGTAACTTTCTTAACGACATTGATGGAGAAGTGATCCAAGAAGGTTTGGGCTACCTGATTAAATGAGAAGATAGAGTTTCTAGGTAACCCACTATACCAATCTAATGCAGGACCGGTCAGAGACATGGGAAAGGTCCTTAGAAGTAAAGCGTCATCATGGGCGATTAGATAACACCCATGTTTAAAAGACCACAAATGCTGTTGTGGGTCTTCTTTGCTATTGAAGTGGTTAAATTTAGGCATTTCCCAATGCATGGGATATGGGTGGATAGGAATGGATGGGTGGATAGGATCATTACAAATCTCATCATAGGTGAGAGTGTTATGGGAGCCAAAAACTGATGCTTCCAATGTCTGCATCTTGTCCATCATTAACTTGATTAGGTCATTGGTAGGTTGTGATGGTTGGGTGACTCCTGTAGTGTAAGAGGGTTGGTGTTGGGAATATGACGAGGGTGGCATTTTTAGTATATGGCACTTCCATATAGGTAGATTGAGAAGGAGGGAAATAAATAGGGGTATGGACCTAGAAAAAATGATAGATGAAATGGGAGGATGCTTGATAATACGTATATGGAGGTGGAAGGGTCATGGTGACCCTAGTGGCAATGGGGCCTAAGGATTGTGGAATAAAAAGAATAGCATTTTGAAAAGGGGTAGGGGTCACTGACACCAAGGGTGGTTGTGTAGCTATGGATATATATGAAACAATAGGTACAAATGAGGTTATGTTCTGGTGGTTAGAGAGGGTATAGTGGATGTGGTGGGTGCAACAGATGTGCCGACGTGGCGGTCATAGTAGGTATCGGGCTTAGCTGAGAAATGAGTGGGGGCAAGGTACATGCGGGTAGCATGGAGCTAGAGGAGGCTGACATAGAAGTAGGAGCAAGTATCGGGGGATAGATATGGGCATGCCATATATAAAATGATCCGAGGCATCTCGAGTAGATGAGTGGGAAAGATAAAACTACAAGGTGGCAGGGTTCTAGTCAAGGATTCGTGTGAACTCCTCATCTCCTGTGGCGATAGTGATAGGCTAGGTAGGATCCATGTGTGATAAAATAGAAGGTATTGAAGGACTAGGTGTGAATGGTTGACAAATGGTGTGGAATATGAGAGCATTTTCTTGGCTTTAGGTCAACACCATGTGAACAAGCACTGACGTGGTAGGACTACTTTCTATAAATGACATAGAAATATAACAGAGATAGGATAAATAGGTGGTGGTAGGTGAATTGGGGTTAAAATGTTAACTAGAAAATTACATGGGCTAACCGATGTCGCTTAAGTTAAACTAATTCCGGTGACAGTAACCGTAGATCATCACTATGGAAAGTGGATAGTTGGTCAAAATAAGGAAAAAGGCCAATACTTTATCTAGTATGAAAGATACTAGATGGAATTACCGTAAGTGAATATGATAAGAGTGACAAAGACTCGAATAGACAAAGAAAGTGAATAGGTGTTCTTTTGTGTAGGTTAACAAAAATAATAGTGAACCGTCATTTAGTTGAGTGAAACCGGTGGTTGTCGGAGGTAACCGATGACGATGATCACCCGACCAACACTTTAGTCACTATGAAATTGAAACAACAATGAAGAAAATGTGTTTGTGAGTTAAAATTAAATGTGGAATCAAATCCGAGAATTCTAAGAATGATGAGAATATGGTCTAGGCACCCTCAGATGAAGCTGGAATACAAAAACTATGATGAGGAGTGTGCAAAGGGAAATAAGAAAAATGAAGAACATGACCTCTCACCTCAAAATGCAAGCCAAGTAGAAACACTAAGAAAAATATGATCCTAAGAGTGCTTTTTCTATTATGTTTATTTAGCTTATGCTATTTAAGGACTGACTCATGAACTTTAGAATAGAATTTTTGGTGAGGATGGCTTCCTACGAAGAAGGAGATCTACAAGGAGAGGTTTCAAGTATGTTATGGTGGGGGTAGGCCATCCTCTGATGGGGTATTGGATAGAGATAACCAAAGGGTGCCCACTATGCCATGATCGTGTGATCACCTACAACTTCTTCCGGTGAGATGTTGTTTAAGAATGTGTATATATTTTAATTTTGTGATGTTTGGTAAGACTCAGAGAGAGAAAAAGGAAGTGATTTTCTATGATTCGTTTGTCAACCATCAGCTGGGAATGAATTCCAGCATATAGGTTGCCATCAATTAATGAGAGCTAATGCAGAGAAGTAGAATGAAATGAAACAAGTTTTTAACCCAAATTGAAATGTTGCATTCGATGACAAAAAGATGAATAGGAGAATGGTTTCTCTTTCACTAATGTGATACTAATGAAAGTGAAGAAGTGTTCTTTTTAAAGCACTAAAACATGATTTCTTTTAGACAATAGAAGAGGAGAAGGTTCCAAATGGAGGAAATTTAATGTAAGAATCTTTTAGAAAAGAAAAAACATATAGTCTTTTCACCTAGAAATGAAAGAATGCAAAGAACCCCGAATGGGTCCCACCGAGTGTGTCAAAATGTTTAACCTAATTCTAGAGCATTTCTTCGAATGTTGATGAAACAGATAAGGGTAAAGGGCTAGGAAGAATACATGTAGGATGCTAGTTGAAGGTTGTTGCATGCGTATGACTTCTAGATAGACAGTTGATCGTGAGACCTTCTTTTTCTTGGAGGAACTACATGAAAAGGAAAACAATACCACCAAATAAAATTTAAATAGTATATGCGGTGAACTACCTAGTGTGTGCTAGATACGGGAAGTATGATACTTCCTAGATGGATCTCAATCCACTGCTTTAAAATAAATTAATACTAATAATCAAGTAAATCCTACTATAGTTAAAATGATTTAAGTATCTCATTCCTCTACCATAAGAAAATTCGTTCACAACAAGCTAAGCTATGACTTAATCAAAAGGTCAAGGTCTTGGTCAGGGTACTAGTATAGGTCAGAGTGAGGTTCTGGGCTATTTTGGGTATTTGGTGGTGGTTTTAAGCTCTGTTCTTAGTTTCTGGTCAAAAACACGAGAGACCGACATCGATCACGTATGACTAATGTCGGTTTAGGTTAAATCGTGATGGTTGTGGGTAATCGGCGTCGATGGTTGAGGTACGAAACTCACTAAAAACTTGTCAAGGTGATAGATCTGAGGCTAAGTGGAAATGAAAGGGCAATGGTCAGATTTGTGTAGGTCCCAAGTATGCACATGAATGATTAAAATCTGGATATGGGCAGTTCAAGGGTGTGGGTAAAAGGATGGTCAAGTTTTCATGGAGGTAAGATGGTGGGGCATGGGAATGGGAGCAAAAACTAACAACAAAAGTAAAAGGATCTGCTCAAATGATGATGAACCAATATAGGTTAACAAAAATTACTATTTGTATGAGCTTGATGTCTAGTTGGAAATGGTGGGTGATCAAATGGAAGGAACTTGGTGTGGTACTGGAACTTCCTTGGATGCTCTTGTGAAGGCACAATGGCTCTATAGTCACTTTTAGTTCTGCTATGGATGATCGATGCGTGTACGGGTACTAGTTCCGCTTGCATATAGCTTTGGTTTCATTACTTGTTTTCGAATATGTCTCACCTCTCGAAATGTGTCAACCTTGAAATAAGTTTGTTTTGGGGGTTTAAATGGTAACCGATGGTGGTTTTGGGTTGACCTATAGTGGTTTAGGGTGACCGACGTCGGTTAGGGTGGGATTTCCTAGGTTTTCTAAAATGGGCGGATCCTTTTGATTTTCTTGGATCTCACCCATTTTTGCTCCACGGAATAGAATGGAAGATTCCTTTTAAAGATGGTTAGGTATTAGTTTGTTATGGAAACTTACTAAGAATAGGTCTTAGGGTGAGGTGGCTTGATAAGGTGGATATGTGGGCATTATCTCAATTAGGATATTAAAATGATAAATATTGTGAGGATAATGAATTAATTAAATTAAATTAATTAAATTAATATTAGAGTCGGATGAAGGGGGCCATGGTTAGGTAAATGTGTTTAAGGTTTTTATTTGATGAGGGACTAAGGAGAGTGTGACTCAATTTTGGTGTCTATAGGAAGACTATGTCGAGAGGATCGAGTTTCCATGGGTGATTGAGATAATATAGGTAGATCATATTTCATGACATTTTGGTATGGCACGGATGTACCCCCGTAACCATATTTTTGGGTGAGGTTTGTTAGAGCACTAAGGAGGGCTGGAGATAGACTAGGGCCCACAAAAGTACAACTAGTACCTCCTATGTTAGATGAGGAAAATGCGGAGATAGATCCAATAGATATAGATGATGCGGGGTGTATGAAGGCATATCATGTATGTTGGGTGTCACATCGATGGGTAATTTTTTCTAATTTTTGTAGATGTGGTGGTATCACCACCAAGAAAAGGAGTACAGGACAAGCACATGCCCCGATAGCGTAGCGGAAGCGATAATAGAGCATGAGTATTTGTATAGTTATTTTTTTGTTTTTTTATTAGGTTGTGTAATTGTCATTGTCTAATGTGTTGATCTATATATGTAGGTAACATATACTTGGTTGCTGATTGTGGACACATCCATCCAAAAAGTGACATAGAATGTTCCCACCGATGTAATCATAGGTGGTGGTATGCTAGAATGTGTGGATGGTATCGTGGGTGAACATGCACACTTATTTGATCTAGTGGCATTAGCAAATGGCGGCTGTGTATATTGTGTTATTGAGGGAGAGGGATGATGCATGAGAGGAGACATGGCGAGCTAGAGAGGCTTCGCGTGGAGTTCCCCTAGCACAAGATGTATTTACAAGATTTTGGAGTTACGGGGTGGTTTTTTGGAGTAGTCGATTGAGGTGACATTGTTGCATAAGTAGATGAGAGATACATATGTCACAATCAATGGCATAGATTGAGTGGTGAAATATTTAGTTCTATAAATCCTGTATTTGTAGAAAGTGATAGTGATGATGAGATATGATATGTAGTGATGTAGCAATGTATAGGGTATTGCCCCTAGTGTTGACATTATTGTAGAGATTATTTTGAATTATTGATATATATATATATGGAATATTGGTGTATATTCATTATACTTGATGTTTATTGATATGTGATGTGATGATTGGTATGTGCATAATGTGTTGATTATTGTTATATTTGATGTGTGATGTTGATTTGATTTACATCGTGTAGTCATTGATGTTGAATAATAGATAATGATATGTAATGTGATCATAGATAGATAAGTGATGAGATAGTGTATGTGAGAATAAAAAATGTATGAAATGTAGTGATTATAATTGTTCCATTTAATAGATGAATGATGGAAAAATTATAATGTATGTATGGATAGAGTTGTGATGAATGATAAAGTATGTGTAAAATGAAAAATTTAATACATTATGTTAATGAGATAGTCATCAAAGTCTACTTAAGTGCGTGTTAGTATGATGAAGAGGGGGAAGGAGAATAGTGATTCCCCTAGTGTATAGATGATAAGGTTCATTTATATAAGACCCTTAGCGAGTTAAAAATGAACCATAAAGCAATAGTGTGTCATCGAGAAGTGATACGATAGTGTAAACTATTTGAATATATTGATATAATGCATAACAAGGAGATATGGAGAGGTTGTTACTATCAAAAATCCCTCAACAATCATGTAAGAAATGTAGGCATCGAGCGGTGGATGCATGTGGAGTGTAAGGATCATGAGTATATGAACTAAACCGCATGTAAGATGAGACGGTGCCAATGATGGGTTATGCAGGTGATGGGAAGTACAAATGTAGACAACTTACGTAGCTAATGTGTAGTAGTATCATAACACAACATATGAGATGGTGCAGTGGTGAATGGATGAGATGGAGAGTGCACATGAGAAAAAACCTATGGTGGTGGAAGAATAATGACCTTAGAAATAGATAAAGGAGATAACTCAACTGGAGTAACAAAATGCTTGTGTGGAAGTGGAGACATAGACCACTCATGAGAGAGAGATCCAAAGGAAATGACATCCTTATCTTCTAATTGTTATAATCGATCATGAAGGGAACAACAATCATTATCATGATGGCCATTGATATGATGATAGTTGCAATAAGGTCGATCACATTGGAGTTACAAGTGATGCAACACAGATGATATTAATTAGAAGGTATGTGAACAAATTTATTTTCAAGCAAGGCACGTAGCACATCATGAGGTCTAGCATGATGAGAAAAATGTAATGGCTCTGTGAAGGAGATGTATAAGTCTTAGGTGGATCCCGACATGGTGAAGAAGATAAAGGATTATTATACAATGGATAAGACTAAACTTTCTTGTGAGGTGGATTAAATAGACACCTAGGAGGACGCTCAATAGATGGAAGTGGAGAAGAATTTTATGGTAGGGTTGTAGGATAATGAGGAAGAGGATCTATGAAATGTCCAAAGATTGATATGCATCTCTAGGTCGATGACCTTATAACATAAAAGTGTGAATGATTCACATTCTTCATATTATAATCATTGTTTTAAATAAGGAATGAGGCCATGAAAAATATAAATTACTTTTCTAATTCAATGGGATGAAATACTAACTGATGTATGCAAGCATTGAAGTGCAAAATGTAATCAATGATAGGTTATGTTTTTCTTGTATGAAAGCTAGGTAAGCAATCATATGTAATTCTAGGGCCATTGTTAAGTATAAAGCATTAAAGGAAGGCATCTTCCATCTCACAATAGGTACTAATATATCCAAAAGGTAAATGTGTGTACCATTGGAGAGTGTCATTATGAAGATTATGGAGAATTTCTTTTAGCAATAATTAATCATTAGAATAAGAAGCCATAGCTAGACGATAATGCTTAAGATGTAAATATGGATTCCCATTACCATTAAAGCATGAAAATATATGTAACATCCCCATTTTAAGATACTAGAATAAGGGAAAAATAAAATTATACAACGTTCCCTGTTATGAATTATATAATTCAAACACACGTTCAAGTTTTAATAATTGTTCTCTGTCAATTGATGCGCTTTGGATCACACAATTTCCTTTTAAAACCAATGTTCTTTGTTCACATATTTGCAATATGTAACACACATTTAGTGCCATTCAATCATATAACGAGATACCATATGCTGCTGTTGAATGACTTGTAGAACTACCGATCTCCCATTTTATGGCTCGGAGTTTCAAAGATCTCTCATTTCATGACTCGGCGACTTACCAATCTTTCATGTTAATTCATGCATAGTATAATAAATATACAAGGTTCTCTTACTATTTCCGGTTATCAAAATGATCCATTTAAGAAGCCTATCTGAATATCTATTACTGATATTCATCTGACATCCTACATCTTAAACTAGGTGATTAGGACAACGCAACCAACACTTGTGATACTTTGGCCAAATATTTTCACATGCTTTGCATGATCATATTCTTGGATGTGTTACACATCATTGGAATACATGCTTCACCTCACTTCATCTATTATCTAGAATGGTCTTTCCTAGTCTCTTCTAGTCCTTCCATTTAAGGTCAAGCTTTAACCCCAATCAACAATATGGATGAGCATAGGAAGTTACTCATGGTAACTAAAGATACGTCAACATACGATGTCATCCCTAGATGACTCCGTGTCTAGTTACCTTTAGTCATCCGAGTCACTTCGTATGCATGATCACATTCCTATCCCCATCTAAGAACTTAGTATCCAACTTATGTAAACTTGGTGATTTTATTGAGAGGGCATTGTAATATGTCAGCTATAACATTGTGCCGTCATGAAGGCCCCGCCATCATGAAGACACTATATTGTAGCTGGCATTAGCCAACGTCCTATGGAATCCTCTCATCAAGAATACACATCCAACTCAATTGTGATTTGGTTATGATCTTAATATTTAAGATCAACTTTCAGCAGCCATGTTGATCCTTTATTCTCGTTCTTGTTATAGTTGTATGTAGCTAAGAGGGACTTAATCCGTCTTCTAGCTTACTACACATCTCCTCCTTTGTATCTTGAAGGGTTGCATTTTCTCTACTTGGTTCCTTTCTTAATCTTTGGACTAATCGCCCATTATCAATAAACTTAATAAGTTTAACCTATTAATCTTTACCAAGTTTTCCACAATCAGAAACAAATTCAAAATTCCATCTTATTAGACGTCATTTAATTGAGGTCTAATTTTAAATGAATTTATTCATTTATCCTCCTTAACCTTACATAGTTAAGGTCTGTTAACAATAGATATGTTTTCCCATATCCTTATTTTCTGAAATTTTAAACATTCGAGGCTATTAACGGAGTCCGAATATAAGGTTCGGCTGCTCCTAAGTTATTTGATATTCCTTAGCTTTCAAGATAATCCCAAATACCTTTCAATTAAGAGATCATGTTTACCTAAATCCTTTTTGATGTCAATTTAAAATTCATCTTAACCCAAGTATGAACTAATTACACATTTCAACGTAAAAGTTACATTTAGGTAAAGAATAGATGTTATTCCCTTTTAAATCCATCCATTAACATTTGAATAATTCCAAATCAAGGAATAATGTTATATTCTCAAACTTATTCAACAATATCAAACTGATACAGTCATTAAAAATATCACACTCGTACTTGTATTCATCCATCACCTTTACAATCTATACATTTGTTAGTCCAAATGACTGGACTTTGTTTATATTAAACAACATTACAACTCATAAGTTAGAAGAATGTAATTTCTTCTTTTCTCATTTCCTCGTAGAGGAGTAATAGTTATCAATTACAATCCATCTTCAGTCAATCAAAAGAAGTATCAGAAAACAACCATGTCTTCATTTATACTCAAGTTCCATCTGCAAAATTACTTGCATGGGTCAGTTCATTGAACTGAGCATATTAAGCACTTGTCATTAAAATGAAGTGATTTTAATTAACTGTCTCAATAAAATAACCCTGCTTTTATGAAACGTTAATATGAACATCATTCAAGAATTAAGTATCAAAAAGGATGACCAGCATAACAACTCAATCATCTAATTACCCTCCCAATCAGAAAAGATAGGATTACTGCCCTCTTTCCCAATAATTACTACAAGAAGTAATTTCCTTCAAACAGCCCAGACAAACATCTATAAGAACTAATAGCACAATTATGCATACTTGTTGTTCTAACATAAATGCTATCAAGTCCATTCTCTTACATTAGTTATAATTTCAAAAGATAAAATTGACTCATATTATAAACCGAATTACTTTCCTTTCCATTCATGCTACCCATTTGATTTCAAGAAATCAAACAATGATGAGAAAAGTAAACAAAAATAAAATGCAGATGCTTAAACCAAAGCAATACAAAATTCGTTCCATAATGATTACATAATTCCAACTGTATGAGAGAAGAAATGAACATTAATTCAAATTATCCATCCACACTCCCTTTCCTTTCCTCACGACTTTACTGAGAATTTAATCCAATGTGATATCAATCAATGATAACAGTCCAAAGAGAAGTAAATAAAATCAATAATTGAATAATAGAAAGAAGAATCATATTACTTCTTCTCACTGTCTAACCAAATATCCACTATTTAGAACAGACATAATCCAATAGTATGATTCATTCTGATTCGTATACTTCAAAGATCCCAAAACCTCTAAGCACAGTCATTTCCTTTAAATATTTCACTCTGAGACATTCACGTCTAGGTATAAACAAGCAAGAATGTATAGCTAGTTTTATCAGCAACATTTCATCAAAAACAAGCATTTCAGCTAGGCCTGAACAACAAGAATGTACAACTAGCTACGAAATCATGAGTTTCACCATATTGGTAAAAAGATTCATTTTCAAACATTCAAGGTAAGAA
The DNA here is from genome assembly GCA_018340775.1 of Taxus wallichiana var. yunnanensis. Taxonomy (NCBI): domain Eukaryota; kingdom Viridiplantae; phylum Streptophyta; class Pinopsida; order Cupressales; family Taxaceae; genus Taxus; species Taxus wallichiana. The sequence goes on from CM031240.1 coordinate 109,575,805, forward strand.
TCCCACTTCAGATTCGGTCTTGATGAAACAACAGAAGTCTAGAATGCAGTTTGAATATACACACACACACACACATATATATATATATACATATACTTTCATCATCGAGTCTAAAAGAGACCGAAATAGTAAACTCTATTCCATCCAAGATACCTAGATACTCGGTTCTAGAATTAGGTAAATAGTTCCTAAAACAAATTCTTTCACTAATTTCAAACCATTTACGGAGGCATTTAATTGTTTTAAATTGCGTAAGAGTAAAACGATGAAACAAGCCCACTATCCTAAATAATTTGTATCCTATGTACTGTAATACAACTAGAGAAAATAACTCAGGCATAGTTCCATCAAGCATTCTCACGTTTTTTTTAAAACCATTCACGCACAAAACTCAGAAAAAAATCTACATATCACTATCACTTCCATCAAACCGAACCCATAATGCACAATGAAACCCAATTACCATTACTTTCAGAATTTAAAACAGCAGAAAGAGAAAACTTGTTTCCTTAATAATTTCAGTAAAGAAACACTCATTTTCTTCAAAATACACAAGAATACCCAAGTCGAGTTCGTTTTATAATGACAGCTCAAACCAGAGGTCATATCGAATCCTTTTATCCTTCCATTTTTACAAGAATGTACAAAACTCAAAAAACAATACTCACATTATTGGTACATTCACCAACTTGAATCCATAATGGGTAATAGAAACGATTACACAATACTATCAATGAAGACTCATACAACAAAAACAGATTCATATCATTTACCCATTTTGCAAGAAATACTCAAGTTACATATAGCAAAGAAAATGACTCAACCCAAAATCACTTCAACATAATAGTAAAATCGAATAACCAAACCCAACCCTTCATAAGATCGGGGTGTTTTAATGAGACAATTAAGAAAAAGCAAATGGTTTAAGGAGAAGGGCTCAACATGCCTATAATTTTTCTTGAAGCTCGAAGAAAACCGCACCTACAGGAGCTATTCTTCTCCACGGTGACATCGATAAAGCTTTCCAAATAGTCCCGTAACTTCCACAAGCTCCAAAAATAGCCTAGCTTCTCCTAGAACAGAGGTAATAACCAAAAATAACAACAGGTTCGACAGAACCATGGAAGAACAAAATGCAGAGCAACTAAAATCCGATTGCACACAATAACAAAAAAATTTCCTTTTTCCTCTTTCCAAGGCGAGCTGGTTGCTAAGACCAAGGTCATTGAATGCATTGAATGTAGTGTTTTTTCCTCATTCCTCACACCACCGCCGACTTAGGTTGGTGAGTTTCCTTTTTCAAATTTCGCATGTAATTCCTTTTTTTTGCCACTTAGCTAGTTGGATGCCTCCAACTTTTTATTGTTCCCGCCAAACTTGGCGCTAAAACTTGTAAGGACATTATTTATTGTCCTAATAAATTTCTTACCTCCCCTTCCTTAGGTTAGGATTAGTCTAGGATTTTAATAGTCCATATCTAGGTCATTTGCCTAGTTCATAGGTTAGTAGGATGTACATCTATTTTCACCCTTATAAAATCTAAAATTCATATAGGATAGTAGTTAGGATATTAGATAAAACTTAGGGGTAGGTTAGGGTTTAATCCTATTATTTAATTAATTAGTTTCTAATCAAGTCCTTGCATGACCGACATTCATATTCAACACTATGCAGACGTTTCGTCCCATGTTCCACATACATGAGCCACCCGCATCCAGCCTTTATCGCCTTACGTGGTCTAGCGTTACACGGTGTGTGGTTCGAGAATCGAACCTTTTTCATTGGCATCTACGTACAGAGATATTTATACCTAAAATCGGTGCTTTGTGACATTTATATCAACCTTCGAGATGGTTTAAAAGTAGATCTACAAAACGATCACAAGAAGGTCATAGCATATGAAACATCTGTTGTCACATCAGCAATCACACAAGCAATAATAACTTTTGTCCCAAGTATCAAGTTACAAAGAACAAGGGTCCATATCAAGCACACATTCCTCTAAGATCAAAAGATGTGTCTTAACATATTTATCTTCATTTCGTAGTTACAACATCATGAAAGGTAATTACCATGATAACTTACAAAAAAAAACAATGCGTTACATTCCTCCTTCTTAAAGAATCATCGTCTCGATGATCAAATTAACCAATTCAAGGAGTTTCTAGGACAAAATTCAGTTATTGTCCTTCCATTCATAAGTTCATACCAAAAATGATTCACTCTTTAAAACAAGTGTTTTAAGACAACTGAAAAAAGACCAACAATTGTCTAAATTTCGTAGAATTATCAATTTTTTTACTTTTAATTTCGATCAAACAAGTATGGAAAAGCAGATCTCATTTCTTCGAGATTTTCCCAAGTTGCACTTTCTTCGCTAAACTGGTCCCACTGGACCTTACATTGATTCACTTCGCGATTTCTTAAGCACAACTGGTGAGTTCCCAGCACTCGAATGGGCTTAATCATGATTATTCCTGGGTCTTGGACCTACAAGGAATTCCAATTCAGCACATGTGATAAATCTGTTACGTATTTCTTAAGCAAAGAAATATGAAAAACATCATGCATTTGTGATAAAGCAGGAGGTAATGCTAGACGATAAGCTACAGGGTTGATTATTTCAACAATTTCAAAAGGTCCCACATAACATGGTGACAACTTGGCAGCCTTGCCAAAAGTTATTGAGCTCTTTTTCAGCTTAACTCAAGAAATACCTTCTCACCAAGTTTATAATTCCTATCAACCCGCTTTAAGTCTGCATAACTCTTCTACCTATTGGCAGCCTCCTTTAGATGTTCCCGAATCATTTTGATTTGTTGTTCCATTTCCTTGAGGATTTCTAGCCCAATTACCTCTCTGTCCTCTACGTTGTCCCAGCTAACAGGGGTTCTGCATTTTCTTCCATACAATGCTTCAAAGGGTGCCATTTTTAAAGAGGCGTGATATGTATTATTGTAGGCAAATTCAACCAACGGAAGGTATTCCTCCCATTTATACTACTGGTCCATGCAATACATTCTTAACATGTCCTCTAAAACTTGATTGACTCTCTCGGTCTGTCCATCCATCTCTCGGATGATATGCAGAGCTGAAGTTTAATTTAGTTCCCAAGGCCACATTAAGCGTTTTCCAAAACCTTGATGTCATCCTCGGATCTCTGTCCGATATGATCAATTCGGGTATTCCATGCAATCTAAAAATTTCATGTACAAATCTTCTTGCTAACACTGGTGCATCATCTTTCAAATTACCAGCAATGAAGTGTGCCACTTTGGTTAATTTGTTGACGACAACCAGGATGATATCATGCTTATTCCTTGACATAGGCAATCCTTGAATGAAATCCATCGTTATCACTTGCCATTTGTATTGTGGAATGCTGTGGGGATACAATAATCCAGCGGGATGCATATGTTCCGCCTTAACATGCTGACATTCCAAGCATTGTGTTACAAATTCCACCACATCCTTTTTCATTCCCTTCCAGAAGTATTGTTTCTTAAGATCAGCAAGCATTTTCGTAATGCCAGGGTGTCCAGAAAAAGGTGAATTATGAAATTCAGTTAACAATTTCCTTCTTAAATCATTTGCCAAGGGTATATAGACCCTGTTTTTGAATCTCAGAATTCCTTCGCTATCAAAGTGAAATCCTTTATACTTCACATCCTTTGGATCTGTAGCAAGTGTTGTTTTAACTTGCTGGAAATAAGGATCTGATTCCAAGGCATCTTTCACCTCATCCTTAAACTGAGTTCTTAATGTTATAAGAGCAGAGATGTGCTTCCTTCGACTCAGAGCATCTGCCACTCTATTTTCCTTGCCTTTGATGTAGCTTATATCAAAATCATACTGAGACAGAAATTCTAACCATCTTCGTTGTCTTGCATTCAAATTTGGCTGAGTAAAAATATACTTCAACCCCAGATGGTCAGTTTTTAACTCAAAAGGTTTGCCTAAAAGGTAATGCCTCCACATTTGAAGTGCATGTACAATGGTAGCGAGCTCTAGGTCATGTGGAGCATAATTCTGTTCATGTAACTTAAGCTTTCTACTTTCATAAGCTATGACATGGTTATTCTGTAACAGAATACCTCCAAGGCCTTCTCCCGATGCATCCGTTACAACCATAAAATTTCCATTTGGATCTGGTACAGTTAAAATAGGTGTTGTAGTTAACTGTTCCTTTAAATTTTTAAAGGCAGATTCACATTTTTCAGTCTAGACAAATTTCTTATCCTTCTTTTGCAGTGAAGTGATTGGGGCAACAATTTTTGAAAAATCCTTAACGAACTTTCTATAATATCCTGCCAAGCCCATGAAGCTTCTTACTTCATGCACGTTCTAGCGCAAGCCACTCGGTTATAGCTGCGATATTTGAAGTGCCTATAACTATTCTTTTTGCTTATAACGTGTCCCAAATAATGCACCTCTGCATCATAAAAGGAACATTTAGACAGTTTACCATACAACTTCCTCTTTCTTAAAACTTCCAGCACTACCCTTAAATGTTCTTGGTGCTCTTCGACATTTTTAGAGTATATAAGAATGTCGTCTAAGAATACAAGCACAAACTTGTCTAGGTATTCTTGAAAAATATTGTTCATCAGATTCATGAAGGCGGTAGGTGCATTTGTCAACCCAAAAGGTAACACCATGAATTCATAATGCCCGTACCTTGTTCTAAAAGTTGTTTTATGAATATCTTCTTCCTTTATTCTCAGCTGATGATACCCAGATCAAAGATCTATTTTTGAATAGACTGATGCTCCACGCATTTGGTCAAACAGATCATCAATCCTAGGAAGTGGGTATCGATTCTTAATAGTTTCCTTGTTCAACATTCTATAATCAATGCATAGTCTCAATGTGCCATCCTTTTTCTTTACAAAAATTACCCATGCTCTCCATTGTGAGACACTTGGTCTTATCAGCCCCTTAGTCAAAATTTCCTGTAATTGAGCCTTTAACTCTACCAACTCGAGCATGGTCATTCTATAAGGTGCCTTAGATATGGGTTCAGTTCCTGGCTTGATTTCTATTGCAAAGTCAAACTCTCGTTTGGGTGGAAGACCTGGTAATTCCTCCGAAATACATCACTAAAATCCCTTAATAATGGATATCTTTCCATGAAATCATTATCCTCCTCAGCATTTTCTATCATTTTTACTGCATACAAGGTGCAACCTCTATTTTTAGCCCTTTTTAGTTGCATAGTTGTTAGTTTCCTAACTGCAACTTCACGCTTTACACCTTGAATGACTGCTGCTTTCTGTAGGTCGTCAAAACAACAAATTTGTTTTTCATAACAGTCGACCTTTGCCTTATGTTCTACCAACCAGTTAACTCTAATAATGATGTCATATGATCCTAAGGAGTGACATACAGGTCAACTTCGGTGGAGAAACTGGGCAAATCAAGAATTGCCCTAAAAAGGCACATTTTGATTGTATGGACAACATTATTCCCATAATGCACTATCCATGTCTTATCCATTCATTCAGATTTTCTTTTTAATTTCATTGCAAGTTTATTAGAAATATAGCATCCAAAGTAGCTCCGAGATCGAAAAGTATGACTACAGTGTCTTGAATAACTTACCCGGAACTTCTATAGGCATAACTTGCTTTTCAGCTTGTCTGTTAGCCACTACAGGCGTGTATCCTATGCTGCTGATCGTGACCATCCTTCTTCAGAGGATAGTGACTCGCATAGTGGTCTTTTCCATAGTTGAAGTATCCTCCAACTAGCCCTTTCCTAGGCTCAAATTTGTTACCATCTTTGAAGTTATCATTCTGGCTTCCATAGGACTTTTGTCCATTGCCACTAACTTTTGCGAAGCTGTTCCACACACTATTTACAGGTTTGTTCATTACATATTTCTTGTTGTTATCTACAACAAAAAAATTTCACACCAAACCTTTTCCAAGGCCCCCTTTTGGGTGCAAGAGATGAAGAAGAGTTGGGAATCTTCTTCCTTATCTCTTCCCTATGAGCAGAAATTGCTCTCAATTTTTGTTCCTGTCTTATTTCCTTTTCGACAACTCCTTCCATGGTGGTTGGACCGTGGACATCCACTTCACCACCAATGATGGGATTCAGTCCCATTATGAACTTTCATATTCTGAACTTCTTGTCAGCTTGGTACTGCGGCACATACTTAAGGAGTTTAGTAAACCCTTCCCAGTATTCTGTCACCGTCAGCCTTCCTTGTGACCAGTTCTGAAATTCAGTCATTTTCCTATCAAAATAGAGTTGAGGCAGCCACCGTTGCCTAAAGTAACCCTTAAATTGATCCCAAGTTATGTCTAATTCGACAATATTCAACTTAACCTTATTGTTTTCCCACCATGATGATGCTTCATGAGAAATATGATATGCTCCCCATATTGCTTTGGTCTCCTCGGAGAAGTTTCTTATTACAAATTACTTCTCCATTTCACTGAGCCAATTGTCAGCTCCGTCCCCAAGGGTTGTTCCATCAAACTTTGGAGGACTTATTCTCTTTATGTCATTTGTAAGTTCAGCTACTAATCTTTCCCTTTTAGTTCCAGGATGATTAGGAGCATTCACATTGCTATTATCAACACCCGAGATTCCCTCCATTGGTGTTGTCCACAGGAGGTGGCTGATCATTTATATCAGCTTCTTCTTCCTCCTCTTCATTTCCCATTGACTGCTTTTTCCAGAACAGTCAAATGATCTCTCGTGTCTAGTAGGGCAGCAAGGATTTCATCCATCTTTTGAGCAGTAGCTGCTTCTCCACCCGGTAATGGGTTGTTCGCAGCATTTCTTCTTGTTCTGACCATTTTCTGTTCAATAAGAAAATGTAAACCTTATTAAATTGTGGACTCATTAGGTCCAAGAGCTGCAACCTTCAGCTCTGATACCAAGATGTAACATCCCCATTTTAAGATACTAGAACAAGGGAAAAAAATAAAATTTATACAACGTTCCCTGTTATGAATTATATAATTCAAACACACGTTCAAGTTTTAATAATTGTTCTCTATCCAATTGATGCAGTTTGGATCACACAATTTCCTTTTAAAACCAATGTTCACTGTTCACATATTTGCAATATGGAACACACATTCAATGCCATTCAATCATATAATAGATACCATATGTTTGTTGTAAATGAATCGCGAACTATAGATCTCCCATTTTATGGCTCGGAGTTTCAGCAATCTCTCATTTCATGACTCGGACTTACCGATATTTTATGTTAATTCATGCATAGTATAATAAATATACAAGGTTCTCTTACCGTTTTCGGTTATTGAAATGATCCATTTAAGAAGCCTATCTCGAATATCTCATTATGATATTCATCGACATCCCGCATCTTTAACTAGGTGATTAGGAAAACGCAACCATCACTTGCGATACTTTGGCCAAAGATTTTCACATGCTTTGCATGATCATATTCCTGGATGTGGTACACATCATTGGAATACGTCCTTCACCTCACTTCGTCTGTTATCTAGAATGGTCTTTCCTGGTCTCTTCTAGTCCTTCCATTTAAGGTCAAGCTCTAACCCCAATTAGCAATATGAACGAGCATAGGAAGTTACTCATGGTAACTAAAGATACGCAGACATACGATGTCATCCCTAGATGACTCCATGTGTCTAGTTACCTTTAGTCCTCCAGAGTCACTTTGTATGCGTGATCACAAACCTATCCCCATCTAAGAACTTAGTATCCAGCTTATGTAAACTTGATGATTTAATTCGGGAGGGCGTTGTAATATGTCAGCTATAACATTGTGTCATCAAGAAGGCCCCGCCTTCATGAAGACACTATATTGTAGCTGGCGTATGTTAATGTCCTACGGAATCCTCTCATCGAGAGTACACATCCAGCTGATCAATTGTGATTTGGTTATGATCTTAATATTTAAGATCAACTTTCAAAGCAACCATGCTGATCCTTTATTATCGTTCTTGTTACAGTTGTATGTAGCTAAGAGGGACTTAATCCATCTTCTAGCTTACTACGCATCTCCTCCTTCGTACCGAAGGGTTGCATTTTCTCTACTTGGTTCCTTTCTTAATCTTTGGACTAATCAGCCCATTATCAATAAACTTAATAAGTTTAACCTATTAATCTTTACCAAGTTTTCCACAATCGTAAACAAATTCAAAATTCCATCTTATTAGACATCATTTAATCGAGGTCTAATTTTAAATGAATTTATTCATTTATCCTCCTTAACCTTACATAGTTAAGGTCTGTTAACAATAGATATGTTTTCCCATATCCTTATTTTCTGAAATTTTAAACATTTGAGGCTATTAACGGAGTCCGAATATAAGGTTCGGCTACTCCTAAGTTATTTCATATTCCTTAGCTTTCAAGCTAATCGCAAATACCTTTCAATTAAGAGATCATGTTTACCTAAATCCTTTTTGATGTCAATTTAAAATTCATCTTAACCCAAGTATGAACTAATTACACATTTCAACGTAAAAGTTACATTTAGGTAAAGAAAAGATGTTATTCCCTTTTAAATCCATCAATTAACATTTGAATAATTCCAAATCAAGGAATAATGTTATATTCTCAAACTTATTCAACAATATCAAATTGATACAGTCATTAAAAATATCACACTCGTACTTGTATTCATCCATCGGCTTTACAATCTATACATTTGCCAGTCCAAATGACTGGACTTTGTTTATATTAAACAACATTACAACTCATAAGTTAGAAGAATGTAATTTCTTCTTTTCTCATTTCCTCGTAGAGGAGTAATAGTTATCAATTACAATCCATCTTCAGTCAATCAAAAGAAGTATTAGAAAATAACCATGTGTTCGTTTATACTCAAGTTCCATCTGTAAAATTACTTGCACGGGTCAGTTCATTGAACTGAGCATATTAAGCACTTGTCATTAAAATGAAGTGATTTTAATTAACTGTCTCAATAAAAGAACCCTGCTTTTATGAAATGTTAATATGAACATCATTCAAGAATTAAGTATAAAAAAGGATGACCAGCATAACAACTCAATCATCTAATTACCCTCCCAATCAGAAAAGATAGGATTACTGCCCTCTTTCCCAATAATTACTACAAGAAGTAATTTCCTTCAAACAGTTCCAGATTACAAACATCTGTAAGAACTAATAACACAATTATGCATACTGTTGTTCTAACATAAATGCTATCAATTCCATTCCCTTACATTAGTTATAATTTCAAAAGATAAAATTGACTGAAAATATAAACCGAATTACTTTCCTTTCCATTCATGCTACCCATTTGATTTCAAGCAATCAAACACTGATGAGAAAAGTAAACAACAATAAAATGTAGATGCTTAAACCAAAGCAATACAAAATTCATTCCATAATGATTACAGATTTCCAACTGTATGAGAGAAGAAATGAACATTAATTCAAATTACCCATCCACACTCCCTTTCCTTTCCTCACGATTTATCTTGAGAATTTAATATGTGATATCAATCAATGATAACAAATTCTAAAAAGAAGTAAATAAAATCAATAATCGAATAATAGAAAGAAGAATCATATTACGTTTCTCACTTTCTAACCAAATATCCACTATTTAGAAGAGACATAATCCAATAGTATGATTCATTCTAATTAGTATACTTGATATCCCAAAAAAATCTAAGCACAGTCATTTCCTTTTAAATATTTCACTCTACAGACATTCACGTCTAGGTATAAACAAGCAAGAATGTATAGCTAGTTTTATCAGCAACTTTTCATCAAAAACAAGCATTTCAGCTAGGCCTGAACAACAAGAATGTATAGCTAGCTACGAAATCATGAGTTTCACCATATTGGTAAAAAGATTCATTTTCAAACATTCAAGGTAAGAATCCCACTTCAGTTTGGTCTTGATGAAACAACAAGAAGTCTAGAATGCAGTTTGAATACACACACACACACACACACACACACACACACACACACACACACACATACATATACTTTCATCATCGAGTCTAAAAGAGACTGAAATAGTAAACTCTATTCCATCCGGCAGATACCCAAATACTCAGTTCTAGAATTAGGTAAATAGTTCTTAAAACAAATTATTTCACTGATTTCAAACCAATTATGGAGGAATTTAATTGTTTTAAATTGCGTAAGAGTAAAATGATGAAACAAGCCCACCGTCCCTAAAGAATTTTTATTCTATGCACTTTGTAATACAACCAGAGCAAATAACTCGAACACGCACGTTCCATCAAGCATTCTCATGTTTTTTTTTAAAACCATTTACGCATAGAACTCGAAAAATAATCTACATATCACTATCACTTCCATCAAACTGAACCCATAATGCACAATGAAACCCAATTACCATTACTTTCAGAATTTAAAATAGCAGAAAGAGAAAACTTGTTTCCTTAATAATTTCAGTAAAGAAACACTCATTTTCATCAAAATACACAAGAATACCCAAGTTGAGTTCGTTTTATAATGACATCTCAAACCAGAGGTCATATCTAATCCTTTTATACTTCCATTTTTACAAGAATGCATAGAACTCGAGAAAACAATACTCACATTACTGGTACATTCACTAGATCGAATCCATAGTGGGTAATAGAAACAATTACACAATACTATCAATGCAAACTCATACAAAAAAACATATTCATATCATTTACCCATCTTGCAATAAATATTCAAGTCGCATATAGCAAAGAAAATGACTCAACCCAAAATCACTTCAACATAACAACAAAATCGAATAACAAACCCCCCGCCTTCATAAGAGTAGGGTTGTTTTAATGAGACGATTAAGCAAAAGCAAACGGTTTAAGGAGAAGGGCTCAACATGCCTGTAATTTTTCTTGAAGCTCGAAGAAAACCGCGCCCACAGGAGCTATTCTTCTCCACGGTGACAGCAGTAAAGCTTTCCAAATAGTCCCCTAACTTCCACAGGCTCCAAAAATAGCCTAGCTTCTCCAAGAACAGAGGTAATAACCAAAAATAACAGCAGGTTCGACAGAACCATGGAAGAACAAAATGCAGAGCAACTAAAATCTGATTGCACACAATAACAAACAAATTTCCTTTTTCCTCTTTCCAAGGTGAGCTGGTCGCTAAGACCAAGGTCATTGAATGCATTGAATGCAGTGTTTTTTCCTCATTCCTCACGCCACCGCCGACTTAGGTTGGCGAGTTTCCTTTTTCAAATTTTGCATGTAATTCCTTTTTAGCCACTTAGCTAGTTGGATGCCTCCAACTTTTTCTTGTTCCCACCAAACTTGGCGCTGAAACTTGTAAGGACATTATTTATTGTCCTAATAAATTTCTTACCTCCCCTCCCCTTATCCTTTCCATCCACATGGGTCTATGCGTCCCCTTCCTTAGGTTAGGATTAGTCTAGGATTTTAATAGTCTATATCTAGGTCATTTACCTAGTTCATAGGTTAGTAGGATTTACATATATTTTCACCCTTATAAAATCTAAAATTCATATAGGATAGTAGTTAGGATATTAGATAAAACTTAGGGGTAGGTTAGGGTTTAATCCCTATTATTTAATTAATTAGTTTCCAATCAAGTCCTTCCGACTGACATTCATATTCAACACTATGTAGGATGTTTCATCCCATGTTCCACATACCTGAGCCACCCACATCCAGGCCTTTATCACCTTACGTGGTCTAGTGTTACAATGGTGTGCGGTTCGAGAATCGAACCTTTTTCATTGGCATCTACGTACCAGATATTTATACCTGAAATCAGGTGCTGCAACATTTATATCAACCTTTAGTCTGGTTTAAAAGTAAATCTACAAAGTGATCACAAGAAGGTCATAGCATACGACAAATCTGTTGTCACATCAGCAATCACACAAGCAATAATAACTTTTGTCCCAAGTATCAAGTTATAGCAACAAGGGTCCAGATCAGCAACACATTCCTCTAAGATCAAAAGATGTGTCTTAACATATTTATCTTCATTTATGTAGTTACAACATCATGAAAGGTAATTTCCATGATAACTTACAAAAAAAACAAGGCGTTACAATATAGGCATAATAAAATCCTTATGGAATGCTAAATTATGAATCTTTTTTTGGAATAGGGTTCCATGTAAAGAATTGTTATCGATAGAAGCATAATAGGATTTTCTTTCAAGTGTGAGAGATTGGAACTAATATTTTAATTGACCAACAACATGCATGATTGATAAGATATCATATGATGGAATTATAGAATATGTAGATGGTGTATTGATCAATTATTTTTTCCATTATGAGTGATCATAAGGATGTCAAGAGAAGAAGTATAAGATATCAATGCTAAGGGCACACTAGATATAAGTGTTGAAGAAGTAATAGGAATTGAAGTAGTAGAACAAGCATCAAAAGGTTTAGTAGGATATGAAGTAATGGAAGGAGATGAATCATGAATGTTACTTGAGAAAATCTCATAAGAAGATGAAAGCAAAGTAGAAAATTCACATTCAGTAGTATGCAAAGAAGTAGAATCATTACTATTATGTGGTTCATCAATATCAAACAAATATTCAGATGTATCATCAACATATACTTTGGAGGAGGAGAACTAGCATGCAATGAATTATTAGAAAAAAATTAAAAATGGAAGGAGTATGAGATGGAACTATTAAATCATCCCGACTAGTGTGAGAAACAACATCATACACATTTTTTATTTTCATCTTGTTTTATAGATAATTCCTTATCATCAAGATTAAGCATAAAAATGATAATAGCATTATCTAAAGTCTCAGTATAAATAGAAGAAGGAGGAGTACAGAGTTAACCGAGTAACAATGTCTACAACTAGAAAATAATACCGATCAAAACAATGTTGATGGTAGAATTATCAAATCTAGTAGGCACATTACATTCTTAAGCTAATAGTTTCCTTTGATTATAAACTGGAAGAATAATGTTATGATATAGAGAACTAAGTTCAGCTATGGTTGCTTCATTATAGATAGGATTAATGCTCACATGAGGCATGAATATCCTAGGAGGAGAAGAGTTATCCTTAGCCATTAGGGTTTTAGTGGATCCTAGGGAAAGTAGTTCTAAGCTACGGGTTTACCAAAATTATTTAAATAAAATCTAAATGAAAATATCTTCTATAACTAGTATACAATGAAATACAAGTGCTTGGAAATTTATTTGATCTTTATATGAAAGAAAATGCAAGAGATAAGTCAGTTATATTAATTATGCTTATCCCAAAATAAGTATGAATTGGATAATGTGATGGAATAGGAACACATAATGTCATAATCGGGCTCATAGAAATTGTAGAGATACTCGCAATGCCTTGACATGGGTACCTAGGTAAGGTTGGGGGTTATTGAGAGCACCCAAGACCTCTGTGGGGGCATTGGGGTCTACAAAAATGGTCGGAACCTAGTTTTGATATTATTGCTAGGGCTTCACACTTTTTTTTCTTTTGGTCACCTTTATGTCACACTTGGATCGTGAGGGTACCTATAAAACTACACACAAATATCCTCTTGTAAAACACTAAAAGAAACAAATCTTAAGAAAGAAATATGGAAAATAAGGGGTTAGACTCTCCTTAGCTTTCACAATGATGAACTTATGACTGAGAATTGCACTACATCTTAGACCCAATGTAATTTTATGCGCTTGTGTGTGCAATAGTGTTCCTAGGTCTCCTTGTGCCAATGATGCCAAGAAAGTAGGCAGTAGCTAGATAAAATTCAAATGTGTGGATGGAATAGAATGAAGTCCCCTTATTATGTAGTGTGTATGTAGAATAACACACCCAAATGAGGTCCCTTGAGATATGTAGATATATAGCACTTGATAAGAATTCCCTTCCATTATAATGGTATGTATGTTATGTTTATATAGGTCTCTCTTGCTTGAATTTCAACACTAATGACCTGACATGCTAAATAATAGCTCAGGATATGAGTGGGAAAACTAAAAATACCAACCTCAAATGTCAAAAATAAAATCAAACATAGGGCATGGACACTCGGGATGGACAGGAGCACTTGGGTGGTAGTTTCTAATCCTAGGTGTCAGCTTCTAGAGACAAATAGTGACAAATAAGTGAAGACCGACTGAGATGGATCCATGTGAAATGACTAGAACTGGGTGTAGGAGGGAAAAATGTGAAAGAAAAAAAGAATATAAACCAACAAAACAAGTAGATGAACTAAATAATGGTTCACTAGTGAATACGTTTCTTAGGAAATATCCATATATAAAACAACATATTTGGTGGTATAATAAATAGTAGTAAGTGTGTGATTTTTTTTTCAATCTATAATGATATTAATGGATTCATCAGGAAATTGTTCATGAGGTAGTTGGTTTTCTAGGAGATGGGATTTGACGATTTGATCAACGATAATGTGTCCTTTAATGGAATTTTGTAGAATAAATTCAAGGTAAAACTCGGTCATAAGTATAAGCCACGAGTAATGTGGTCACTATGATTAAATTTAGAGTACATGGTTTTAAGTGGGCTAAAAATGGTAATGATGTAAGCCTTGTGATTGAGTAGATAATGGTGTAGTTTGAAAGTTGCAAAGTACAAGACACAACACAACTTTTTGGCTTTGGTATAATGAGCTTTGTATTCATGGGGACTATGGCTTATATAGTAAATGGTCTACTCATGACCATACTTGTCTCGATGAGTGAGCATGCCACCCAAGGCATGATCATTCATGGATATATAAAGGTATAAATCCTCCCCTTTTCATGGAGGCTCAAAAATAGGTGGCAATGGGAGATATTATTTAAGGTCATCAAAGGCATTTTAACAATCATGGTCTTATATGATAATAACATATTTTTGAAGGAGATGATGAAAGGGTTGGAAGTGATATGTAACATTCCCATTTTAAGACTTTAGAAACAAGGGAATTTTTATTTATTTTTAAAACTTAATGTTCTCATTTCTAAATATAACATCATTTAGAACACACATTCCATGCCAATCAATCTCATAACAGATAACCATATGTAGTTGTAATGAATCGGTATTCTAATGATCTCTCATTCCATGACTTGGTTATCAACCAATCTCTCATGTTAACTTAAAGTATAGAATACTTTATGTATACTACGTATAATTGGTTCTCTTACCCTATTCCAAGTACTGAGTGATCTGTTTAAAGAACCTATCTGAATATTTGTTACCAATATTCATCTGACATCACGTTGCTTTAAACTAGGTGACATAAGACAATGCAACTAACAGCTTACGATACTTTGGCCAAATATTTTCAACATACTGTTCATGTTACTATTCCTAGATGACATACTTGTCATTCTAGAATACGTCCTTCACCTCACTCTTCTATTATCTAGAATGGTCTTTACTGACTAACATCACTCCAATTGCCCAAGGTTTAACCCTACTCTAGGTTAGAAACATAATTTATTATAGAAATAAGCTCATGATGACTTAAGGTATATGGGCATACTCGGTTGACCTAAGTCAACCATATGTGCTGAAGTACCCTGAGTCATTGAAGGCTACTACCCATCCTAAAAATGCTACTAACTTGACCTAGAGAGAAACTAAGTTCAAGTCTAGATGTGTGTAAATCTAGATGAACAAATATAGAAGGGTGTTGCCACATGTCAACTACAACACTATATCATCGAGAAGTCCCAAGACTTCTCGAGGGTACACCTCTCTGTAGTTTGCATGTGCCAACATCCATTAGAACTGATTCATCAAGATGTACGTACCCCCTTAGTGGTTATTAATCATAATTAAATTGGATTAAGATTCAGATTTTAGAAACCATGCCTAACCCTAATTCCAACATTTATTAAGTTCTTTACCCATACCTATCCTAATTAGATATGCGGAACTTCATTAATTCAAGTTTGCATTGTTTTTTATTAACATGGCATAACAAGCAGTTATCCCAAAAATAGGATAGCAAACATCAACATTTAATTCCTAATGTAACTTAGTTGTCCAAATCAAGTGTGACATCCACGTAGATTCAACTAGTGTTTACTTTATAAATGTAGTTATAAAGATTAATAATCAAAACCACTATTCATTTTATCTTTCATTCTTTAGGAGAGGAAGAGTCTTCCTCTACATGGTTAAATGTTAGTTTAAACAAAACCTTTTTATCATTCATTACTCTTATAGTTTAATTGTATATCCCAAGCATATTTCATTATTAAACTATAGTTGTGTAGCTAGAGAATGACATCTTTTACAATTTAACAAGTTCATTATAATAAGGGAGATTATACTATCTCCTTAATCCAACTCATTATCTGATAACAACAATAGTATACATAGATATAAAGAATACCGCAAGGATATCACTATTATTTCCATCATACCAGTACAAAGTATACACATCACAAATTGTATTCCAACACAAAACCTTTCAATTCATGACTTTAAATATACTTTTACAAGACTATGCATTTCAGACATTCTTCATGTCAATCATAATTAAGATCTTAAAAGAACATCACTTTCCCATTCCAATACATCTCAATAATGATTCAAAACTCTTTACATAAGATCCATAATTAAATAAACCAATGCATCATAAAATTTCTTGCCTTCTTTTATCACTTATAATGTCCATCTACAAAAATTGCTAGCACGGGTCAGTTCAATGAACTGAGCATGATAAGCACTAAGCATTAAAGTAAAGTGCATTCCACTAATTGTTCCATTAAACAATTCTGCTTTAATGAAACAATTAATGTACATCATACAAACAATCATAAGTAATAACACCCAGGAAAGAAGCACAATTAAGAGTTTGAATTCACTATTAAGAAAAGAGCATAATATAATTCTGCAACACCTACATTTATATCATATGGTTTAATTGATCCTATCAATTACTTTAAAACAATCAACAAGTTTTGTCATCCAATTGCTTCATGATTTCATAAGAATAGAAATACACATTTACCTTTTCTAAGCAGCAACAAAAGTTAGTTACAACATTAGCTCATATTAATATGCTTCATCTTTCCACATAAACAAAAGAAGAGAATCAATACATACTTATTCCCCATACACAAATCATCTGAAGGATAGAATCAGGTTTAGATCACACAACACTACCTCAGTCCAATGATAACAATATAAGGAATCCATAAATAAAGAGACAACATCTAAACAAGAATCCCAATTCAATCCAAGAAGATTAGGAAACAAAACAGTCTAACTGAAAGTCTTACTAACTTCTATATGTTAGTAGATATAATTCAAAGGTCAGAAACCAGACTGTCCACAAATCCAAGCTAGACTCAATAGAATAAATCTCTTATCCAATCCATCCAAGAAGTTTCCATCTCAGAAGAGAATCAATTAAAGAGAAGTTCAATCAATGAACTTATACAATCAACAGAAAAAGGATCTCAAATAGAAAAGGACCCAATCCATAATTCATTTCATTTATACTATGAAATGAATTCCCTTATCTAATTCAAACTTAGAAATTCTTTAACTAGTTCCCAAAAGAGATCACAAAACTGAATGCACAGTCAAAGAATGCACACTAAAAACTTTCCACTACAAATCATACAAACTGGTTTCCTATTTGCATTCCCTAAACTCAAGTTCAAATTCAAATATCGAAACAAAGTACATAGTACAGTCCCTAATAGTATACTATCCCAAAGAGATCATATTCAATTCTCTTTTTAAAACTGGAGACTCGTTCAATGAATCCAATAAGGAACAGAAATCTATAGTAGTGAAAGATACACAAGGATCACTACATCTCACGAACTCAAAGGACTGAATTCCCATTACAAGGCATCAACAACTTAATGCAAATGAGTAAGTAGTTCGCGATCCCAAATAAGAACAATATTACAAAGCATTCTAAACAGTGATATTGTATCCTTTCATACAACACTTAGTATGCTAGGTTTTAGATTCAACATTCTATTAAACCTAAGAATCAAATAAAAGATCATAAGAGAGTAAGAAAACTAAATAATATGTTTAAGACAAGTACTTGTCCCAAACTTACTTCCAACTCGACTGAACCAGAATCACCACAAGACTTTAGAATTTTAGTTTAAAAGATTATGACAGGAAAGTAATTGTTTCAACATCTAAAACAAGAAGGAAAGTAAATAATACATTTCCATAACCTCAAAATTTTAATGACTGATAAAAACTAACTAAAGATCAACCAAACCCGAGAATAAGATATCGTTCCATTCCATTTATTAATGAGAAAAAATAGTCTAAAAGGGAGATGTAAAATAACTATCCCTCTCAAGAAGATAAATAGAGGAGATCTCAAAAAGAGGTTACCCGGTCTACTTCCAACCAAAACAAAACTCTTAAGACCCTATTGAGCAGATAGTCAAAAATGGATTTAAAGATTTTTCACATCCACAATACCAACAATACTCCAACTCAAATTACAAGTATAGATTCAAACCCGTCGACTCCAACTTGAGTTCGAAACAATCAAGAATTGAATACCAATACAAAGGTTGAATAGAAGCTTCAACAAAAGTTTAGAACTTCACAAGCTTCTAATATTGGCTCAGACAAGCACGAAGTTCAAATACGAGCCTAAAGAAAAACAAAAATCCCTAAATACAAGCTTATAAAAACACCAATGCTCTATTATGAGTTCAAGCAGTTTCAAATCCTTGAATAAGATTAAACTTCTAGCTCAGAGTATATGTATAGAACAAAACTCAACAACTCGACTACCAATTCAACATTCATAAGAATTGAATAAGAGTACAATGTTGAATACAAAGATTCAACCAAAATTTCATATCTACACTAAGTTCCATTTAGTCCAAAATAAACACAAAGTTTCATGAAAATCTCATAACAAATCACGAAGCTTCAACACAATCTTAGAACAACCAAAAAGCTCCACTACAAGCTCAACAAAACACAAGACTAAAATAGAGATTTAGAACCATACAAGAAACAAATCCAATTCAGTCAACATTAATCTCAAATTCAAGTTGTAGATCTTTAAATACCAGTTCACATGAATATCACCATTAAAATAGAACAGAGAAATTTCCCCAAAAACTATCATTACCAGCAATGGATTTACATTCCAAAAACTGTAGAGATTCCATAAAACATGCAAGTAAATAACCAGACACATCATGCAAAAATAAATCTCAAGTGAGTAGAATTGTTTTAAGGAATCATTTAGAAGAAAGAAATAAATCTTAATGGGTAGAGCCTATCATGCCCGATAGTACCTCTACTAATTCGAAGGAGTCTTCTAGCCGAGTTTCCAACCCTTTTTCTTCTCCACTACGGATCAACAACCAAACAATTCTTCTTCCAATGTCTCTCGATACATTCCCTTGATAAAAAATAGACCGAGATAACCCAAAAATAGGAAAGAAAAAGAAGAAATCAAACTACTGGTTCAAAACTTCCGATAGCTCCATGCGAGAGAAAAATTCGCGAGGAATGAAAAACTAAATAAACTCTCAAAAACCCACCTCTCGTGTTTCCAAGATATTTTGCACACAAAAATTGAGATTCATTAATGCCATAACTCCAAATTATCCCACTTATCTCTCCTTACCACCGCCTCCCAAAACGAGTACTAATTCTAAATCAACATGCAATTCCATACTTAGCAAAGCCTCCACATAAGCCCCACTAAAATTTAACTATCCCTTACCAAACAAGTGGTACTTTCCTTCATTTAAATCCAATCAAATCAAATAAATCTATTAGAATCGTCACCATAGTGACATGCGACCTTAGGCCCCTTTCAAATAATTTAGGCTAAATTTCCCAAAACTTAGGTTAGTCAAAAATCATTTCATAGATAATTTCCTTAGGTTTATAAACATTGCCATAGGTAATACCACCTTAGGTTATAACAAATTCACAACCGTTAGTTTTAGGCATTAGGTTAATATCGTATAGTATCACCATAGTAATCTCCCCTTCCCTTATTCATTTAGCACAAGAGCTTAGGTTAGGTCACCCCCAACACAATAGAATAACAAGCCAAGGTCAAATTACAACCCAATTGAATAGACGTAGATAAGAAGTAGGTGTTCTTACCTAGCTTAGGATACTCGTTAGGATTATCCTTAAGTTTTTAGGATCTTGATCCCCTTCATAGTCATAAGATGACTATATTTTGTTTATGCCAATAATGTCCTGCGGAGATCAATCCTAGAGACCCAAGCACAAACTTACAACCGAATGAAGACATGATCACTCAAGTCCAAAGAACTTGTAACATACAAAGTTCAGTCCACTATGTCTCTCAACCAATGAATGTCAATTTACCATTCATTCCATTAAGAAGATTTAAAACATTCCTTGGATCACTGAAATTGATCCAAGGATGAGTCAATACAAGAGATAAGTTTTCAACTCTCAAAACTAGATTGCATCTTATCAATAAGAAGTGAAAGTGAAATCTTGTAATTCATAACATTTCAGTCCAATGAATCCAAGAGTATAAATGATTTATCCATAACAAGCATGATTTTCAACAATCAAGGAAACACACCTCATTCAAGAAAATCACATGCCAATGCTTGTAATGCAAAGAGAAATATAACAGTTTGTTCAAGGTGTTACATACTTCCCTCCTAAAAATAATCATCATCTCGATGATTATCTCATTTAATCATTACATCCAAGACAATAAAATTATTCACTTCCTTATCATATGTTTACAACAATATCCAAATTTAAAGTTCCATAAATCAACATTCACATAGCTATTTATCAAAAAAATAGTTGTCTATCCATAACTAGCAAACTTATTGGCATATAAAAATAAAACCACAAATTTTTATCACTCATCATAGTCAATTCTGATCAAATAAATATGGAAAATCAGTTTTCATATCCTCTAATTTTTCCTAATATGCACTTTGTTCATTAAACTAGTCCCACTGGACCTTACATTGACTTATCTCATGATTTCTTAAATGCAATTGGTGAGTTTCCAGCACTCGTATGGGTTTAACCACGATTATTCTTGGGTCTTGGACCTGCAAGGAATTCCAATTTAACACATGTGATAAATTTGAAACATATTTCTTAAGCAAATAAATATGGAAAACATCATGTATTCATGACAAAGTAGGAGGTAATGCTAAACGGTAAGCTATAGGGTTGATTACTTCAACTATCTCAAAGGGTCCCACATAACGAGGTTATAAGTTGGCATCCTTGCCAAAAGTTATAGAGCTCTTTTTCAGGTTTAACCCGAAGAAAGAATTTCTCACCAAGTTTAAATTTCCTGTTAACCCACTTTAAATTAGCATAACTCTTTTGCCTATCTACTACTTCTTTCAAGTGCTCATGAATCATTTTAACTTGCTGTTCCATTTCAGTAAGAATTTTAGGTCCAATTACCTCTCTATCCTCAATGCTATCCCAACTAACAGGGGTTCTGCATTTTCTTCCGTATAATTCTTCAAAAGGTGCCATCTTAAGAGAGGCATGATATGTGTTAATATATGCAAACTCAACTAGTGGAAGGTACTCTTCCCACTTATATTGTTGGTCCATATAATACATTCGTAACATATCCTCTAAAACTTGATTAACTCTTTCAGTCTGTCCATCCGTTTTTGGATGATATACGTAACTGAAATTCAGATTAGTTCCCAAATTTTCATTAAGCGTTTACTAAAACCTTGACATCATTCTAGGATCTCTATCCAATATGAGTAGTTTAGGCACTCCATGTAATCTGAAAATTTCATGAACACATATTTTTTCCAAAGAGAGGAGAACCATCCTTCGATTACCAAAGAATAAAATGTGGTACCTTTGTTAGTTTATCAACCAATACTAGAATAACATCATATTTATTTCCGACATAGGAAACCCTTGTACAAAGTCCATGCTAATCACTTGCCACTTGTATTGTGGTATGTTATGAGAATACAATAAACCGGCGAGGAGCATATGTTCTACTTTAACACATTGACATTCAAGGAAAAGTGTCACAAAATCAATAACATCCTTTTTCATTCCTTTCAAGAAATATTGTTGCTTTATATCATCAAACATCTTTGTAATACCAAGATGTCTAGAAAAGGTGAATCGTGAAATTCTCGCTAACAATTTCTTTCTTAAATCATTTAGAGAAGGTATGTATACCTGTTTTCAAATCTTAAGATTCCTTCGTTATCAAGGTGAAAACCTTTTTACCTCAAATCGTTCATATTTGCAGCAAGCGTTGTCTTTACTTGCTTGAAAGTAATAATCGACTCCATAACACTTTTTACTTCATCCTTAAACCGAGTTCTCAATGTTATAAAGGTAGAAATGTGTTTCCTACAACTTAGAGTGTCACCACCCTATTTTCCTTATCCTTGATATAACTGATGTCAAAATCATATTAATACAAAATCTAACCATCTTTGTTGTCTTGCATTTAGATTTGGCTGAGTGAAAATATACTTCACCTAAGATGATCAATTTTCAATTTAAAATATTTACCAAGAAGGTAATGCCTCCAAACTTGTAGTGCATGAATAATGGCAACAAGCTCTAAATCATGTGGAGCATAATTCAACTCGTACTTTAATTTTCTACTTTCGTAAGCTATGACATGATCATTTCCTAACAAAATACCTCCTAGACCTTCACCAGAGGCATCAATTACCACCATAAAATATCCATTAGGATCTGCACTGCTAGAATAGGCGCTTTGAAGTTAACTCGCTTCCTTCAAATTTTTGAATGCAATTTCACATTTCTCACTCCAAACAAACTTCTTACCCTTATTTTGTAAAGAAGTTATTGGTGCATCCACCTTAGAAAAATCTTTTACAAATTTTCTATAGTAGCTAGCAATGCCCATGAAGCTTCTAACTTCATGTACATTCTTTGGTGTAGGCCACTCAGTTATAGCTACAATTTTATAAGGATCTACAATAATTCCATTCTTACTTATTACATGTCCCAAATAGTGCACTTTTGTGTCATAGAAATAACATTTAGATACTTTACCATATAACCGTCTCTTTCTCAAAATTTTAAAAACTATCTTCAAATGCTCATGGTGTTCCTCAATACTTTTAGAATATATGAGAATTTTGTCTAAGAATACGAGCACAAATTTTTCCAAGTATTCTTGAAAGATATTATTCATTAAATTCATAAATGTTGTAGGTGTATTTGTTAATCCAAAAGGTAAAACCATGAACTCATAATGTCCATACCTTGTTCTGAAAGCTATTTTATGAATGTCCTCATCCTTAATCTACAATTGATGATATCCAGATTGAAGATCTATCTTAGAATATACCGATTCTCCATGCATATGATCAAATAAATCATCAATCCTAGGGAGTGGGTATCTATTCTTGATTGTTTCTTTGTTTAACATTTTGTAATCAATGCACAATCTAAGTGTTCCATCCTTCTTTTTCACAAAAATTACAGTGCTCCTAAGGTGAAACACTTGGTTTAATCAAAAATTTAGACAAAAGTTCTTGAAACTAAGCCTTAAGCTCTACTAATTCTATAGTAGTCATTTGATACGGTGCTTTAGAAATAGGTTCGGTTCCAGGATTGATCTCAATTGTGAAATCAAACTCCCTTTTGGGTGGAAGACCTAGAAATTCTTCTAGAAACACATCACTGAAGTCTCATAACAATAGATATCGTTCCATAACATCACTATTCTCTTTAGTTGTTTCAGTAATTTTTACTGCATATAAAGTGCAACCTTTATTTTTGGCCTTTTTAAGTTGCATAGTTGACAGTTTTCTAACAGAAATATCACGTTTCACACCCTGAATCTCTGCTATTTTCTACAGGTCATCTAAACAACTAATTTGCTTTTCAAAACAGTCCACTTCAGCCTTATGTTCTACTAACTAATTAACACCTATGATTACATCATAAGACCCCAAAGGTGCAACATAAAGTTCAACTTTAGTGGAAAAGCTAGGTAAATCAAGGACTACTCCAAAAATACACATACTAACTGTATGAACAACATTGTTTCCATAATGTACATCCCATGTTTTATCCACGTTTCCATCTTTTCTTTTTAGTTTTGATGCTAATTTACTAACAATAAAACATTCAAGATATCTCCGGTGTCAAAAAGAATAGTTATAGGTAAACCAAATAACTTACCCAGAACTTCTATAGGCATGTCCTGTTTCTCAACCTTCTTATCATCTTTTGTAACGTGTATCTTGTGTTGCTGATTACGATTGTCCTTTTTCAAAGGGCATTGATTTACATAATTATCTTTGCCACAGTTATAATAGCCTCCTATAGGTTCCTTCCTAGGATCGGGTTTCTTTCTAGCCTTAAAGTTATCATTCTAACCTCCTTAGGACCTCTCGTCATTATTATTGCTCTTGAAAAATTTGTTCTCAGGCATTACCAACAAACTTGTTTGTTGTTGATTTATTATTATTATCAGATGAAAACTTACTTTTCATTCCAAATTTCTTCCATGGTCCTTTCTTAGGTGCAAGAGATGATGAAGAGGAGTTGGGGATTTTCTTCCTTACTTCCTCCTTATGAGCATAAATTTCCTTCAATTTTTGTTCCTGCCTTATGGACTTTCAACAACCCCTTCAATCATGGTTGGGCTATGAACATTCACCTCCCTCTTATAACAAGATTCAATACCATGATGAATTTCCATATCCTGAACTTCTCATCAATTTGGTACTGAGGTACATACTTAAGGATTTTAGTAAACCGCTCCAAATACTCAGTTACAGTTAGTTTTCCTTGAGCTAAGTTCTAGAATTCAGTCATTTTCTGATCATAGTAAAGTTACAGTAGCCAATGTTGCCTAAAATAGCCTTTAAATTGATCCCTTGTGATATTAGTTTCATCATTGTTTAACTTAGCCTTACAGTTATCCCACCATGAAGATGCCTCATGGGAAAGATGATATGCTTCCCATATCGCGCTTTGTTTCTTCCGAGAAATTCCTTGTTGCAAAGTATTTCTCCATCTTGTTGAGCCAATTCTCAGCTCCATCCCCTAATGTGGTGCCATCAAACTTGGGTAGACTTATCCTTTTTATATCATTAGTGAGTTCAGCTACCAGCCTAGCCTTTTTGTTCTTAGGCTAAACAAGTATGTTCACATTGTTATTATCAACACCTACATTAGCATTGTCCTCATGAGGTTGTTATTGTTATCCAAAATTCACCCCTTAACGTAATTTTGATAACATGCATCAAATTCATTAGTCCCAAGAAATTATATTGATTCAGGGGTGAAAAGTTATGTTTTGAGGGTCCCATCAGATTTTTTCTAACTCCCCGTCCAAGTAGAAGAGAGCAAGTTCGAGAAAATGTAAAAATTGCAAAAAAAAAAGCTCGGGCTAGGAAAATCACGAAAATGGCTAAGTCCTAGTCCAAAGCGGTCCTTGGGACGGTTGGGACAAAAGGCGCGAATTGACCGAAAGGCCGCCAGTGGTCTCGCACACAAAGATTTGGGACATCCGGGCCAAAGGGATGCATGGGACGCGAAATCAATCGCCGAAAAGTTAAAAAATTGACTAATCACTGTTAAACAGTATGCAGGGATGCGCGGGACAAAAGTACACGAACCGCCAAACCGGCGAAATGAGTCAAGGCAGCCCGGAAACAGTTGGGCGAAAGTACGTGAAGTATGCGAACCATCCAAATCAGTTGAAATGAGAACTTTCGATGCAGGGACAAATGGGACAAAGGGCGTGAACCGCCGAACTCAAGGCGAATCGGGAAAATTTGTCCCAGACAGTCCGGAAGCAAATGGGACATCTAGGCGCGAGTATGTGAACCGGCCGGTTCAGCCAAAATAGGAACTTCAATCTCGGGACAAATGGGACAAAGGGACGCATGGGACGTGAAAATCCGAAGCGGCCGAAGGCAGAGGAGAAAAGTCAACATTTGACCCGTGGAACTTCAAACGGCCATAACTTTTGACTCCGAGCTCCGATTTTCACAAAATTGGAATTTCTGGAACGAGCACAATGTCCTCTATTCCACAAAAATTAGATTTCTTATTTTTGATGAGGGTAGATATATTTAAATAAAATAAACATATTCGGCTCCAGTTAGTCAATGCTCATTCCCGTCAAATGACAAAACGCCTGCTAGACCCAAAATAGCTTCCCGCACTCAGAAGGCCATAACTTTTGCATTTCTCAACGAAATCACACAAAATTGGTACCATTGGAATCATGGTTCCAATCCTGATGCACAGAAATCAATAAATTCTAGATTTGATTAGAAATTGATTGAGATTTTTAAGAAAACGTGGCAAGGTTCGAAATGTGTTTTATTTGGTAGCTGGGAGTGCAATTAAGAGGCATGGTCATCATTCTTTCTCTGCTGCAGCACATGGGACAGTATGGGGAGCCTTTTACAAGTAATGGATAACCATTTCACTCAATTTAATGCCTCTTACAGGTGGTTGAAGGATAGATTACAGGATTTCCATTTTCCCTTCTCTTTTCCTTCTCATTTTTCTATAAATTGGAGTGTTGGGCTCATTGTAAAGAGAGAGTTTTTGGGTAGCAAATCTCTACCAAAATTGCTTTGTGAAGTTAGTGTGTTGCAGGCCCTTGTAGTGGACTCCTTGCATGGTGATCCAGGCCCTTATCTTGTAATATACTGAACTGTGCATACCAGGAAGCAATAAAATACAAAGTTTGTGGATGTATCTTCCCCTGTTGTGTTTTCTTGCATTCTTCTTGCCCCTTTTATCTTTCTACAAGAATATTGTGTCTATTATTATGTTCTTGCAGGAATTCATTATCATTGTGTGTGCTTGGAATATTGTTGTGAATGCATTTTTCTAGATTATGGAGAACTGTCATCACCTCTTCTAGTGTGCACTTTGCCTCTGTATTTCACACATTTGGAGACTACTCTCACATCCTCCTTTTCTGGTGTATCACCGCTTTAGTGTAGGCTTTCATTTTATGCATTCTCTTTCCCTGGTCCCTTGGAAATTTAGATTAGAACAGTTAGCTTATCCTGCATTAGAGTAGATTGTGGTAGGTAGTTTAGGAGCAAGAACCAGCTTTCTCTGGAGGTCTATCTCAAGTAGCAAGTCCCACAACTTGGAGATAGTACCCATGTTATCCAATCACACTGTGAGTTCGGTATATGCACAGGGGTGCTATGATTCGGTGATAACAATTATCAACATCTTCTTCCACCTCATTTCCCATTACTCATTGTTCAAGTATAACCAAATGATCTCTTGTGTCTAACAGGGGAAGCAAGGATCTCATCAAGTGTTTGGGTAGTTGCTACTCCTTCCTCATGCAAAGGATTATTTGCAATATTTCCTCTTATTCTAACCATTTTTTTTAACAAGAAAAATTAAGTTTCATCGATTATGGACACAATAGGTCCAAGAGTCCGCAACCTTCACTCACGATACCAAGATGTAACATTCCCATCAAAAGACTTTAGAAACATGGGAATTTTTTTGAAACATAATGTTCTTTGTTCTAAATAAAACATCATTTAGAACACACATTCCATACCAATAAATCTCAAAACAGATAACCATATGTAGCTGTAATGACTCGGTATACTACGATATCTCATTCCATGACTCGGTTATCAAGTGATATCTCATGTTAAATTAAAGTATAGAATACTTTATGTATACTACGTATACTTTGTTCTCTTACCCTATTATGGGTACCGAATGATTTGTTTAAAGAACCTATCTCGAATATTTGTTACCAATATTCATCTCGACATCACATTGCTTTAAAATAGGTGACACAAGACAACACAACCAAAGAGCTTGTGATACTTTGGCCAAATATTTTCAACATACTATTCATGTTACTATTCCTAGACAACACACTCGTCATTCTGGAATACATCCTTCACCTCACTCTTTTGTTATCTAGAATGGTCTTTCTTGACTACCATCAGTCCACTTGCCTGATTTGACCCTATTCTAGGTTAGAAACATAGTTTATTATAGGAATACGCTCATGATGACTTAGGGTATTGTTATCCAAAATGAGCCCCTGCTTATTTTGGCTAACTTTCCTTCATTCTTTCCTTCCTTGTGCTTCAAATTCAATTTGCACACATTTCAAGCACTCAAAATATTATGGAAATTACTTCATCGATAGGATTTTTCTTCCCCTTTCCGTAGAAGGTAAAGAATACCTCCTAACTCCTTGTCATTTTTGAGTTATGGCTCGGTGGAGTTTGGAAGGAAACTTTTCCTTGGGCAGGCCCGTGGAGGTACGGAAGAATTTTTGCCAAGGAGATTTGGTGGACTAGCGAGTGATGGGAAAATTTTAGCACTTACGAATTTTTGTCAAAATGCTCAAAGTCAAATTTCAGCCCACAGGCCCAAAGGAGAGATAAAGTGCATTCGCAGGGCTAGGGAGAAAATTTTTCCACTTAGCCTTTTTGGGCAAAAGGGTTAAAGTTGAGAATTAGCCTGTGGATCCAAAGCAAAGGAAACGGAAGGAAAACGACCAAGGTTGCGCATCTAATAGAAAGGAACCACATGTCCATTCATCGGTGGGGATTAGGGCATCAGGAGAATTTTGGAATTGTTGCAAAAGTGGTGAAAACACAAAAGGCAAAATTTAAACCATATCTCTGTAGAAAATCGAAGATGCCACATGTCTCGAAGCGGCACGCCCGTGAAGGATTTTGGAAAATTTTCCAATTTTGTGAAAAGGGGCAAAGTGATTGTTTTGAAGCCATGGATCATCCAGAAGGTGCAACATGTCATGCGGACTCGAGGGCATGTAGATATTTTTGGGGAATTTTTCTAAAAGGGAAAAATTAAAAGTTTCACCTCATTGACCCCAATTTTGACTTTGTTTTTTACCATTTTTTCCCTAAATCTTCAGAGGGCCATATCTTTCGAACCAAAGATTGGTTTTTCATGATTTTTTTATCATTGGAAATATGTTAAAATCCTCTACATGATGGAAACTTCAATTTTAAATTTTGATGGAGTTTTGTGGGAGAAAAATGGGAAAATGTCTCTCAAACGGGAAAAAATGTAGAACCGATCCCCAACCACCAAAATTGATGAAGTATGGCATCTGCTTTTCTCTCAACACGGCCAAATGCATCAAAAAATGTATTTTTGAGGGTTCCATTATTATTTTAATGAATCTTGTTAGTGGTTAGAGTGTTAAAATTGATTTGCCCACGTTTTCTTATTTTCTTGATTCTCGTTCGAGTGATAAAAGCCGCTTTTGGGTCATTTTGTAAAAAGTTGTTCATCCTTCTTCTCTGCCTCTCCCTTATGTTCTTCTCTAGGGTCAAAAATTGAGTTTTAATCTCATCCCCTACTCTGTAATGGCATTTTTTCCTCTTACCCATGAAATGATGTTCTGTTTAAACTTACGGAGCAATAAAAAATGTGTTTTGTGATGCATTTGTCCATCCTTGCTCATTTTTTAGTTGTTTTCTTCTTGCCTCTCTTCATTGCATGTATTTTTTCATATTTGGATGTTTATTACAGGTTTTGGAGCTATGTTCATGGATTTTGGAACATTTTCTGTGAAATCCATCTTTTGTTTGTGATGCACTTGTCCATCCTTTCCATCACTTACCTCTTCTTGTTCCATGGTAGTTTTGATAGATAATCAACATTTTCCTTCTCTCGGTGTATCACCGTTTTAATGTACACTCTGA
Source organism: Taxus wallichiana var. yunnanensis (assembly GCA_018340775.1). NCBI lineage: Eukaryota > Viridiplantae > Streptophyta > Pinopsida > Cupressales > Taxaceae > Taxus > Taxus wallichiana. Next base: position 109,605,434 of record CM031240.1, read on the forward strand.
TTTCCTTGTTTTCTTCCTCTCCTTGCCTCCTTAAAAGTTAGATTAGGTTTAGGATTATCTTTTGTGCACTTTGGAATAGCTTGTGGTAGGTAGTTTAGGAAGAGGAACCAACCTTCTCTCGGAGAGCTTTCCCCATTTGCAAAGGTCCCACACTTTGGGAAATCTCAATGCTATGCAATTACACCAAATGAATTTACCTTAGAAAAGAAGATCCATAAGTCATTTGGGGTGCCATGAATTTTCACTAAAATTTTTGGCACACCCGGTGGGACACTAGGGTTAGATATTTCATCTTCTCTTAGTGTCTCATGCAAAAACAACATATCTTACACCATTGTGCACCACTAACAGTTTTAGCATGCCCGGTGGGACCAAGAGGTATTCCACTTCATTTTTACAGGTTGATGTGTTCATGTTAAAAAAATTTAGCCTTTAGAGGCACTTGCAAACAAATTTGGAAACTCCATTTGATTAGTAACCCATCTCTGAAGTTGTAGACCTTCTTTCCATTCAATTTATTCCATTTTTCATTCCATCTCTTCATTATTCTTTCATCCCATGAAGTTGTGCAATCATGACTTCATTTTCCTCATGGAATTAACATCTACAAAGCAGCAAAATAGATTCCAACTCCAATAAGCTTTACAATTCCTCCAAATCAGCATGGTTACTCCTATGAGCAGCAGGTGAAAAAATTAGTTTGGCTATGGAGCTTTCCAAGAGTGGGGTATGCCAAAAATGAAGATAATAAAATCAAAGATGTTGGTCTACTGGAGAAAATCCAAAAATGAAGATTTTCATGGTGCAATCAATAGCAATAGCTCAAATGAAGGCTTTCAAAATTGGTTGTAGGGCACCTTTTCCATGGGTTGGCCCTTTTCCAAGACAATTTAGCCCTCGGGAGAAGCTGGAATTCATGGTGGAGATGCTTCCCCAACTTGCACAATGGACAAGTAGAGATAGGGGCCTATGAATTTGGTGCTTTGAGAAACCTTGTCAATGGGTAAGTTCTACACCATAATCTAGTTTTTTTGTTTTCATTCCTCAAGCAAAGCACCATCTCATTTTGAATGCCAAATTCCAAATTCAGCCCATGCTACTCCAAGTGTTGATTTCATTTCTCCATTCCTTGGTCTTCAACCTCATCTCAATTCTTCTATCCTTTCCCCTTCCAAACAGTCATCCCCTCCAAACAAACAAGAAGTTCCACCTTCCCTCCACCACAAATAATTGCAAAACTAGTTGAAACCCAACCCATCCCTCCTCTTGCTTTCCCAAATCCATGTTGGGAAGAAAACAATCAAAAATCCAATCAAGGAGAACAGCAAAAAGAAGAGCCAAACAAAGAAGAAAAAATTAAAATTTTGGTAATCTTGGCTCTCAAATTTGGGATAACAAAGATCCCCTTGCTGGTTAAGCCTACAAAGGAGGTAAAGGTTGAAGAACAAGTGGTGGCCAAGGCTGATTTTATAGCAGTAGAGAAGCAAGAAGATCAGTCATCAAGTTGCTCAGAGTGTAGTGTCCATGTTGGCACTCTACTAGAAGAAGATGTTGATCCAATAGAAGTTGCACAATCAGCCATGGAAGAGGAAATCTCTAAAAGAGATCTTACAGTCCCAATTAGTCCTCTAGAACAACATATTGAAGAGTTTGATTTGTCAAACTTCATGCTAGAGGAAGAGGTCATTCAAGATAAAGATTGTCTTCAAGCAGTAGAGGAAGGAGAAGCTAATCCAAATCCAAAAGAAGAGGAGCACATTCCAGCTGTGGAGGAGAAAAATGCAGGTCCAAGAGCTTTAAATTCAAAACAGGCTATAGACGAACCTTAAGTTATTCCTTCCACTTCATCTCCTTTGATCTCTAATGTTGAGGAGGATTTTGATCTTTCAAACTTCATGTTTGAGGATGAGGAGAACCATGCTGATCAAGTTGAAGATCAAAAGAACACCATGGAGGAGGTTGAGCACTGTGCAGGGAAACAATGAGATAGTTTATCTGTCGATTTGGAGGACTATTTTTATGGAGAGGAACTAGTTGAAATCAAATTTTATTTCTCCTTCATCATCCATCTTCCAAACACTAGAACCTACTTTGCCATGAAGGAGAGCATTCATTTCTAGCAATTTTCACTTTATAGTATATCTTTGGAATTAAGGTTGGAAAAGAGCAGAAAAATTCCACCATTCCTTCCACACCATTCACCCAAGGAGGTCTGCAAGAAGACTCCATTTTGGAGGATAATTTCATAGCTATGGGCACATCCAAAGGATTAGACCATGCCCAATCAGGTACTTGGCTTCATTGTAGCTAAAGGAGAAGCCAAAACCAATCATGTTTGCTTCAGGTCATGAGGATGAGCTATAAAGTACCAAGGATCAGCTGACATACCTCTTCAATCCAAATGTAGAGAAATTAAAAGAGGTATTGGCTTGGTCTTCAATTAACACCTTGCTGATTTGGGTAGAGGACTGAATTATTCTCAATTTTCCACTCATACTAATAGCCATGATCATCTCCAAATCATTTGCATGGCTGTCATTTGTTAGGAAGGGCTATTTCTCCCCTGGCGCTGAGCTTTCTTTGAGCTCCCTTTGCTCTTGGTTAGAGTAGTGTAGGTAGGTTTGTTTTCAGCAGAATAAGTGCTTTTCTAGAATCTACATGTTCCATTTGGAGCATGTATGATTTCCATTTTTACATAGTTGTTTGGTTTTGTTTTGGTTGCTCTTACACAATGCATTCAATGGCTTTTGGTGAAGATCAACTCCAAGTTTCAGTGGGTTTCCAAGTGGCTAAGAGGTTAAATTTTCATAGTTTAGATTAGATTTGGTTATCAATCTTGACTCAATTCCCAATGGATGCAACAAAGGCCACTAATCATTCATCTAGTAGGTAGATGACGCCTCTGAGTTGCCAAAATTGTTATCCAAAATGATCCCCTGCTTGTTTTGGCTAACTTGCCTTCCTTGTGCTTCAACTTCAATTTGCACACATTTCAAGAACTCAAAAGATTCTAGAAATTTCTTCATTAAATAGGATTTTTCTTGTCCTTTCCAGAAAAGGTAAAGAAGTCCTCCTAAGTCCTTGTAATTTTTAGTTATGGCTCGATGGATTTTGGAGGAGAATTTTCCCCTGGGTGGGCCCGCGGAGGTAAGGAAGAATTTTTGCCAAGGAGATTTGGTGGACTAGCAAAGTGATGGGAAAATTTTAGCACTTAGGCATTTTTTTCAAAATGCTCAAAGTCAAATTTTATCCCGTAGGCCCGAAGGAGGAACAAAGTGCATTCACGGGGCCAAGGAGAAAATTTTGTCACTTAGCCTTTTTGGGAAAAAGGGTTAAAGTCAAGAATTGGCCCGAGATCCAGCAAAGGGAAATGGAAGGAAAAAAACCAAGGTTCCACATCCAATAGAAAGGTTCCATGTGTCCATTCATCTGTGGGGATTAGGGCATTGGGAGGATTTTGGAATTGTTACCAAAGTGGTGAAAACACAAAAGGAAAAATTGGAACCACATCTCGCAGAAATCGGGAAGATGCCACGTGTCTCGGAGCGGTGAAGTCGCAGAGGATTTTTGGAAAATTTTCCAATTTCATGAAAAGGGGAAAAATGATTGTTTTGAAGTTGTGGATCATCCAGAAGGTGCCACATGTCATGCAGACCTAAGGGGCCATGGATATTTTTGGGGAATTTTTCCAAAAGGGAAAAATTTAAAGTTTGACCCCGTCGACCCCAATTTTGATTTTTTTCTACTAGTTTTGCCCTAAATCTTCAAAGGGCCATATCTTTCAAACCAGAGTTCGATTTTCATGATTTTGGTGTCATTAGAAATATGTTGAAATCCTCTACATGATGGACACTTCAATTTTAAATTTTGATGGAGTTTTGTGGGAGAAAAATGGGAAAATGTCTCTGGCACGGGAAAAAATGCAGAACCGACCCCCAACCACCAAAATTGATGAAGTATGGCATCTGTTTCTTCTCCAACATGGCCGAATGCATTAAAAATGGATTTTTGAGGGTTCCATTATTATTTTAATGAATCTTGTTTGTGGTTGGAGTTTTAAAATCGATTTTCCCATGTTTTCTCATTTTCTTGATTTTGTTCGAGTGATAAAACCCATTTTGGCTCATTTTGTAAAAATTTGTTCATCCTTCTTCTCTCGACTCTCCCTTATTTTCTTCCCTAGGGTCGAAAATTGAGTTTGAACCTCCTCCCCGCTTTGTAATGGCATTTTTCCTCTTACCCATGAAAATATTTTCTGTGAAAATTCTGGAGAAATAAAAACATGTTTTGTGATGCATTTTTCCATCCTTGCTTGTTTTTGGTTGTTTTCTTCTTTACTCTCTTTATTCCGGTATTTATGCATGTTTGGATGTTTATTTCAAGTTTTGGACCTATGTTCATGGAGTTTTAGACCATTTTCTATGTGAAATCCATCTTTATTCTTTGATGCACTTGTTCATCCTTTTCATCGCTCACCTCTTCTTGTTCCATGGTAGTTTTGATAGATAATGAAAAATTTCCTTCTCTCGGTGTATCACCATTTTAGTGTAGGATCTAATTTTCCTTATTTTCTTCCTCTCCTTGTCTCCTTGGAAGTTAGATTATGTTTAGGATTAGCTTGTTTGCCTTTGGAATAGCTTGTGGTAGGTAGTTTAGGAGGAGGAACTAGCCTTCTATAGAGATATTTCCCCATTTGCAAAGGTCTCACACTTTGGGAAAGCTCAATATTATGCAATCATAACAAATAAATTTGCCTTAAAAAATCATATCCATAGCTCATTTGGGGGTGTTGTGAATTTTCACTAACAAGTATATGGGCATACTCGGTTGACCTAAGTCAACCAGATGTGCCAAGTACCCTAAGTCATTGAAGGCTACTACCCATCCTAAACATGCCACTAACTTGACCTAGAGATAAACTAAGTTCAAGTCCAGCTGTACGTAAATATAGATGAACAAATACGGAAGGGTGTGCCATATGTCAACCGTAACACTATATCATCAAGAAGTACGAGGAATTCTCGAGGGTATAGTCCTACAGATTAGTCGCTGCAATGTTCGTTAGAACTGATTCATCAAGATGTACGTACCCCCTTAGTGGTTATTAATCATAATTAAATTGGATTAAGATTCAGATTGTAGTAACCATGCCTAACCCTAATTCCAACATTTATTAAGTTCTTTACCCATACCTATCCTGATTAGATATGGAGAACTTCATTAATTCAAGTTTGCATTGTTGTTTATTAACATGGCATAACAAGCAGTTATCCCAAAAACATGATAGCAAACATCAACGTTTAATTCCTAATGCAACTTAGTTGTCTAAATCAAGTGTGACATCCACCTAGATTCAGCTAGTGTTTACTTTATAAACGCAGTTATAAAGATTAAGAATCACAACCACTATTCATTTTATCTTTCATTCTTTAGGAGAGGAAGAGTCTTCCTCTACATGGTTAAATGTTAGTTTAAACAAAACCTTTTTATCATTCATTACTCTTATAGTTTAATTGTATATCCCAAGCATATTTCATTATTAAACTATAGTTGTGTAGCTAGAGAATGACATCTTTTGCAATTTAACAAGTTCATTATAATAAGGGAGATTATACTATCTCCTTAATCCAAATCATTATATGGTAACGAAATAGTATACACAGATATAAAGAATACCACAAGGATATCACTATTATTTCCATCATACCAGTACATAGTATACACATCACAAATTGTAGTCCAACACAAAACCTTTCAATTCATGACTTTAAATATACATTTACAAGACTATGCATTTCAAACATTCTTCATGTCAATCATAATTAAGATATTAAAAGAACATCACTTTCCCATTCCAATACATCTCAAGAATGATTCGAAACTCTTTACATAAGATCTAGAATTAAATAAACCAATGCATCATAAAATTTCTTGCCTTCTTTTATCACTTACGATGTCCATCTGTAAAAATTGCTAGCACAGGCCAGTTCAATGAAATGAGAATGATAAACACTAAGCATTAAAGTAAAGTGCATTCCACTAATTATTCCAATAAACAATTATGATTTAATGAAACAATTAATGTACATCATACAAAAAATATTAAGTAATAACACCCAGAAAGAAGCACAATTAAGAGTTTGAATTCACTATTAAGAAAAGAGCATAATATAATTCTACAACACCTGCATTTATATCATATGGTTTAATTGATCCTATCAATTAATTTAAAATAGTCAACAAGTTTTGTCATCTAGTTGTTTCATGAGTTCATAAGAATAGAAATACACATTTATCTTTTCTAAGTAGCAACTGAAGTTAGTTACAACATTAGCTCATATTAGTATGCTTCATCTTTCCACAAAAAAAAAGAAGATAATCAATACATACTTATTCCCCATACAAAAAATCATCTGAAGGATAAAATTAGGTTTAGATCACACAACACTGCCTCAGTCCAATGATAACAATATAAGGAATCCATAAATAAAGAGACAACATCTAAACAAGAATCTCAATTAAATACAAGAAGATTAAGAAACAAAACAATCTAACTGAAAGTCTTACTAACTTCTATATGTTAGTAGATATAATTCAAATGTTGGAAATCAGACTATCCACAAATCCAAGCTAGACTCAACAGAATAAATCACTTATCAAATCCATCCAAGAATTTTCCATCTCGAAGAGAATCAATTACGTAGAAGTTCATTCAATGAACTTATACAATCAATAGAAAAATTATATCAAATATAAAAGGACCCAATCCATAATTTATTTCATTTATACTATGAAATGAATTCCCTTATCTAATTCAAACTTATAAATTATTTAACTAGTTACCAAAAGAGATCACAAACCCGAACGCATACACCAAAGAATGCACACTACAAACTTTCCAATACAAATATTACAAACTCATTTCCTATTTCCATTCACCAAACTCAAGTTCAAATTCAAATCTCAGAATGAAGTACACAGTAGAGTCCCTAATAGTATACTGTCCCTAAGAGATCATATTTAATTCTCTCTTTAAAACTGGAGACTTATTCAATGAATCCAACAAGCAACAAAAATCTACATCAGTGAAAGATAAAAAAGGATCACTACATCTCATGAACTCAAAGGATTTAATTCCCATTACAATGCATCAAAAAATTAATGCAAATGAGTAAGCAATTTGCGATCCCAAATAAGAAAAATATTGTAAAGCATTCGAATAAGGTGATATTGTATCCTTTCATACAACACTCGGAATGCTAGATTTTAGATTCAACATTCTATTAAACCCAAAAATAAAATAAAAGAACAGAAGAGAGTAAGAAAACTAAATAATATGTTTAAGAAAAGTATTGTCCCAAATGTACTTCCAAATTTACTAAACCAGAATCACCACAAGACTTTCGAATTTCAGTTTAAAAGATTATGATAGGGAAGGTAATTGTTTCAACATCTAAAACAAGAAGGAAAGTAAATAATACATTTCCATAACCTCAACATTTTAACGACTGATCCAAATGAACTAAAGATCAACCAAAACCAAAATAAGACATTGTTCTAGTCCATTTATTTCGAGAACAAAATAGTTTAAAAGACATATGTTAAACAACCATCCCTCTCAAGAAGCTAAACAAAGGAGATCTCAAAAAGAGGTTACCCGGTCTACTTCCGACCAAAACAAAAATCTCAAGACCCTATCGAGCAGATAGTCTAAAAATGGATTTAAATATTTTCACATCCACAATACCAACAATACTCTAGCTTAGAATACAAGTATAGACTCACACCCATCGAATCCAAGTCAAGTTCAAAACAATCAAGAAAGGAATACTAGTATAGTGTCAAACACGAGCTTCAACAAAAGTTTAGAACTTCACAAGCTTCTAATACTGGATCAAAGAAGCATGAAGTTCAATACAAGCCTAAAGCAAAACACAAAGCCCTAAATACAAGCTCAAAAAACACCAATGCTCTATTACAAGTTCAATAAGTTTCAAATCCTTGAATAAGATTAAACTTCTAGCTTAGAGTATATGTATAGACAAAAACTCATTAACTCAACTACCAGGTTCAGCATTCGTAAGAACTAAATAAGAGTACAATGTTGAATACAAAGATTCAACCAAAATTTAGATCTACACCAAGTTCCATTCAATCCAGAATAAACACGAAGTTCCATGAAAATATCATAACAAATCATGAAGCTTCAACACAATCTTAGAACAACCACGAAGCTCCACTATAAGCTCAACAAAACACAAGACTAAAATAGAGATTTAGAACCATACAAGAAACAAAGCTAGTTCATTCAACATTAGTCTCGAATACAAGTTGCAAAGCTTCAAATACTAGTTCGCATGAATATCACCATTAAACTAGCACAAAGAAAGTTCCCCAAAAACTATCATTACCAAAGAATGGATTTACATTCCAAAAAAATTAGAGATTCCATAAAACATGTAAGTTATCAACCAAACACATCATGCAAAAATATCTCAAGTGATAAGAATTGTTTTAATGAATCATTTAGAAGAAAGCAAGAAATCTTAATGGGTAGAGCCTATCATGCTTGATAGTGCCTCTGCCAATTCAAAGGATACTTCCAGTTGAGTTTCCAACACTTTTTATTCTCCACAACAGATCAACAACCAAAAATTCTTCTTCCAATGCCTCTTATACATTACCTTCATTGAAAATAGACCAGAGAACCCAAAAATAGCCAAGAAGAAGAAGAAGTCAAACTATTGGTTCAATGAACTAGATAGCTCCATGCAAAGCAAAATTTGTGAGGCATGTAAAACCAAACAACCTCTCACAAACCCACCTCTCGTGTTTCCAAGATGGTTTGCATAGAAAAATAGAGATTCATCAATGCCATAACTCCCAATTCTCCCACTTATCTTTCCTTGCCACCGCCTCCCAAAACTAGCGAGTACTAATTCCAAATCAACATGCAATTCCATCCTTAGCAAAGCCTCCACGTAAGCCCGACTAAAATTTAACTAGCCCTTTCCAAACTGGTGGTACTTCCCTTCATTTAAATCCAATCAAATCAAATAAATATATTGGAACCGTCACCATAGTGCCATGCAACCATAGGCCCCTTTCAAATAATTTAGGCTAGATTTCCCAAAACTTAGGTTAGTCAAAAATCATTTCCTAAATAATTTCCTTACATTTATAAACATTTCCATAGGTAATACCACCTTAAGTTATATCAAATTCATAACCATTAGTTTTAGGCATTAGGTTAACATAGTATAGTATCACCATAGTAATCTCCCCTTCCCTTATTCATTTAGCGCAAGAGCTTAGGTTAGGTCAGCCCCCAACACAAAAGAATAAGAAGCTAAGGTCATATTACAACCCAATTGAATAGACATATATAGGAAGTAGGTGTTATTACCTAGCTTAGGATACCATTAGGATTATCCTTAATTTTTTAAGATCCTCATCCCCTTCATAGTCATAAAGTGACTATATTTTGTTTACGCCAATAATGTCTTGTGGAGATCAATCCTAGAGACCCAAGCACAAACTTACAACCGAATGAAGACACGATCACTCAAGTCCAAAGAAATTGTAACATACAAAGTTTAGTCCACTATGTCTCTTAACCAATGAATTTAAATTTACCATTTAGTCTATTAAGAATATTTAAAACATTCCTTGGATCACTGAAATTAATCCAAGGATGAGTTAGTACAAGAGATAAGTTTGCAACTCTCAAAACTAGATTGCAGCTTATCAATAAGAAGTGAAAGTGGATTCTTGTAAGTCATAAAATTTCAGTCCAATGAATCCAAGAGTAGAAATGATTTATCCATAACAAGCATGATTTTCAACAATCAAGGAAATGCACCTCATTTAAGAAAATCACATGCCAATGCTTGTAATGAAAAGATAAATATAATAGTTTGTTCAAGGTGTTACACGATATGAGAGTTGTGATATAAAGCAACAAATGGAATAAATCTTACCTTGAATGATGTGTAGTTGTTTGAGGTTTGATGGAGGAGACATTTCAATAATATTTTTGGTTTTAGCAGGTTATACTTCAATACCTCAACATAATTCACTTTTTCACCAATAAGTTGAGTAAAACAAATAAGGTAAGAGGTTAGGAGGAATACTTGTAAAATCAAAGGTGGAAGGTAAAATATGTGCATTGTTGACATTATCCAAGATGGCCATAGATAACTCCATTTTTCTAGGAAGGACTACTCAGTAAATACAAAACAAGACCACAAAAGAGCATTAAATAGCATATGATAGTGGATTGCCTAGTGTATGCTAGATCCGGGAAGCATGATGCTTCCTAGAGAGGTTGTCAATCCACTATTTAATTTAACATAAATAAGAAACTTAAATAAAAATTTCCTATTATAATGCAATGATTTAGGTTTCTCAATACAAAACAATATGCTATATTTAATGTTAAATACAAAATGTATCACTAAATCTAATGAAACCAAAGGTTTGTTTGGGCTAGGCAAGTTTGTCAGAGGTCTTGTAAACATCTGGGATTGATTAGGTGAGGTTTGGGTTAGTTTTGGTTGAATAGAAGGCTTTCTAGTCTGAGAATATAAAATAGCACAAAGACTAGTATCGGTGGGGCGACCGATGTGGTATAGGGTTGAAAACGATGGTGGTAAGATAAATCGACGTTGGTAGGGGAAATGGGTGATAAATTAATAAAAATCACTTTTTAGCCTCTTTGTGATTACACAAAGAGTGAGGAAGGTGTGGTTAGGCTTGTAATATAAATGAGAAGACTCAAGAATGCAGAGGAAGAGGTTAAGAAAGTTGGAAATGATTGAAATGGTTGGTTAGGTGGATAATGGGTAAATGGAGATATTTGGGTAATAGCGAAAATGGAAATACTTAAAAAATTAAAAGATCTACAACAAGGTAAGCATAGATGATGAAAACTAAGTTACTTACTTTTTGTTATGAAGATCTCATGAATGAATGTGGTTGGTGATTGATCGGAAAGGTGATGAATGGTTCAAAGGTTTGCGATAATGTAAACTAGGTGTTCTCTTAGATACTCCAATACTCCGGAAGAGAAAATGTTCCTTGTGTTGCACTCGTGATGTATCATCAATGTTTGGATGTAGGAATGGATTTGAGACTCATGCTTGATTGTAATATAAGTCACAAAACTGAATGACAAACCCGTGTAAAGATTTTTAAAATTATATATAAAGGAATCGATGGTGGTTTAGGTGATCGATGTTGGTTATGGATAAAATGACATCACTCATGGTGAAATAGTCCTATTTATTAACAATAGGTAGATCTTCCAAGATTTAGTGTGATTTCCTTGTTGTGTTGGATTAGGAAAGTAGAGTTCACATGAGAGCAGGAGGAAGATCTTAGAAGAACTTCATTCGGTTTAGGAAGAATTCTTAATTAGTTAGGTCAAGTAGTGACCGAGCACGATAGTGATGACGCATTGGTGAGAGTGATGACTTGGTCACTATGAGTTAAATTCCCCTAGAATGGGTATAGGGTTAGGTTTCATGATGAGGTGGAGGTTTGAGGATTAAATTAACTTAATTAAATTAATTAAATTAATTAATAATGCGAGGAAGAATATTAATATGGGGTAAAGGGCTCATGGTTAGTTAAATGTGTTATGTTAATTAATTAAAGGGGACCAAAGGGAGTGTGACTCAATTTTTGTGTCTACATTTTCCCCTTTTTGTTAGGAATCTTTTATTAATAAGCAACATTGAAAAAAATAGGAATTAAGTGCCCCATGTGTGAGTGAAGGTTTGGTTTCCCTAACTATGGGTGGAGGTGATCCCCCTCAAACTAGGAACTAATGAGGTGTGAAATGAAGTTGGTGAGTGGTTTTGATAAATAGGTAAGTGATAAAAATAAGGGTAGGTGGGTTTTAGGGAAGGGTTATTTCAATTGGAGTAATAGGTAGTGGAAATCTAATGCACCCACACATATTGAATGTGATAAGGTACCAAGTTGAATAGCTCTCAAACTCTACTTCATTAAAGGTCGATAGGTTTATCCAAACAAGGTTAAAGTGGTTAAGGTATCCAAGCTATAGTATACGCCTTGAATCAAAACTAGGTAAGGTGTAGGAATGAGAAATAGGTATGTTCTAGATCACCAAAGTGGTTTGGTAGAGATAAAAGACATGACATTAGAAAAGAAAAAGTTAATAATCTAAACAACACAAGTGGCTTCATCGTATGGTATAAATGAGTAAGTGAATGTGAGTTTCAAAAATGGGCTGGGTTAGGTTGGTTGTATTAGGTAAGGCCATAGGTAAGGTCATGTTAGAGGAAAGAAAAACATTCCCCAACTAATAGTGAGGTTGGGTTGTACAAAATAAGGTAATTAGGTGGGGTTAATATTCTAAGGTAAGGTTACTTATTGTTTGTTAAAAATGGATAATGGTTATGGGATAGAGTGGTTGAGCTAACCTCCAAGGGCCCCATGCCCTTGGAGTGCTGCCTATATGTTGATCAAAAAAATATTGATAGAGAAAGTACACAAGAATTCCATGTAGGAAAGAAATTCAGACGTAAAGGCATGAATGGATAGGGAGAACACGCGCATGGAACAAAAGTTTAGTTTTGGGACTTAGCCATTTTCACTCATAAAGGTCTATTTTTAGATATGGCATGTAGAGTACACAAATGAGGTAGAGACATGTGCACCACACATTGGCTATTTTTGGAGGATTAGATATAAAGCACTTTGCATGGACACGACAAGAAATAGATATGCTACTATCAGTTAGCTAGTAAGTAATCTATTGCTAGCACACTTTTATGTGCGAATAGTTTTGTGAAGGCATGTGGTTAATAATAACATGTGACCTATTATTAGAGAGGATAAGTGGTGAAGGGAAAGTCCCCACCCTTATATATATGGATTATACTATGTAATAGATAATATATAGAAGATATCGTGACAAATAGGTGATGAGATCGACACATACATGTGTTATGCTTTCTATGCGCATAATTTTGATATTATAATGAAGGTTCTGTAACTTAATGCATTGAATATATTGGAGGATATTGACTAAATCTAAGTATTAGTTCTATGAGTATCTTAATCTAGTATGCTTTTGATCTCATCATGGTTAGTACTTAGTTGTGTTTTTCCTTGGATATAGATATGGTATTCTCTATAGAGTGATGTGCTAGTAATATAACTATATATGTTAAGTCTTCGTCATGCTAACATCTTGCTATAATAACCCTAAAGAGGGACCAGTACCATTACATGATTCGGTGAGTAATCGAGTCTAGGCTTAGCGATGTGCCGGTGCGCATAGGGTTGCATTGGGTTTATGTTATCAATTCTAGGTTGAATCATTGGTTCTATTGTTGGGACCTCTTTTCGATTTGTTTTGGATGGTTCGTAATGAAGACACACCGGTTGTCCTTAGCAAGTATCTTGAAGAATGGATACATGCTCTAGAAGAAGAATACACATGATGGTTCAACACTAGATTTGAGCTCAACACACACACTTGGGTAGAGTAGATCTATATGACGGCTTATATGAGAGATTTTTATTATCTTTCCAAAGAGAACTATACGAATGGCTACTTGCTTGTGAATCTAAATGGAATTAGAGGTATCACACACTTTTCTGGATGCAGGAAGAATTCTAGGCCCTTTATGATGCTGATCTGATTTGGACTCGATCCATGGAAATGTGGTTTCATGGTGTCTTGAATAGTTATATCTTGGAATACTCAATTTCGACTTATTCATGTCCAGAGGTATCCGAATTCCAATTCTTACAACATCTACGGGGAGCTTATTTACAAGGCATTCCACCGCGATCAAGATCCTAATGGTAACCCGGGAGATTAAACTAATGGCTAACTAAACCCCACCACACCGGGTGTGGGGACAGGATTGGTGAAGGATGGCAAACTTAGTAGTGCAAAGACAAAGATAAGAAAGGTGACTTAATTATAATGAGGTAGGCGAGAGGGAGATAGAGAAGTATCATGATGTTGTATTGAAAATGGAATTAAGGAGAGAGATGGCTCATGAGGGATTTGGATCTCATGTAGAAGATGTGGAGCTAGAGCATCAGGAACTCCCCCATCACGGGAAAGCATGATAGGTAATCCTCCTCGAGCTCATAAGGGATCATGCCGAGAAGAGATGACTGGGGCCATGGGTGCGCATCTAAATCCACCTAGTAACCTAGCCCTTGTGCTTGGTTTTCTAGTATCTAGTATGAAAAGTAATCAACAAGAAAGTTTATGAAGTAAGATAACAAGTACATGAATGGTAGGACATATGACTTCATTGTTTTTTGGAGGTGTGTTTTCAATCACATCATCTGCATAGAATATGAGCACACCAAATTTTGGATTCACTTCTGGAAGTGGAACTACTTCACAAATCATAGGGGTTTAGTATAGTACTACTATCGAGCATAGGGGAGTACATCTATAGGACCTATTCCAGCTACAGTTTGGGATTAGGAGGCATGGGAAGTTCTGGTTCAGGTGGATCTAGAGGTTTTGGAGGTAGGGGAAACACTGGAGGTTCTGGATTAGGTGGGCAAGGTCCACCCCAACCCCATAATATTTATATGGAAATGTCTCTACATCTTCCAGAGTATAGGGGAATAGAAGATGCTATTGAACATGTGCATATGTGTGAAATATTGTGGCATGCAAAAGGAATCACAACTTCTGAGCGTAGGGAAAGCTAATTTACTACTATGTTACAAGTGCACACACACAAATGGCTGTACAAGAAGTTTTACCTGTTCGGACTTGCGTGGATTATGCGTCATTTAAGGATGCGTTATTAAAAGTGTTTAATATCCCTGAGTTTGAGCATAAGAGTATAAGTTCCCACAAGGATATTAAGCAAGGAACTACTAAAAGTTGTAGAGAGTATGATGCATGGTTTAAAATGCTGTTATCAAAGTTTTCTTATGACATACATGCAAGCCAACATGCACAATGGTTTGTTGGGGGATTAATTACACCATTTAGGAGGGCATTGTCACTTAAGACATATACTGATATGCGCAAGGCATTGGAAGTATCCCTACGTGTTGAGGCAGTTGGGAGTATTGACACTGGCATTAGCCTATTCTTAGAGGCAAAGATCGTAGCTATGGAAAAATAACTAGAGAAATTATCAGTGAATTCAGCCCATGAAACCCGCTCAAGAATTTGGTGTATAGATTATGAAGTAGAGGGTCACACAAAGGATAGTTATCCCCACATAATAGTATGCTCATTTCCAATGGATTAGGAGATATGCCACTTAAACCATGATGCTATTCACTACCCATTATTGCAATGCGTGATAAGGAAAAATATTTCAAACTACTATAAAATATATAGGTCCACAACACATGACATGGAGGACTTCTAGCTGATTAGACAGATCCATGATGCTAATGATATTGGTGTACGATAGACAGGATTTTCAGATAATTCTAAGGGCAAGAATGAGCATCAAGACCAGGAGCACAATTAGGCACGCTATGATCAAAATGAGGGGTGTTTTGAAGGCAACCGTGAGAGGTCGAGAATACCATGGTGGATTCATAAGAAGAGGCCGTGGTGGTGGGAGAAGTGAGTTTCCTTGTGAAACATGTTATACATGTGGATCTCCTGAACACTATAGGTACAATTTCCTTAGAATATTTCATATTATTTCTATGGGAAGAACCATAGCGATGAAAACAAAGGTGCATGAATGGTTAAGATACAACGTGATGTGGGAAATAAATGGATGCCCAATATGGGAGTAGAATCGAGGCACTACAAATGAAGATCATGAATCGCACTAAGGAAACATGAGCCGCAAGGAGGTTTTACATAGAGATTCCTACCATCACTAAGGATGAGGTTCTTCATTAATGGTACCCAGACCCTTCCTACTAGAAGGAGGTTTATCGAGATACCATGTAAGTGCTAAGGAATCTTCAAGGTGAGATACAATACTTAAAGGAGAAGAACAAATCATCGAGATGGTCCAAACTGATATAGATGACTTTAGAGAAGTGTGCAAAATGTTGTGCCAGAGAAAATCATTCCACTATTAGGAGTTGATTAAAATGGAACACTCCGCGCAAGTAATGAGACCGGATGGAATATCCTACATGCAAATATCCCTCCTCATATCCTAGATTATGATAAGGAAATTACTTTGAATGCTACTATGGATGGGTGGTGGTGAGTAATATATTGATTAATACAGTGTGAAATTCAATGTTCTTACTTTGGATGCATGGGTACAAATGAGGAGACCCCCTTGCATCATCCACTAATGTATTATTCATGGCTAATCGACTAAGGCCACTTCCATAGGATTTTTAAAAGGTGTGTCCATTACCATACAAGGAACAAAGTTCACTTTGGAGACTTTGAAGTTTTAGCACCGGTAATCAAATAGCTTCCTAGCTCTATTAGGGCATCCTTGGTGTTATGCAAATAATGTTGATATTTAGTTCGACAATGGCTATATAAGTTTTGAAAATAAAGTGGAAAGGGTCATTATCCCTCTAACAGATGGAAATTATGCACCCTATGTTGATCCCTTAAGTGAAGAATATTTGAATAGGATTTATGTACACACCATCCGAGATCCATAGATAACTAAACCGACCAAAGAAGGACTAATTCAAATGGAGGATGCATAGTCTATCGGTGATATTACAATTGTTTCCTATGATAATTGGGATCACAACACTTATGAGTTGGTAGGGTGTGAAGTAAATATCATATTCCCTAGAGGCACTAAACCGTGTTATGTAAGGATGATAGGTAACAACTCGTTACCTTATTACATAGGAGAAGGGAATCCTATGGTATTCCTATGCACCATGGAAGAAAAATGGATAGACCCACTAGAGAGGAGAAATATTCTAGCATATACACTACCTAAGATAGTAGCATACTTGGTGAGTGGTCCAAAGGGATAATCTGGTCAAATGGAATGAAATTGGAGTGGATCTTGCCACTAGGTTCTTTAGGAGCAATGCACCTACGCAAATTTGCAACTATCACGGTGATCAACCTATTCAACATGTTCGAAGTGTGAGAGACGCTAGACAAAATGGTAGGAAGCTTTACAACCTTCACTATGGGTGCACTTGGTTTTATTCCACTTTACAAGGTTGTGCGCGTGCTTGGTGTGTATATGCAAAACGCATAGAGAAACTAGAAATTGGCGGAATTAAGTTACAGAATGGCACGGACATTTGACTTTTCTCTACACAACCTTTGGTAGAAGAAAAATTGAAAGTTATCAAGCACTTAACTATGGGGGATAGTGCCAAGGCTAAAGAACTCCTCCATGAATTATTAGATAAAGAGGACTCAAGAGCGTGTCTTGATAAAGAACCAAAGGCCGATGCAATATTACTTCAACATGCTTTCCTTGAGAAAGAGAAAGGAAAAATGGTCTACTTCTTAGATGATGAATAAGTAGATAATCTGGGTGTAAAGCATTCAACATGAAGGAAAGAGGTATTGGATAATGCAGATAAGACCACACGTGCGTATCATGAACCTATGAAGATAAAGCGAGTGAATATTGGAATAGATACTAAACCTAAGGAGGCTATAATTGGAGATTATTGGTTATAATCTGAAGTGGCAAAAATAATTGAGTTATTAAGGGACTACTAGGACCTATTTTATAGGGGGCACCATGAACTTAAAGGCATGCATGAGTTATTAGGGGAGATGAGGATAAATCTTAAAGAGGGGTGCACCCAATAGGAAAACGCCTTACAAAATGAACCCCAATTTGCATGAAAAGGTCAAAGAAGAGATTGATAACATGTTGAAATTTGGTATCATCAAGTCCTTTGATGAGTTAGAATGGGTTAGTCTAATGGTGATTAGTATCAAGAAGGATGGAAAATTTATAATATGTCTAGACTACAGGGAGCCAAATGCTACATGTGCGATGAGATCCATTCCCTATGCCATTGACCGAGGAAATATTAGGAGTTGCAGGTGCAAAATATATTCATTTATAGATGGGTTCTCTAGGTATCATCAGGTTAGAATTACACAAGAGGATCAGGAAAAGACTACATTTACTACTGAATGGGGTAGCTTTGCCTATACTATCATGCCTTTTGGTTTGAAAAATGCACCTATTGTATTTTCACACATAGTCGTCCAAGCATTCAAAGAATTTATTCACAACTTCTTACAGGTATATTTAGATGATTGGATGGTGTATGGATTAGTTAAGGACCACTGTGATAATATGCGCTTAATGTTTGAATGGTGTAGACAATTGAGTATATATTTAAACATCAAGAAGTGAATATTTGCTACACCATTTGGGATACTTTTAGGACACATAATCTTTAAGGAGGGTTTGTTGGTTTACCCAGTGAAGGTTGCAGTCATTATAGGCCTAGGGAATCCTATTAGTCAAAGTGAGGTGCATGGATTTTTGGGACATACAAGATATTACAGAAAAATTATCAAAGGCCATGCTAAATTTGTTTCACCTTTAGAAGAGTTACTAAAAGGAAAAGGTGCGTTTTATGGGGGTGAAAAAAAACAATGTGCATTCGAGAAATTCAAGGAGAAAATTACTACTACACCCATTCTACATTTTCCTTCATGGGAAAGACCATTCCATGTACATATTGACACCTTTGGCATGACCGTTTGTGTGGTTTTGGCTTAACCTGGAGAAGGTATTATAGATCATCCTATATGTTTTGCTAGTAGAAAGCTAACTCCTGAAGAACATAATTACACAACTACAAACCACGATGCTTTGTCCATGATCTATGCGTTGCATAAATTTCGTTAGTACCTACTAGATGCACCATTCATATTTTATAAAAATCACATGACATTGAAGTATTTGGTAAATAAGCCTATTTTACAAGGGCACATATGTCGATGGGTGTTCATATTTCAATAGTTTGATTTCACAATTGTGGTAAAACTAGGAAAAAGTAATTATGGACCAGACCATCTATCAAGAATATAGTCAAGAGAAGAAGAACATGAAATTGAGGATACCATGCCAGATGCATAATTATACAAGTTATAATGCGTGCCATCAAAACTAGAGGACATTGCTATATTTTTATGCACAAGGATGACACCAGAAGGAATGAAATCCTTGGAGAAGAAACAACTTTCTATACATGTTACACCCTATATGTTAATTAGTGGTGACTTGTACAAAATGGGCCAGGATGAAATATTGTGCCATTGTGTATTGGAACATGAGCACATGAGCATTATGGAAGAAGCTCATGGTGGAATTACAGGAGGCCACTATGCAGGTGATGCCACGGGGTGGAAAACTCTTCTCTCGGATTATGATGAGAGACCCTCTATAAAGATTGTAAGGAATTTTATAAGGCATGTGATAATTGTCAATGTCTTGGAAGACCAGTCGGTGAGATGAAATGCCTCTTAGACCTATTACCAACGCAGAGAACCATTTGAGAAATGGGCTATACATTTTGTAGGTCATATTTCCCCATCTGCGTGTAAAACTAGATCACACTATATTATAAATTACACAGACTATCGACAAGGTGCACTGAAGTAACACCTACCAAGGACTATACTATGGCTACAACAGCTTGGTTTCTATGGGAACATATTATTACAAGGTATGGATGTCCTTTGAGTTTGACCAGTGATAGGGGCACACATATTCTTAATGAGACAATCAAAATTTTATTAGATGAGTTCATGATTACACACCATACGACTACACCCTATCATCCTCAAGAAAATGCAAATGCTAAACCTTTCAATAAAATTTTGGGCCAGACATTAACAAAAATATGTGATGTTGGAAGAAATGATTGTGATGATAAAGTATTTTTAGTGCTTTTGGCATATCGAACAACATATAAAAGGTTGAACAAAGCCATACCATTTTAGTTAGTGTTTAGCACAGAAGTTGTTCTTCCTATAGACTTTATGTTACCTTATTTACATATTGCACGCCTTGCGACCGGAGGTCTAGTTGATGAACAATATTTATAAGAATGGATTGAGTAGATAATTCAGTTGGATGAGTGACAAGCAATAACATGTTGGAGTCGGAAGCAAGAAAAGGCCAGTAGAAATCTTGGCATGATAGAAACATAAGGGATAAGAAATTTGAGATTGGAAAAATGGTACTTCTTTATGACTCTAAGTTCTTGTGCCATCCAAGAAAACTTAAGGTACATTGGTTGGGGCTGTATGTTATCACTTACATCGTTGAAAAAAGTGCTTGCCAGTTAGAAGCACTTGATGGAACACAACTACCTGATTACTTCAACGGGAGTAGGCTAAAGCCCTACTATAAATAAGTCTTCTAGGTGTTTGTAATAAGGTAGTATTATCATTTAGATTAGGTTTTCAATTTTTTGTGTTTCCTTCTTTATCGCTATGATTTTTCAATTTAGTTGGTGTTGTGAAATAAGTGCACTTGCACGCATGAAGCTAATTACTATATGAAGCATGTTTATGTGCAGAAGACTACACATCCTTTTAGTGTGGGGTGGTTGTTGATATCTAGGTGTTGGGCCCCTAAAATATTGACTAAGTGTGAAGGTGCATGAGCGCATGGGACCCTAGTTATAGAAGGGCATGTAAGGAAAAAGCATGTAGGAGGAAGAGTTAAGGAGGTATATGGTTTGCATGGCATGCAAAAGGAGATTCGAGGACTTAGCCAATTTAAGCAACAAAGGAAAAACACGTGAAAAGTGTGATCGGATGCCACTGGCAACAGGTGGCCCGGGGAAAGAGCATGCTAGCAAAGGATTCTTCTAGAAGACCATCATGAGATGGAGTAGAGATCTCAGGCTTGAGGAAACATGCTCACTCAAGGATCACAACCGACACGTGGAAAATGGATTTGAGGGCATGGCAAGATGAGTTGGTAGTGTGGGAAGGTGATAAATACAAGTGCCTGCAGTGGGAAAAGAGAGACAAAGATAAGGAGACCAGGATAACATACACATGGTAAAAAGACATGAGAGGAGAAGATAGGAGGGATACACACAGAGAGAGAGATAACATGGGTGAAGCTCTGCAAGATTACTGCGAGTGGAACTTTGGTGTAGAAAGGAATGTACTAAGCTTAGCCTTGTAATTTCTTTTTCTTCTTGACTTAGTTATACTGAAGCCTAGTGATGTGCATGACCGTGGTCTGCCCTATATGGCTCTTTATAATGAAATAATGAATACAACGAGGTTACATATTGCAATTAGATATGAATATCAATGGGTTTTACATATATTTCATTCATATAAGTTCTCTTTCCTTTCATGATATGAATGAATGATTATATCTTTCCTTCATTTATAATATATGTTATGGAGTCTTTACATTGATGAATTTCTTTCCGAGAATAGAGTTACTTCTATCCTTTTATTCTCTTGACAAATAGATAAGGCTTAGGGCTAGGAGGAATACTGTTGAATGTTGGGAAGGTGTGCACATACCATAGATAGATCGAGATCGATTGTGAAGAACTCCTTTTTATGCAGGAAGGACTACTCAGTAAGTAAGAATACAAGACCACCAGATCTTAATTAGACAATAGGTGAGGGAACTACCTTAGGCACAAGAAATATTAGACTTCTTTTGAAGGTGGTCGAGTTCCCATTTGATATGAATTAAAGAAAAATGATAACAAAGAACCACAAGATAATACTTACTTAGTTCTGATGAAGGTACAGTCCAAAGAATGTGGTGGCAATAGTAAGGCTTAGTTGGTATGATCCAAAAGATTGGAAAGAAAGATGATGAATCTATCCCCAGTATTTTCCAATGCTTGAATGAGGGTGACAGCGATCCAGTTGCTCCGTTGCAGTCTTCAGCTCGATGCTCTTTTCTGCAACCTCTTCTGCTTGTTTCACTTCTCTTTTCCACCCAAACGAATTCCGGATCCTTTCTTTTTGGTTAGGGGAGGTCATTAACGAGGAACCGATGGCGGTTATGTAACCGATGGTGGTCGAAGTAGAACCGATGTCGATTAGGTCAAAGTAGCTATTTTTAGTAAAACAACCATCTTTCCCTCCTTTTCTCTGAGGATCGGTTGTGGGCTTGGTCAAGTCATTATTTGGCTTGTTTTGGTGCGGGTGAGGGTGATGAGTCATGGGTTTGGGTTTGGACCAAGTCATATGTCTTAATTAGGTTGGTTTAGGGTTAGGTTTAGGTCATGGTGAGGTGGCAAGATGAGGTGGTGGGTTTAGAGATGTGGATTTATTAATTATAAGGTAATTAATAAATCATTAGGTGTGTAAGGTTTTAGGTGGTGAGGTAGGGTTAGGTTGCGGGATGAGATACGGGGTAAAGGGTGTCGTAAGACCCAAATTTGGTGTCTACATTTGCCCCTTGTTGTCGTGTAGCTTGTATTTTAAAGCTGCACTAACAAAAATAAAAAGTGGTTGCCCAAGTTAAGGGTATAGGTAATCCCCCTCAAATCTATCACAAATTAAGGCGACGTGAAATCAGGGATAGGGCTGATAAAGGGTGAATGGTGTTGAGATGATGGTAAGATGGTGGGGTAAGTTCAAGGAAGCAGACGCATGTTGAAATGCAGTAGTGCGACCAGGGTACATGATGTGAAGAGCAAACAAGCAATTCATAGGTAAAGGTTGATAGTTTATCCAAACAAGGGTGATATAATCCTAGTATCCAAGGCATAGGAAGTAGCTCTAGGGGATATAACGGGTAAGGTACCGGAACATTTAGGCATGTTCGGCAGTACCAAATGGTTGGTTTGGTTGAGATAAATGGCACGGTCTTGGTCTAGGCAATGCTGGTCGGCTGATCAATTCAAGTATCCTAGTTATGCTAAAACACGAACAAGTGAGCTCGATGGAACAAACAGCTACATGATAGAATCGTAAATTGTGGGTCTTGGTCGAGGTACTTAATTGGTGCAGCCTTAGGTCAGGCAATTGGTTGGTTGCAGCCTTGGGTTGGGCCGATTGGTGGGTTGTGCCCTTGGGTCGGGCCGATTGGTGGGTGGTGGCCTTGGGTCGGGCTGATTAGTTGGTTGTGGCCTTGGGTTTGGTTGATTAGTGGGTTGTGGCCTTGGGTCGGGCCGATTGGTGGGTGGTGGCCTTGGGTTAGGCCGATTGGGTGGTTGTGGCCTTAGGTCGGGCTGATTGGTTGGTTGCGGCCTTGGGTCGGGCCGATTGGTTGGTTGTGGCCTTGGTCGAGCCAATTGGTCGAGCCAATTAGTTGGTTGTGGCCTTGGGTCGGGCCGATGAATTCAAAATAAGCCTATTTAGCAAAGCCAAGGGTAGGTGAGGTGGTGAAAAATGGAGATTGGTGGATAAGGCGGGAGTTAGGTTAAGTAAGTAGGTAACCGATATCGGTTATGTGTGACTGATACCGGTCTTCTAGGGTCGTAACCGGCATCGGTTATATGTCAAAACCTATAAAAATAAAAATACGGCATGTCATTGTCACTTTGTGAATTTGAGTGCCCATTTTTGTCTTGTCTGAGGTGTGAATTAGTTGGGTTGAAATTTTGGGTTGAGTTGGCACTAGTTGAGTGGGGAGTAAGTTATTGGTAGGCCCAGGAGATCGGGAGACAAAATTTGATTGGTTGAGGACCCTGAGAGAGATTTGGAGCCATAGCACGGCTGGAGGATCGGGAGGTCTTTGGAGGAGCTGGACCACCACCACCTATCCCACCACGACGACGTGTAGTCATACCGTAGGTTCTAAATCTCTATTCATGTGAAGTTGATGAATTTAGCTAGGATGTGGGTTTTGGGGTAGGAATCTAAAATGTGATAAAATAATGAATAAATGAAGGTAAATCGTAAAATGGAGTGGGTAGATATGTTAGGTAAGTCAACACGGCAGGGTGGGTAATTTTTAGGCAATTGGGCTGGGTAAATAGGTTAAAAATAGAAAAAGGGGATTTGGGGGCCGCTTTCGATCCGGCCCCGAAATCCCACAAAGGACAAATGTCGGTCACTAAGTGACCGGCATCGATCACCGTGTCAAGCTAGTAAGATTTTGTGGGTTCGAGAGACCCGGCGTCGGTCATGTGTTCACCTATGGCGGTGTATAAAACAGGTATAGATAGGGTTGGGGATCGATGGCGGTCGAGGTGACCGGTACCGGTTATCATGGGTAGGGGGAAAGGGTGAGAAAGTAGTTGTGTTGGTTTGTTGTAGGCGGGTAGGATAGAATTGTGGGGTGAAAGGGGAAAAAGTAGAGTTGGTAGGAAAGGTTATTGGGGTGGGGGTAATCGGGTGGTGTATGAGTGGGGTAGGTGGTAGGTTGTGGGATAGGTAAAGGGGATATTGTAGGTGTTCAGTTGGGTGGGGTTAGTGATATTGGGGTTATTGGGTAGTTGTTTTGGAAAGAGTAGGCTTGATGTAGTGGGTTGTTTTTGCAGCACGCCAAAGAAATGACAATGCGAGATCGAATGCTTTGCCTCTACTAGGATAGATGTGACCACATGTGACTACAATGCGGTGGTGATCATGCGGAGGTTGGACTCGGCGGAGTCCAGAGATATAGGGCCATGGATAGGGACCACATCCTGATGGTTGCCCTCATCGAGAGATGGGATCCGGAAACCAATGTCTTCCATATCCCTACTGGAGAGATGACGGTCACACTAGAGGATGTGTATCACATCCTGAGACTACCGATCATAGGTGAGGTGGTATTCTAGGTGGATGCTGAGACAACGATGGACAACATCTTGTAGGTATTCGGGGATGCAGCCCCATTGATTACATATCATAGCGTGAGCATTTGCTACGGCGATATGTATCGCGCACATTGACAGGAGACATGGCTTGTCGTGCTGATGATGATTGGTATCACCTGCTTCGCCCTCCCGGACTAGGGGAGTTCACTTCCCATAGGAAATGATGGGAGTATTACATGAGATGGAGGAGGATCACACCTATTATGCATGGGCACCGGTGTATCAGGTGCAGTTATACAGAGAGCTCTGGGGCTATCACCGTATGAGGTGATTTGGTATATGTTCGACATTTTTGTTACACTGCTGGGCCTATGAGCATATCATCTATATACGACCAGTAGGGTTGCCCCAGCAGCCAGGGCCATAGGTAGTGTATAGATATGGATTTCAGAGGTGGTTGGGGGTCGTGGGCCAGCCATGAGTAGTGATTGCAGGGTGAGATGTCACGTATTACAGGCATATGTTAGAGGGCCTGACCAACTAGATATTATATGGAGGCCATACAGAGGCCATCATCCCCATGGAGGAGCCCGAGCATAATCTGCGATGGATCTAGTACATCTTCTCTGGATAGCTAGACGGAGACTCGGGAGTATGAGTGGATTCCCTAGAGAGGGTACGACAAATTGGGCCTACGGCGGAGATGAGCCACCTACTTTCCCATAGTATCGAGAGGGAGGATGTAGAGGCACCATTGCACTATCACGCCCATTTGACCCACCCTAGGTAGTACAGAGAGAGGCTGATGATACTGGTGGATGATGTCGGGTGACATGTTCATTTTTGTGTGGGCGGGGTAGAGGGCAATCATGAGAGCACAAACACCAGATTTGGCGGCTGTTATTATAGCGAGAGAGGATCGTCTCTTAGGCCAGTGTGGTAGTTATTACGGGGGTAGGTTGCTTGCTGCATAGAGCACAACCGCATTGGGGTGCTACAGGTAGGGTAGTTAGCCAAAGCACGCAGTGAGCACAGCCTCCAAGCATAGGCACACCTCGTGTAGGTGTGCACAGCGAGTCGGGCGCTACTTCTATTAGGAGCCGAGGGACCAGCCCCACCAACTATGGTGGCACGGGCCCGATATATGGAGGGGAGAGTGGAGGCCCGATATTATCAGGACGTGCTAGATGGTACCGGTTCGACTATCAGCCATATGCAGCTCATAGGGTAGAGACATCCCAGTCACAGGTCACAGGGGGCCACAGCCACAGCCAGTGGGTCAGTGACGGGTAGGAGGTGAGATCCGGCACAGGGGCCAGCTGAGAGACGAGCCGAGGGAGGGGGAGAGAGCTGAGTCACCCCAGGAGCAGAGATGGGTATATAGAGGATTTGTTGATAGAGACACCGGTCTGCGAACCGAGTGTGTATATAGAGGCCTGCGTGCCCACATAGGATTTATTTATTCATTTTTGTTGTATATACGGCTGCGAGCTGAGTACATTTTGTATAGTTGATACCGGCCTGCGAGCCGAGTATATTTTTGACATGAGAGACCACCTGCGAGCCGAGTTGAGATTTTGACGAAACAAATGGCTGCGCATGCCGACTTTTATTTTTAGATCACAGAGGCCCCATACGAGGTAATTTGTATATTTTGACAATGATTTGATGATGATATATAGATGAGTTTGCTCCACATGGTGTGTAAAATTTTTGATTTGATGCATGTATTAGAATGTTTCATGTGTTTTGTCGATGGTATTGAAATTTGATGTATATATAGATGATGTTGATGAAGTTTTGCATATGTGTTGATGGTATTCTGATGATAGATATTG
This sequence comes from Taxus wallichiana var. yunnanensis, assembly GCA_018340775.1. Classification (NCBI taxonomy): domain Eukaryota; kingdom Viridiplantae; phylum Streptophyta; class Pinopsida; order Cupressales; family Taxaceae; genus Taxus; species Taxus wallichiana. Next base: position 109,631,920 of record CM031240.1, read on the forward strand.
ATAACTATGTCGTTATGCAAGGAAAAGAGGCGGGCGCCACCAAAAATTTGTAAAAAACAAAGAAATGGCCTAGGATAACCAAAGGGAGAGAGGTGACCGATATCGGTTAGGTAACCGATGTCGGTAGTCATTCGACTAATACTGGTTAGGTAACCGATATCGGTTATGCTAAAACGAGCTTTTCTAAAAATAGAAAAGCTTGGGAGGTAACTTAAGTTCTTATTTTTAGAGTCATGTAACAAGTTAAATACGAGAATGTGACGCTGTTGACGGCTTATATAGGTAATTGCATGGGAGAATTGAGTGATAAGGAGGAAAGAGACAGGTAAAGTAATCGTGGGCTTAGATTAAGAAGGTAGAAAGGCAAGTTATATTGAAGAGGGTGGTGAACATGGCTGAACAAGGAGAAGCATCCAGCGGGCAGAGAGGAGAGGGAAGACAGGTTCCACCTCAAGCTGCTGCATCCCAAGAGGCATAAGTTTTGGTTGGAATTCAATTCTTGCATGTTTATTAATAGGATGAGAGAAGGTAAGTGGGTAGAGATGAAAAAGAAAAGGTGATAGGAAAGGGTTTGGGATGGGGTGAGTGTTATGGGGTAGGTAATCAAGGGTTTCGGGTATGTTTGTAGGTACAGAGAGGGGTAAACAAGTGAATAATTATCGTAGGTGGTGTTTTTAAGCAAGGCGTATAGAATTGATGACTGATATCGTTTAGAGATAACCGGGTATCGATTCTTCGTGTAAAATTCCATAATGTGATAAAAAACACCTGGGGATTTTATTTATTGATTTGTTGTTTGTTGATTTGATGTATGCAGGTAGAGGCAGGGTTGAGGATGAATGATAGGGTGCCAACTTTGTTGTCACGGGTCCGAGTAAATGTAACACCAGCTAAGGATTTGAGGGGTGTAGAGCGATTAAGGTGGATTGTGGGACACAGGCCAAGTGAGTACGAGAGGATTCCTCTAGATCATGTGTGGCAACAATTTGGATTTTTTCAGGATATACCGATGGCTTATAGACCATACATGAGGATTGACACCGAGGCATCATTCTCACCTCCCCGGCCGACACCTCCAAAAGGACCAGAAGAGACAGCAATCGATCGCAGGGTAATGGATGTAGGAGCGATAGAGTCTTATAGATTATGGTGGGTAGCAGAGCTGCGAGGTTCACATGAGAGGGCTGATCATCCCGACATAGCTATGATTACGAAGAGAGAGATCACCTACAAGGGTTTAGTTCACCACTTCAAACACAGTGAATGAGACAACGGGATTGTTAGTGGTTACGCAGATCACACAAGTGGAGAGACTAGAGGTGAGATTCCTCCACGCAAGAGGGCGTATTCATATGTTATAGGAGAGATTGGTGGATCAGTGGGAGGAACCAATAGCAGTGGCACCTTTGAGGATGGAGAGGCCAGGTGAGCGGCGTCGACGATCACGATCACCACCTGGTTCGGGATGAGGCGCAAGGGTCTAAGTGAATTTCATAGGGGTAGAAGAATAAATAAGGATGCTAACCTATGCGTCGATGATAGAGAAGATGTATTTGTTTAACATCTAAATAAAACTGAATATGTATGTTGATTTGAGTTTATGATAATAATAAGAATGTTTGTGTTTTGAATGTTTTGAATTGATAAAAGACCAAGGTGAGTGTTATCAATATAAATATGCGAAATCATTTATATTTTAACAACACATGATAGGTTATGGTAGGGGATGGTCGAGCTAACCTTGGGAGACCCCATGTCTCCTAAGTGCTGCCTACATAGCCCATTGCACAAAGCAAGGAGGGGCCTCAGACCGATGTAGTTCTCCCTTAGGACCAGGGAGAGGTGAATTCAGGCAATTTGGTTGTGGTTAGGCAATTTTTGGTTGGTAAAAGTTTTATGTTGGTAGGGTAATGTTGTTGGTGTTGGTAAGGTATTGGCGGTGTTGGTGTGGGTATAGGTGAAGCGAGGTTGAGCTTACCCAAGCATAGGGAATCATGTCCTGATTAAGGTCAACACATTATCCTAGATTAGGGTAAAAGAGGCAAAAGTGTTCCGTAGTTAAAAAGAGCAAAACAAACCATGTATTATCGTAGGATGATCTTTAATCCCTAGGTACCTTGCATAGGCGAGAAGTCGATAGGTGAAAAGAGTTGTATAATCATAATATATCGGATATATGTCACGTCCCTTGAGTTTTGTTGTTTTGAAGAATGGTGAGGTGAGGTGGATGGTATAGCTGGGGCACAGAGAACTTGTTATAAGGTGATTATTCTGATGAAAGAGAACCAAACCTGAATAGACAAGTCCATGACTCAAAAGTGCTTTTGAATATTGCTTTTATTTTTCTAGATATAGACTGATCGATGCAGGAAGTCTATATGGGATATGCATTTTGTTGTTCTTGAGGTCTTCACAAAGCTGATCAATGTGAGAAGCTTTTGATAGAGGCTAACTTTGTATAGTAGTTGTCAAGGAGAGTAGTCTATTTATAGTAGCAGATGTGGCTTTTGTGTATAGTTGTCCTTCGAGGGAGCAGTCTATGTATAACTTAGAGGTCTAGATGTCCGTTTGGCATGAAGCATCTAGTTTTGTAGGAAGTTTGACTCAAGGATATCCCATAATTGTATAATTGAGAACGTGTTATTTTGATACTTTGAAGTCATGTACTAGACTAAAAAGGGGAAGGCATCTTTAAGAGGATGTGATGATCAAACCACGTGAGGTTGATTCTACTTTGAGATGCACGAAACAAACTGTATGAGGTGGTAAATGAGCTCAAGGGACGAGCGTAAGGTAGATAAGAAGTGATGTAACACTAAATTCAATAGTAGAATGGTCGGAGATGCAAGGCATTAAGGGGTTCAGGCTCAGGTTTCCCATTAAGAGAAGCTAAATGGTAAGTGCCTGATCCATAAGTGTGAGTGATAATGTAAGGCCCAATCCAATTAGGAGCAAATTTTACACATTTGCTCTTTTCTAGTTTGGTCACATGTTGATTCTCTTTGAGGACAAGATCACCAATCTAAAAGGTACACTCATGAATTCACTTATCATAAGCACGCTTGATGCGATTTTGATAGATTTGAAGGTGGTCAAGAGCTGTAAGATGACGCTCGTCAAGAAGCTCTAATTGGGCTAACCACTCTTGGTGGAAATCATCATTGGTGAGAATATCCTGGAGAGATATTCTTAGGGAGGGGATTTGTATTTCGAGAGGCAAGACAGCCTCGGTACCATATACCAAAGAGAATGGTGTGGCATTAGTGGAGGTACGAATGCTGGTATGATAAGCCCAAAGGGCAAAGGGGATGTGATCAGGCCAATTGTTTCCAGAATCGTTAACGACTTTCATGAGAATTTTGGTTAGGGTTTTGTTAGAAGATTCGGCTTGACCATTTTCTTGTGGATAGTAAGGTGATGAGAAGCTAAGTTTGATACCAAAGTTGTCACAAAGGTCTTGTAACAACTTATTTTTGAAATATTTTCCATTATCTGTTATCAGGCGATGAGGAACACCAAAACGACAGATAATGTGATGGTTGATGAACTCTACGATTTTTTCTTTTTTGGTTGAAATGAGTGGAATGGCCTCCACCCATTTAGTGTAATATTCGGTTGCTGTGATTATCCAACGGTGACATTGCGAAGAAGGCGGGTGAATCTCACCAATAAGGTCTAAACCCCATTGTGAGAAAGGCCAAAGATCTCGTGTAACCTGTAGCGGGTGGCTAGGAGTATGTTGAAGGTTGGCATGTTGTTGACACATAACACAATGCTTAACATATTCGTAGTGGTTTTTATTAAGAGTGGGCCAATAATAGCCTAGGTGAAGGATCCGTTTGGCCATGGTAAGGCCACTAAAATGTCCACCACAAATTCCATCATGGAGTTGTTGGATGGTATAGGTAACCTCTGCACCCGATTAGACATCGAAGGAGGATGCCATCAAAGCCACATTTATAGAGGAGTCCCCCATGACGACATAACGAGAAACACTTTTAATAAAATCACATTTTCCGTTACTAGTAAGGTCGGTGGGAGAACAGAGAGGTTGTAAGGTAGTCGTGAAATTGGTGATACCGGTATCCTACAAATTAGAAGATACATTATTTACCATACAAACATCCGAGACTAAGTAAGATGGGATAAAGAGTTTTGAACCAAGAAAAATATGTCGAGTCGGTTGATGAGGAAGGAATTTGTGAGGCCAAGCAAGCCATAGTATCCACAAATTTATTAGTTGAGAGGGGAATGGTTTGGATAGAATAATGAGTAAATAAGGTCAAAAGTGAATCCACGTAAGGTTTATACTTTTGAAGTTCCTCATTTTACATTGGTAGATGCCCGTAACTTGGTTTACTACCAATTGAGAGTCACTGAAAATGTTAATAGACTTTACACCTAAGTGTAACGTAACCTGGAGACCCAAAACAAGGGCCTCGTATTCCATTGTATTATTAGTGCAGGGGAAATCAAGATGGAATGAAAGAGGCATAGGTTTAGCAACAAGAGGAATGAGAACAACGCCTGCCCCTCCACCACGCTAGCATTTAGATCCATCAAAGAAGAGGGTCATTGGATACGACACCTCACTGAGTGAGAGAGTTGCGATGAGTTCGTCAGGGAAAGTAAAATTCATAAATTGTTCCCCAGGTAAAGGGGCTTCCACGAGTTGGTCTCGCATAGTTTCTCCTTTGATTGATTTCTCGTGTACAAACTCAAGGTCGAGGTCGGCGAGGAGCATAAGCCATCGGGCAATGCGTTGGTTTAGATGAGGTTTGGCGCACATATAATGGATGGGGTCAGCGTTGGTGATGACAAAAGTTTTGTGATTCGGAGGTAATGGCGAGTTTGGTGGCCATGGATGATAGGGCTAGGCACAACTTTTCTACATGTGTATACCTAGTCTCGTAATCCACAAAAGTACGGCTTATGTAATAAATGACTTGTTCTCAATGCTCAAAGTCATGATGTGCGAGCATGGCTCCTACAAAGATGGTCGGTGGAAAAATGGTAAAGGTAGAAAGGGTGATCATCCTGAGGTGGGACAAGCACGGGTGGTTACAAGAGATAGTCTTTAAGAGCCTCAAAGGCTTGGTGGCACTCTTCGCTCCATTGAAAGACAATGTCATTTTTAAGGAGATGATGGAAAGGTTGACATCGATCCAAGAGTTGTGAGATGAAATGCCGGATAGATTGGAGTTTTCCCTGCAAACTACGTAATTGTTTGAGGTTAGTGGGTGGGGGCATTTCTAGGATAGCTTTGACTTTTGCCGGATCAACCTCAATGCCATGCAAAGAGATGATAAAACCAAGGAGTTTTCCTGAAAGGACACCAAAGACACATTTCTTTGGTTGAAGATGAACACAATATTGTAACAGGCGATCGAAAATAATGGTTAAAACATCGATATGTTCACTGCGATGTTTAGATTTGCCAAGAAGATCATTGACATAATCCTCAAGGATAGTGTGCATAATGTCATGAAAAATGTAATTCATAGCCCGCCGATAGGTCACACCAAAGATTCTTAAGGCCAAACAAAGCATGACACAATAGCATAAGGTTCCCCAAGGAGTAATGAAGGTAGTTTTATGTTGATCGGTCGGGCTACCAAAATTTGATTGTATCCCGAGAAGCCATCCATGAGAGAAAGCATCTCATGGACTGCAGTGAAATCAACAAGTTGATCAATACTAGGTAGGGGAAGTCATCCTTTGGGAAAGCGAGGTTAAGGTCCCAGAAATCTGTACATATCCAAAGTCACCCCGTCACTTTAGTGACAGTATTGAAACAGAAGCGAAAGGAAGTCGTTGAAGCTCTTTCTTTGACCAAGAGGGCAATGCGTGGATGCATTTTTCTCAGTTTCTGTTTAACTAGTTTGGATTCGGGTTTCAGAGTAACGTTATGGACAACAATGTGAGGATCGATTCCTGGCATGTCAGTGTAGGACCAAGTGAAAGCTTGGTTGCGGGAATGGAGGAAGGTAGTGAATGCAATTTATTCGATGTGTTAATAGATTATCCGATCTTCACAATGTGAGGATCGTCCTCTGTGTGGATGTTGATTTCTATAGTCGACTCATTCAACATGGTTTGAGTTTTAGATGGTAAGGCGCGTTGAATATAAGAGTTGTCCACGCCAAGGTAAGTGAGGATGGAGTCGTCATCCTGGCACTCAACAACATTAATTGAAGGCGAGTCTTCTTTGATCATGTCTGGATACAGAAGGGGAAGAGAATATGGGTCTTCATTATCGCGTTGATAAGTGAGAGGACCCAGGAAGATAGCATTTACGAAAAAAAAAAAAAAAAGTTAGGAGGGATAGATTCTGGGTCTATCGACTCTGTGGGTGAAGATGGCAAAATAGGTGATGATGGTTCAGAAGAGGTAATGTCATTGTCTTCTTGATACAACTAACATGAGGTTTCTTTAGTGTAAGTGTTTCAGAAAATCCAAGACCACTACGATCTTTGTGTTTGCGTGTAGTCACGGGAATAATTGTATGTCAGCCTTGTTCATAAAGACCGAAACCAAAACCTTTCCAAGCACAACTGAGTCAAGAAGGTGAGGGCGAAACGATGATTTGTTAGATATTGAAAATCGGATTGGAAGGGAACCACACCAAGGGGAGGTTCAAGGGTAATGGAGGATGCATCGACACCCCCATATGTTAGGTTGGTGTGGAAATTAGGTGGTCCGTAGGAGATCACCTCCCCCACACGACGGTCGTAGGTAGGATGCGCATGTAACTGTCCGTACTCCTGTGGGGTATGGAAAGTGCTAACGTTATATAGGTGATACTCCCCCAGCGTAAGGCATTGAAAAACATCTACCAAGGGATCTGAGGTTGGGATGTTGTCCGCGGGGAAGGAAGTGGTATTTACGGTGGTGGTTTCATTGGTTGAAGGTGTAGGTGCGGCTAAGGTGGATGGTTGAGGTGTGGGCGAAGTAGATGGTTGGGTTGGATGAATGGGTGCCTTGACTGGTACAAGCACATCATTAGGGTGATATAACATATTGCAGGTTTTGAAGGGGGGAGCGTCAGCTTTTACGGTGTATGACTTCCCCTCATACTCGAATTTTATGCATCTATGTAAGGTGGAGGGAACGCATCCCATAGCCCGATCCAAGGGTGGCCTAACAACATGTTGTATTGGAATTCTCCCTCAAGGACATAGAAGAGTTCGGGTAAGGTACGTGGCCCTACACGAATGTTAAGGATCACGGTGCCTAAAGTAGAAGTAATAGCATCATTGAATGAACGCAACATGGTGGGGTTGGCACACATGTAGCTAGAAGGGATATTCATTTGTTGGAAGGATTTGGAAGAGATGATGTTTAGGCTAGCGCCTTCGTCAATCATAACATAGCATACTCGGATGTCCCGGACATAAGCCAAGATGAAAAGAGTGGGGTCAGGATCTTTGAACCAAAGACGACAATTTCATCTTTAGAGAAACCGACAAGAGCGACTTGCAGTTGTATAGGGATAGAAATGGTAGATTTTTTGGTGAGAGAAACAACGTGGTTGGGTGTTAAGATGGAGGCAACGGAAAGGTTTCGTTAGGTAGGACCTCTATCCCTCAAGGATTTCAATGAGAACTTGTTGTTGAGATTCATAGGTTTGAATGAGATCATACAAAGTGTCATTTTTACAGTGATTGGTGAAGTTGTTTGATCATTGTAAAATGGGAAACTCCATCGAGACAGGGTAGGCAGGTCCACGAATAACCACTTTAGGTGGTGGTGCAATCAGGATGGCGGATGGAGAAAGAGAGGCCGCAGGTGCACTTTCTTTAGCTTTCCCATTGTTTTTCTACCCTCGAGTAACAATACTAATCATGTTGATCTCGTGAACACGAGAGGAGGAAGATGGCAGGGATAAGTCATTGTCTTCGAGAGGTGGGGTTGCAATAATGATAGATCTTGGTGAGGTGGGGATAGGTGGTATAGGAGAGGGGATTGAAGCTAAAGGTTTCTCCCTTCGTAAGTTGTCTTTCTTAACCTTTCTATCTGAGATAGGTGACCCGATGAAGGATGGCTTTCAAAGCTTTGCATCCCTCCAAATCATGTCTGGTGTGTGGTGGTAAGCGTAGATTTTAGACTCATCATAACCTATAGGTCAAGGTTTAGATGGATCATAGGGTCCGAGTGGAGGTAGGGAAATGGTCACATTCTCCACCAACATATCAAGGATCTTGGTGTAAGATCCTTTGAGCGAGTCAAAGTCGAGGAAGAAGATGAGGCTATTGATTGGGTGGGTTTTGGTAATGGTTGGGTATGGTTGGTTCGTACGGGTGGTGGTTTAGACAAGGGGTTTTAATAATTGGATTTAACTAAACGTGGCTTCTTCGGTGTAGAATTCATGTTTAGCTGGTTAGATGATGAGGCCACAGATGACGTGGTGGTAGGAAACAACCACGGGGAAAGAGGAGTGACAACAAACAAATCCTTTGATGATGGAGTTTGTTTAGGGTTGGTAGGTGGATAGGATACTTGGGGTGATGGTGTTGATACACCCGTGGATCTTTGCATGGGTACGAAGGTGCGGTCGTTTTAAAGAAAACGCAGGAGGTATGATGTATTGAGGAAAGGTGGAGGGGTGAGGTCCCAATATAGAAGGTAGGTGTGATGGCGAGGGTTTTAGTTGTGACAAAGGTATAGATTGGACTTGAGGAGATTGGGTCTATCTCCTAGGTGGATGGATGATTTTATTTTTGGATAAATCTAACCGTTTAGGTGGGTGTGTTAGGCTGGGTATTGGTGAATTCCCAAGCGTAGGGGAAGGTTTAGTTAGGTTAATAGAGGTGGATGAGGTATTCGGTAGATATGAGGGGGGTGAAGATGAGGACATAGGTATTTTGAGCTTTTGTAAACACCTCGGGTATATGGTAGAGGTGTCTGGATCGGTCATCTACATTTGAGTAGAGCATGGTGTACTCAAACGCTCCCATAGGACTTGTCTATCTTCTAAGGGATGACAATCTTCACGTGTGAAGAAGAAATTTTGTATGGAAGAGAGGTGGGTTGTGATTTTGGTCCACTATGGGTGTGATACAGGGGGTAAATGAGGCGCCAGATTAATGGGTGTTAAGAGGCCAACCAAATAAAAGATTTAGGCGATTAAGAACTAATAGGTAAGAAGGCTGTTTGAGGGGATCCGTCATGATTAAGGAGTTTGGTGATGTTGGTTTGAGAGGTTTCTCTTTTAATAATGACAAAAACAAAGGCAAGCCTTCTTCTCTTAGAGTAAGAGTGGCGGAAGGAAATGTTTGGGAAATAGATAAGTTAGATAACATCTACTCACGGTCTTGCGAGGATGTGGTGTAAGAAGAATCATTCGTGAGAAGAGGACTCTAGGTGGTTAATTCCTTTTATGGGTAAAGTAATGGCAAGGTTATCGTCTTGTCTTGATGGGCGTGTAGGGGTGTGGATCCCTGCATTAGTGAAGAGGCCCGATCTGAGAATTTCCTCGATAGAAGATTTTGGTTGGGAGTTGAAAACGCATGGATTTCATGAACACTCTTCTCCTCGTCGAGGTGTCTTGATTTTTGTGACTATTAGATGCATGATTAGGAAATGGTTTGTTGAAAATTTTTAAATTTCGATTAGCGGGGCATTAGGATTATCGAGAGTTATATCCCCGCATCAACCATTTCTGCACTATGTTTTTCAACATCTTGCAGCTTTTCGTGGATCGTGTCCCTTCACGCGATGGAAGTTACGAAGTCATTTTATTTATACCAAGAAGGAATAGCACCGGTGTAATCAAAACCGGAGTGAGTTTTAATAGGAGGCAAGGTGATAGCTCCTACTTTAAGCAATTTATCTAAGATCGCACCATAAGTTTCTCCCAAGGAGTATAGTTGATGGGCTCGACTTTATACTTATAGGTGGCTTTGGTGGGTATTAGGCAGTGCTTGAGATTTGACCGTCACGGTGTACACCCCCCTTTGATTTCGAAGAAGCCGATGTGTGAGAATTGGTGGTGTTGGGTTTGGTGGTAGAGTCTTGGGTCCGAAATTTGATTTTTTTGTGTAACCTCAATTTCTCTTCCTCTAAGGCTCGAATCTCTAGTTTCCGAGCCATAGTAAAGGCCTCATCAAATGTGTGGAAAGTTTGAATTTGGAGGGTGGGAGAAATGTGTTTAGCACAGGCCCACATAAATAGTTTGATGAGCTCAGCCTGAGGTAAGGCGTAAGTAAGTTGGTTGATGAGGCCCCGCCATCGTCTAACGAAATCTGCAATAGACTCGTCTTCAAATTGTCGGATGGCATAGAGGTCGGTAATGGATACTTTCTTGGAAATATTGATGGAGAAGTGATCCAAGAAAGATTGGGCTAACTGGTTAAAGGAGAAGATTGAATGTTGGGTTAAAGCACTATACCACTCCAAGGCAGGTCCTGATAAGGACATGGGAAAGGTATGGAGTAGTAAGGCATCATCATGAGCAATCAGATAGCAGGCATGTCTAAATGATCGCAAGTGTTGTTGAGGGTCCTCCTTACTATTAAAGCGAGTAAATTTCGGTAATTCCCATTAAGGAGGATATGTATGAAGGGGGACAGAAGGGTGAATAGGCTCCCAACAAACTTGCTTGTATGTCAAGGTGTTAAGACTTCTTGAAACAGAAGCCTCAAGATTTTGCATCTTGTCCATCATCTATTTGATTAAATCATTGGTTGGGTTAGATGATGGTGCTGTCGTTGTAAACAGAGGAGGATTGGTCCAAGAGCCACTACTAGACAATGGTGGGATTGAATGTTGATAAGATAATGGTGATGAATGTGTTGGGGCAGCCGAATAAGGGTGTCCTATATAAGAGGTTGAGGCCACTGGATGAATTTGTGGAAATGAAAAGGTGGGAGGAACTTGTGAAGGAAAGGTCGTATGGATAGGTGGTAGAGAGCAAGTTATGAAAGGGGCAGTGGATGGTAATGATATGTGGGGTCCCAGATTAACTAGAGGAAAACCAATCGGTGCAGTATGAACCACCGAAGCTACTGAGCTGGGAGATGGGGCTAAGGATGAAGATGGTGAGGCAGAGTTATTAGGTGGGGAAGGGGCTAAGTGAGTGGCGATACTAATAGGCATACCAATGAGGAGTTGAATGTCTGGTGCACGATCAGGGGTATGAGACAAATAATATTGTACGGCACTAGGATTAGCATCCAAAAATTTGGCAAATTCCTTATCTCCTATAAGGATCTTGGGAAAATTGCTGGTATCCGTAGGATTCCCCATAGGATGCGAAGGGGGTGACTCAGGAAAAGGCACGGAACAGGCATGTGAAACCATGGTTGCTGCTTGTTTCTGGGTGATAACAACCATGGAAAAGAGGACACAATAGGGATTTAATCAATCTGGAACGAAAACAGCAACAAAATGTTGGAATTGATAGGTTGCTGGTGTGTCAAGAACTGTTAAACACAGTAACCGATATCAGTCAGATAACCGATGTCGGTCAAAATGTAACCGGCGTCGGTCAGTTAACCGATGTCGGTAGTATGGGACCGGTGTCGGTCACTGTGAAAGCAAAGAGAGGATGTAAGAAGCTACTGGTTTGGGGATAACAATGTTTAATATACCTACCAAACTATCTTGAAGTGATCACTGAAACAGTGTATGATAGAGAAACAGAACTAAAAACAAGCAAGATGCACAAGAAAATCAATAGACTAACCCTAGGATTATTTTTAATCACTCTGGGTTTATGCCTTAGATGCTAGATGATGTCAATCCTAAACAAGATACCTAAGGGAGATGTCAAGTTTATTTTGGCTCATAAGGCTACCTCAATCGAGTGGAGGAATACCGTGGGAAGGGGGGATGTTTGAGCTATTGTGTTGATTATGATGTGATTTGGTATGTGTTGTGCAGTGAGAGTAAGATTAATTTCTCGTCAATACCATGGATATCACCCCCTGTGTATGACCTGTTACTTAATCTACGTTCACTAGAATTAAAAACAGCAAGCAAGAATGTGATGCACGTGTTTTAAACCCAAATCAAAAATGATATTCGATGAAGCAAAGAAGATGACTTTCACTAGTTCAAAGATTCCAAAGAAAGACAAATTCTTTTACCAAAATGACAAAATATTTTGTGAATATTTAGAAGAAAGAAACAGCAAGTATGCTCCCTATATGAAAGCAAGCAAGAAAGAAAGAAACCCAAAATGGGTCCCATCGGGCGTGCCAAAATGTTTCACACAGAATTTCTTTCCGGAATAGAGTTGCTTCTATCCTTTTATTCTCTTGAGAAATAGATAAGGGTTAGGGCTAGGAGGAATACCCGTTGAATGTTGGAAGGTGTGCGCGTACTGTGTAACATCCCCAATTTATACCTTAGAACAAGTAAATTTTTTTTTTTTTTTTTGATAATTACATCCTGGTTCTAAATACATAATTTAGAACTCACAAATCAAATAACCATTCATATAACAGACAACCATATGCAGCTGTAATGACTCGGAGTACTTCCGATCTATTCATTCCATGACTCGGTAATCTACCGATCTATTCATTCCATGACTCGGTAATCTACCGATCTATTCATGAGTAATAAGAGTTGGTGTTTTTATTTAACACTTTACTCTTGCGGTTCTCTTCCCTACTCTGGGATTCAGAATGCTCTGTCCAAGGAACCTAACTGAATAAATGTTACCATTATTCATCGGCATCTCATCCCTTAGACTAGGTGAATTAGGACAACGCAATCAGAAGCTTGCGATACTTTGGCCAAAGATTTGAAACATACTGTTTATGTCTCGTATTCCTTAATGACATACTCGTCAATCTGGAATACGCCCTTCACCCCATTCTTATGTTATATAGAATGTCCTACACTGACTACTGTCAGTCCTTCCTTTCACAACTGAATCACTCGGAGGCAGATTAACAAGGTGATAATGTTATATGGATGCCCACGAGGATTAGGGATATGGTGACATACTGGTTCAACCTTGCAGTTTCACCAAAGTGTGTCATGATACCCCGAATCTCCTAGGCAGCCTTATAACATGACCACGTTCTTAATCGGACCCTGAGTAACTCGTGCGAGATCAAAGTGTAAATCTTAGCGATCAATGCAAAGGGTGTCGCCATAAGTCACCTGCATTGTTGTAACTTCGAGAAGATCCTAATCTTCTCGGAGGTACAACCCTGCAGTTGACTTGTGTCGTCAACCTTTAAATCCACCTCGAAAAGATCTACTTAATCACATGCGTTACGCACTTGAGTTTAAATTACTTTAAAGACTTTTCCCTAAGGTTAGCCTTTCCCCGATCCCTGGATTCTTTGTCTTAAGACAACCTTCCTCTATAAAACCCATTACATGGTGGAGTTATTAAGGTCAAGATCTCATCAAGGAGTCATTAGAATATACATGATTCTAAAACAACAGAATTGGACAATATCTCATAGCCTTTACTTGAGATTGCCATCTGAACCCCATTAGATTTACATCAGTTCTCCTAACTGAATTTATATCATACTTATTAGTATAAAGATATAAATGATTAAGAATCCAAATTAATATTGTCCTGTCATACTCAGGACTAGGGATTAGTAATTTAATTCGGCTTGTTTAGCGTTCTGCTTAGGTTCATTTTTAACCTATCTTTTAGAAAGACAATTGTTTAAATTCAATATTGCTTTCACTAGAACAATAAGATCTGCTAAACACTCATATGAATTCAATCACATTTTCTTGTAAGCTTTCATTGTCAATCACAAAAGCATCCAAATTACACAAAGATAACATTGCCACTCTGGTATATAAACCGAAGAAGGTCAACTATCAAAATAAGAATACAACACAAGTATCAAATACTTATTTCCATTCCTTTCAGAACTATACAATTACATTTTATGCAAACAACATACTTGATACAATGCTTAACGGAAAAGAAACATCTTTCCACATATAGTACATTTATAAAATCAAGCTGTAATTCAATATAAAACAATTAAATAATCTGATCATCCTGTCAGATCTGCATTGCTTTTACCACTTACGGAAACCATCTGCAAAAATAGTCAACATGAGTCAGTTCGATGAACTGAGCATGATAAGCACTTCTTGTTAAAACAATTGCAATCCGTCAATTGTTTTCATTAAACACCCTATTTAAATGAGATCAATTATCCAAACAAGTAAACATATTCAAAATATGCCTTTATAATACAAAATTGACTACAAACGTGTAACTCTATCAACGTTACAGAATAGTCCTAAACACTTCTCAAATATTTCATCAAATATTAAGAATCAAGAACGAAAGTATCCAAACAATTATCTTGAATCCAAGATTAGCAACATTGACGATCGTTACTTTCATCAGAAAAGGAAATATCATAGCAAATCATGATTTCCTCCAACAAGATACAAGAACAATTCCAACTGTTAGACAGATATCAACAAGTATTACAATAATAGAAGAGAAAGAACCAAATCATTCATACTTCCTTTCACATAAGTTCGTTACTGTACTGCCTACACAAATGAAATACATTCATCCAGTAAGCATACGAACAAGTCAGTCAAACAACAGGAAGAATCACTGTCATAATAAAAATCGAACACAACAAGGCTTTACGGCCCGAATTCGAAATCAAGAAACCTAGTATTGCGGTCAGCAATAGACTACATTGCCTTAGGCAATTGGATGTTTCCCAAAGACTATGCCAAGACAATCACTCAAAATTTCTCGAACATGCTCAGTCTCAATCAGACAGGAGTGAACGGAAAAGAATATAGCAAATCTATTCTTACCTTGGCGCATGCAAGTCTAAAGTATGATATTCACGGTTCACTTCAGCAGAGCTAGAACACGAGATAAATATTCATACTCAAGGAACTCAAACAGTGACAAACGACAGTGTCCAAATATCGGGTTCAATAAGAGACAGAAATACAGGTTACCTTATAAGAATTCAAATGATTCCAAACAGTAGTAACAAGACAAATAATTGCATACGATTCCATCTGAGCTCATCAATCGAGCATAATAAAAATTAGGCAAGCAAATTTAATTACTGATTTCAAAACAAGGAATCCGACTGAACCCTTGCCAATCTTTTACACAAATTTACACAGACTGAAGACGTAAAAATATACCAAAAGAATCTGTACCACAAAATCTTTGCGACACGATGGTATTCTTACGAATAACAGAGATCAAAATACATATTATTCCCTTAAGTCGCTGGAACAACAATTTCCAATATTCATCTATATTCAGCCATGAACAGTGATTCAAACACATAAATCATTCAATCGACTCTACAGAGTCATTCAGATTAAAATGAATATGAATCTATATTTTACATTGCATACTGTTAACGGGTTATTATCCATAACCACGGAACCCAACAACAGTATAAGATAAAAATAGTTAAAGAATCAATCTAAGCCATTTAAGGTAAGCATTCAACAAAAATCAAGTGTAAGCAAATCAAATACCGAATTTTCATAACAAGGGATTCAACTGAGCCTCGTCCAAATTCCCGAACAAGCTTACACACAAGGAACGTAAATGCATACCCAGGAAGTCAGTACTAAATTCCATTACAAATAACAGAGGTCGTATGACCTGCTACTTCTACAAGATTCCAACGGAATTCAAGTTAACAAAACTCAAGGAGGTATCTATATCCTCAACAGTGGATCATAGTATACGATTTGTTCAGAGGACTCCACAGAGTCGTTCTAATATAATACACATATCCAACATGCAAATATAAATATGTATAGCTTCCTCAGTGATCCATTTATACAAATCATTCACTAAACTCTTCAGAGTCGTTCCAATACATAATATACATACATCCATAATGCATACTGTAACGGTTAAATCTCGTTACCCCAATGAAAAAGGAAAACAATTCCAAAGAGTTGCAATAAGATACTGTCACACCGAAAGATGTTTATACTCAAACAACCTTCAAGACAAAATGAAACCCAACAGTATCAATAACTACCATCATCAAAACCCACGACAGAGCTTACAAAGATTTCATAACACTGAACAATCAAACAGTTCCATCAATATTTCTTCCGACTGTTTCCAAAACAAGAATCGACGACCAAAAATCGACAGACATAACAATGGCCTATACCCATCACAGGAACGATTCATGGGCTCACGCCGAACAGGCCGAGCATTCATACATTTCACATGTTTCGCATAATTAAGCCAGAATGCAAACACAAGGAAATAATGCCACAGTTCGAATTTAATAAACACCCATCAAAGGATAAAAGAAAATTCGAACCAGAAGAGATACAGTGCCAAAAACACACAAAGACATCCATAGAAAAATCATCAAATTCCATAAATCATTTGAACAGAGTTGTTCTAATGAAATCACTTGAAAGACAGCAAGATTTTTAAAGGTTAGGGCCTAACATGCCTGGATTTTTGCTCAAATTTCCGAAGCAGACCACTGGAAGAGCTCAGACTTCCTTTTCCTTTTCCAAGTTAGAGCGACCAACAAAATTTTGCTTTCTCCATGGCATATATATTCTCCTTGCCAGAGAAGAGAGCTAGATACCCTCATACTCGCCATGCAACTCCAAGAAGACTGGTGCGAAGAACCAGTGAACAGGCAGAAGGAAAACCGAAATTCGCGACAAGCCAAACAAACCAACAAACTTCCTGTTTGCATGCCTTCTCGCGAGTTCCGAGCTCGACTACCGAGCACATTGAATGCAATTACACCAACTTTCCCGCTCAAACTCCACTTCCACCGACCGCCAAAATTGGCGACAGTCAAATGAAATCTCAAGTTCATTTTTAGTTTTGGCGACCTGCCACGTCGGCACAAGTTAGCCGTTCCCAAAACCTCCACCAAGACCTGTCCTTCATCCTTATCCCATGCATTTAATAACATAGAAAATGCCACCCATGGTTCACACCCCTCAATAGGCCCCTTTACATTCTTGCTCATAGTTAGGTTAGTATCTTAGGTTAGAATTTAGGATAATACTCATTCTAACCATATTACACATAGATACTAACTTAGGACATTAACACATAGCCTAGGTCTAGGTTAGATTAACACTAATCTAACCCCTAGGTTAGGTTTAGTCTTAGGTTACTAATCATTTAATAATTCCAGTTAGGTCTGCATTCTGTACACTCAGAAAAAGACCTACATCATACCTTCTTGAATAGGGTTAGCTCATGTTCTGCCTTAGGCTGCAGAATCGTATGTAAACGAATTATTACCTGGTCCATGATCGAGACCTTCTAGATATACTTCCATATCGGGAACCAATTCATTTCACTTGATCAGCCTAAGTCATACTCCTGACTAGCTTATTAAATGCTTCTAGACCTTGCAACCTGTTCAAGGTCTGTGATTTTAATTCATCATGAACAAACTTAAAGCATTACTTGGATCAATTCCACTGATCCAAGACTAGATCTTATAGATGGATAACTCTATAATTCATTCCGAGATCAGATTAAACTCAGATACAAAATGAAATAAATAAAAGAGTCTAATCATATTCTGACTCAGTCAAGATCTGCAATCTGCAAAGAAATTACAGTACATATCAAGCATGATTTCTAAATCGAGGAACATATCCTTTTACAAGAAATCACATATCAACACTTGTATGCTCAGGAGAAAGTAACAACAGTTCAGGGTGTTACATGCTTCCCTCCTAAAAAGATTCATCGTCCCGATGAATTACATATTAAATTAACCTTCAGGTCAATCAATTTATTAGTACACAAACAATGTGACTACTTCCATAATTGAATAGTTCCAGAAATCAATGTCACAACACATTTTATTCAACCTGAATAAAGTCTGCCTTCATCTGGCTTTCATAAATACTTAAAAACAATAAGTTCATAAAAGTATGTTTTGTCAACAGATTTCATTCTGTTGAAAAAGAGAAGGAAAAGCAATTTTCATCTCTTCCAGATTTTCCCAAGTTGCACTTTCTTCGCTAAACTGGTCCCACTGGACCTTACATTGCTGTATTTCATGATTTCTTAAATGCAATTGGCGAGTTTCCAGCACTCGTGTGGGTTTAACCACGATTATTCCTGGGTCTTGGACCTGCAAGGAATTCCAATTTAAAACATGTGACAGATCTGAAACGTATTTCTTAAGCAAAGAAATATGGAAAACATCATGCATGTGAGATAAAGCAGGTGGCAATGCTAAACGATAAGCTACAGGATTGATTATTTCGACAATTTTGAAAGGTCCCACAAATCGAGGTGACAACTTGGCAGCCTTGCCAAAAGTTATAGAACTCTTTCTGGGTTTAACACGAAGGAAAACCTTATCACCAAGCTCAAACCTTCTATCAACCCGCTTAAGGTCAGCATAGCTCTTCTGTCTATCCGCTGCTTCCTTTAATCGTTCACGAATCAGCTTAACTTGCTGTTCCATTTCTGTGAGAATCTCTGGTCCAATTACCACTCTATCCTCAACACTGTCCCAACTAACAGGGGTTCTGCACTTTCTTCCATAAAGTGCTTCAAATGGTGCCATCTTAAGAGATGAGTGATAAGTGTTGTTGTATGCGAACTCAACTAATGGAAGATACTCTTCCCATTTATACTGTTGATCCATGCAATACATTCGCAACATGTCCTCCAACACTTGATTTACTCTCTCAGTTTGTCCATCCGTTTCCGGATGATATGCAGAACTAAAGTTTAGTTTCGTTCCAAGAGCTGCGTTAAGCGTTTGCCAAAACCTTGACGTCATTCTAGGATCCCTGTCAGATATAATCAGTTCTGGTACACCATGTAACCTGAAAATTTCGTGCACGAATCTTTTGGCCAGCACTGGTGAATCATCCTTTAGATTTCCAGCGATGAAATGAGCTACCTTGGTCAGTTTATCTACAACTACCAGGATAACATCATGTTTATTCCTGGACATAGGTAGTCCTTGTACAAAATCCATGGTTATTACTTGCCATTTGTACTGCGGTATGCTATGAGGATATAACAGTCCAGCAGGGTGCATATGTTCTGCCTTCACCCGCTGACATTCCAGACAATGAGTCACAAAATTAATCACATCCTTTTTCATACCTTTCCAGAAGTATTGTTGTTTTAAATCAGCAAGCATTTTTGTGATACCTGGGTGTCCAGAGAAAGGTGAATTATGAAATTCAACTAACAACTTCTTTCTCAAATCATTCAGCATAGGTACATATACCCTGTTTTCATAACGCAAGATTCCTTCATTATCAAAATGAAAACCTTTATACCTCATATCCTTAGGTTCTGCAGCAAGCGCTGCTTTTACTTGCTGAAAGTATGCATCTAATTCTGAGGCACTTTTTACCTCATCTTTAAACTGAGTTCTTAATGTTATAAGAGCAGAAATGTGCCTCCTACGACTTAGAGCATCAGCTACTCTATTCTCCTTCCCTTTGATATAGCTAATATCAAAGTCATATTGTGATAAAAACTCTAACCACCTTCTCTGTCTGGCGTTCAGATTGGGCTGAGTAAAAATATATTTCAGTCCTAAGTGATCAGTTTTCAACTCAAAAGGTTTCCCAAGTAAATAGTGTCTCCAAACTTGAAGTGCATGAACAATGGCAGCAAGTTCCAAATCATGAGGGGCATAATTCAGCTCATGTAACTTAAGTTTTCTACTTTCATATGCTATGACCTAATCATTTTGTAACAAAACACCTCCAAGGCCTTCCCCAGAAGCATCCGTTACAACAGTAAAACTCCCATTAGGGTCTGGTATAGCTAGTATAGGTGCAGAAGTCAACTGGTCTTTCAAACTTTTGAAAGCCGCTTCGCACTTATCATTCCACATGAATTTCTTATCCTTCTTCTGCAATGAAGTTATTGGTGCAGCTACTTTAGAAAAATCCTTTACAAATTTTCTATAATAACCAGCAAGACCCATGAAGCTTCTTACTTCATGCACATTCTTTGGTGCAGGCCACTCAGTTATTGCCACTATTTTTGAAGGATCTACAGCGATTCCTTCCTTACTTATAACATGACCCAAATAGTGAACTTCTGAATCAAAGAAAGAACATTTGGATAACTTACCATACAACTTTCTCTTTCTCAATATTCCCAAAACTATCTTCAAATGCTCATTGTGCTCCTCAACGCTTTTAGAATAAATGAGAATATCGTCCAAGAATACAAGTACAAACTTGTCCAGGTATTCTTGAAAGATATTGTTCATTAAATTCATAAAGGCTGCGGGTGCATTAGTTAACCCAAAGGGTAGAACTGTGAATTCATAATGTCCATACCTTGTTCGGAAAGCTGTTTTATGAATATCTTCCTCTTTAATCCTTAACTGATGATAACTAGATCGAAGGTCTATCTTAGAATAAACCGCTGCTCCACGCATCTGATCAAATAGATCATCGATCCTAGGAAGTGGATATCGGTTCTTGACTATTGCTTTGTTCAACATCCGATAATCAATACACAGCCTTAGTGTTCCATCCTTCTTTTTCACAAATATTACAGTGCTCCCCAAGGTGAAACACTTGGTCTAATCAAACCTTTAGACAAAAGCTCTTGCAACTGTGCCTTAAGCTCGACTAACTCAGTAGTAGTCATCCGATAAGGCGCTTTGGATATAGGTTCTGTCCCTGGCTTGATTTCAATGGTAAAGTCAAATTCTCTCTTGGGTGGTAACCCTGGTAATTCCTCAGGAAAAACATCCCTGAAACCTTGTAAAAGAGGGAATCGTTCCATGAAATCATCATCTTCTTCTGAAGATTCAGATATCTTTACCGCATAAAGGGTACATCCTTTATTTTTAGCCTTTTTAAGCTGCATAGCTGACAGTTTTCTAACTGAAATTTCCCGTTTCACACCTTGAATCTCTGCTGATTCCAGCTGATCATCTAAAAATTTAATGTTCTTTTCATAACAGTCTACCTTTGCTTTATGGTCTGCTAACCAATTGACACCGATGACAATGTCATACGATCCTAAAGGTGCGACATAGAGATCAACTTCCGTGGAAAAGTTAGGTAAGTCAAGGACTGCTCCAAAAAGACACATACTCACTGTATGAACAGAATTATTACCATACTGTACAGTCCAAGATTTATCCATTTTTCCAGCTTTTCTTTTAAGTTTTGAAGCAAGTTTATTAGATATAAAACATTCAGTAGCTCTGTATCAAAAAGAATAGTAGCAGTATGCCGAATAACTTACCCTAACTTTTATAGGTGTCACTTGCTTTTCAAATTGTTTGTCCGCTCTTTGCGGCATGTATCTTGTGCTCATTGCGATTACGATCATCCTTCCTCAAAGGGCACCGATTTGCGTAGTGATCTTTGCCACAATTGTAGCAGCCTCCTACAGTCCCTTTTTAGGCTCAAATTTGCCTCCGTTTTGTAATTGTCACGTTGTCCTCCATAGGGCTTACGCCCATTATTTTTAACAAATTTTCCCTTGCATTTCCAAAGCAGCTTATTTATTTACTACTTTGCTTTCTTATTGTTATCTCCTGAAACTTACTCTTGTTTCCAAAAATTTTCCATGGTCCTTTTAAGGTGCAAGAGAGGTTGAAGAAGGGTTTGCAGTCTTCTTCCGCACTTCCTCCTTATGGGCAGAAATAGCCTTTAATTTCTGTTCTTGCCTTATGGCCTTTTCAACAACTCCTTCCATAGTGGTTAGACTGTGAACATCGACCTCTCCCCCTATCACAGGATTCAATCCCATGATGAATTTCCATATCCTGAACTTTTCGTCAGTTTGATACTGCGGTACATACTTGAGGAGTTTTGTAAACCGCTCCCAGTATTCAGTTACCGTTAGCTTCCCTTGAGCTAAGTTCTGAAATTCTGTCATTTTCTGATCATAGAAAAGTTGTGGCAGCCAACGTTGCCTAAAATAGCCTTTAAATTGATCCCAAGTAATATTGGTCTCATCAATGTTTAGTTCAGCTTTTCGGCTATCCCACCACGAAGATGCTTCGTGAGAAAGCTGATAGGCTCCCCAAATAGCTTTGGTTTCCTCTGAGAAGTTCCTTATTGCAAAGTACTTCTCCATTTCGCTGAGCCAGTTCTCAGCTCCATCTCCTAATGTGGTGCCATCATACTTAGGTGGACTTATCCTTTTTATATCATTAGTCGATTCTGCTTGCCCTAATCTG
The DNA here is from genome assembly GCA_018340775.1 of Taxus wallichiana var. yunnanensis. Classification (NCBI taxonomy): domain Eukaryota; kingdom Viridiplantae; phylum Streptophyta; class Pinopsida; order Cupressales; family Taxaceae; genus Taxus; species Taxus wallichiana. The sequence goes on from CM031240.1 coordinate 109,654,059, forward strand.
CCTTTTTGTTTTCTCGGTTGGGACGCTACATTCCCGGCATTAACATCAACACCCATGTCGGGGTTGTCCTCAGGAGGTTGCTGATTATTATTATCAGCTTCTTCATCCTCCTCATTTCCCATCACCTGCTATTCAAGTACAGCCAAGCGATCTCTTGTGTCCAACAGGGCAGCAAGGATCTCATCAAGTTTCTGGGTTGTTGCCACTCCTCCTTCAGGTGGAGCATTATTCGCAACGTTCCCCCTTGTTCTAACCATTTTCTGTTACAAGAAAATTCAGGTTTTTATCAGATTATGGACACAATAGGTCCAAGAGCTGCAACCTTCAGCTCTGATACCAAGATGTAACATCCTCAATTTATACCTTAGAACAAGTAAAAAAAAATTTTTTTTTTGATAATTGCATCCTGGTTCTAAATACATAATTTAGAACTCACAAATCAAATAACCATTCATATAACAGACAACCATATGCAGCTGTAATGACTCGGAGTACTTCCGATCTATTCATTCCATGACTCGGTAATCTACCGATCTATTCATTCCATGACTCGGTAATCTACCGATCTATTCATGAGTAATAAGAGTTGGTGTTTTTATTTAACACTTTACTCTTGCGGTTCTCTTCCCTACTCTGGGATTCAGAATGCTCTTGTCAAGGAACCTAACTGAATAAATGTTACCATTATTCATCGGCATCTCATCCCTTAGACTAGGTGAATTAGGACAACGCAATCAGCAGCTTGCGATACTTTGGCCAAAGATTTGAAACATATTGTTTATGTCTCGTATTCCTTAACGGCATACTCGTCAATCTGAATACGCCCTTCACCCCATTCTTATGTTATATAGAATGTCCTACACTGACTACTGTCAGTCCTTCCTTTCATAACCGAATCACTCGGAGCGCATTAACAAGGTGATAATGTTATATGGATTCCCACGAGGATTGGGGATATGGTGACATCTTGGTTCAACCTTGCGGTTCAACCAAGTGTCATGATACCCCGAATCTCCTAGGCAGCCTTATAACATGACCACATTCTTAATCGGACCCTGAGTAACTCGTGCGAGATCAAAGTGTAAATCTTAGCGATCAATGCAAAGGGTGTCGCCATAAGTCACCTACATTGTTGTAACTTCGAGAAGATCCTAATCTTCTCGGAGGTACAACCCTGCAGTTGACTTGTGTCGTCAACCTTTAAATCCGCCTCGAAAAGATCTACTTAATCACATGCGTTACGCACTTGAGTTTAAATTACTTTAAAGACTTTTCCCTAAGGTTAGCCTTTCCCCGATCCCTGGATTCTTCGTCTTAAGACGACCTTCCTCTATAAAACCCATTACATGGTGGAGTTATTAAGGTCAAGATCTCATCAAGGAGTCATTAGAATATACATGATTCTAAAACAACAGAATTGGACAATATCTCATAGCCTTTACTTGAGATTGCCATCTGAACCCCATTAGATTTACATCAGTTCTCCTAACTGAATTTATATCATACTTATTAGTATAAAGATATAAATGATTAAGAATCCAAATTAATATTGTCCTGTCATACTCAAGACTAGGGATCAGTAATTTAATTCAGCTTGTTTAGCATTCTGCTTAGGTTCATTTTTAACCTATCTTTTAGAAAGACAATTGTTTAAATTCAATATTGCTTTTGCTAGAACAATAAGATCTGCTAAACACTCATATGAATTCAACCACTTTTCTTGTAAGCTTTCATTGTCAATCACAAAAACATCCAAATTACACAAAGATAACCTTGCCACTCAGGTATATAAACCGAAAAAGGTCAACTATCAAAATAAGAATACAACACAAGTATCAAATACTTATTTCCATTCCTTTCAGAACTATACAATTACATTTTATGCAAACAACATACTTGATACAATGCTTAACGGAAAAGAAACATCTTTCCACATATAGTACATTTATAAAATCAAGTTGTAATTCAATATAAAACAATTAAATAATCTGATCATCCTGTCAGATCTGCATTGCTTTTACCACTTACGGCAACCATCTGCAAAAATAGTCAACATGAGTCAGTTCGATGAACTGAGCATGATAAGCACTAACTGTTAAAACAATTGCAATCCGTCAATTGTTTTCATTAAACACCCTGTTTAAATGAGATCAATTATCCAAACAAGTAAACATATTCAAAATATGCCTTTATAATACAAAATTGACTACAAACGTGTAACTCTATCAACGTTACAGAATAGTCCTAAACACTTCTCAAATATTTCATCAAATATTAAGAATCAAGAACGAAAGTATCCAAACAATTATCTTGAATCCAAGATCAGCAACATTGGACAGATCGTTACTTTCATCAGAAAAGGAAATATCATAGCAAATCATGATTTCCTCCAACAAGATACAAGAACAATTCCAACTGTTAGACAGATACCGACAAGTATTACAATAATAGAAGAGAAAGAACCAAATCATTCATACTTCCCTCCACACAAGTTCACTACTGTACCGTCTACACATATGAAATACATTCATCCAGTATGTATACGAACAAGTCCGTCAAACCACATGAAGAATCACTGTCATAATAAAAATCGAACACAACAAGGCTTTTCGACCCAAGTTCGAAATCAAAGAACCTCTAGTATTGCGGTCAACAATAGACTACATTGCATTAGGCTATTGGATGTTTCCCTAAGACTAAGCCAAGTCAATCACACAAAATTTCCGAACATGCTCAGTCTCAATCAGACAGGAGTAAACGGAAAAGAATATAACCAATCTATTCTCACCTTGGCGCATTCAAGTCTAAAGTATGGTATTCGCGACTCATTTCAACAGAGCCAGAACACGAGATAATTATCCATACTCAAGGAACTCAAACAATGACAAACGACAGTGTCCAAATATCGGGTTCAATAAGAGACAGAAATACAGGTTACCTTATAAGAATTCAAATGATTCCAAACAGTAGTAACAAGACAAATAATTGCATACGATTCCATCTGAGCTCATCAATCGGAGCATAATAAAAATCAGGCAAGCAAATTTAATTACTGATTTCAAAACAAGGAATCCGACTGAACCCTTGCCAATCTTTTACACAAATTTGCACAGACTGAAGACGTAAAAATATACCAAAAGAATCTGTACCACAAAATCTTTGCGACACGATGGTATTCTTACGAATAACAGAGATCAAAATACATATTATTCCCTTAAGTCGCTGGAACAACAATTTCCAATATTCATCTATATTCAGCCATGAACAGTGATTCAAACACATAAATCATTCAATCGACTCTACAGAGTCATTCAGATTAAAACGAATATGAATCTATATTTTACATTGCATACTGTTAACGGGTTATTATCCATAACCACGGAACCCAACAACAGTATAAGATAAAAATAGTTAAAGAATCAATCTAAGCCATTTAAGGTAAGCATTCAACAAAAATCAAGTGTAAGCAAATCAAATACCGAATTTTCATAACAAGGGATTCAACTGAGCCTCGTCCAAATTCCCGAACAAGCTTACACACAAGGAACGTAAATGCATACCCAGGAAGTCAGTACTAAATTCCATTACAAATAACAGAGGTCGTATGACCTGCTACTTCTACAAGATTCCAACGGAATTCAAGTTAACAAAACTCAAGGAGGTATCTATATCCTCAACAGTGGATCATAGTATACGATTTGTTCAGAGGACTCCACAGAGTCGTTCTAATATAATACACATATCCAACATGCAAATATAAATATGTATAGCTTCCTCAGTGATCCATTTATACAAATCATTCACTAAACTCTTCAGAGTCGTTCCAATACATAATATACATACATCCATAATGCATACTGTAACGGTTAAATCTCGTTACCCCAATGAAAAAGGAAAACAATTCCAAAGAGTTGCAATAAGATACTGTCACACCGAAAGATGTTTATACTCAAACAACCTTCAAGACAAAACGAAACCCAACAGTATCAATAACTACCATCATCAAAACCCATGACAGAGCTTACAAATATTTCATAACACTGAAAAATCAAACAGTTCCATCAATATTTCTTCCGATCAAGTTTCCAAAACAAGAATCAACGACCAAAATTGACAGACATAACAATGGCCTATACCCATCACAGAGCGATTCATGTGTTTCACTCGGAATGTTTCAGCTTCTGGGAATAGAGTTGCTTCTATCCTTTCATTCCTTTTAGAAATAGATGAGGTTAGGGTTAGGAGGAATACCTGTTGAATGTCGAGATGGTGTGCGCGTACCGTAGAGAAAGATCAGGCTGACTGCAGAGACTCCTTTTTGTCTTGGAAGGACTACCTGCAAATAAGAACACAAGACCACAAGATTTTGATTAAACAATAAATGAGGAAACTGCCTTGGGCCCAGGAAATATAAAACTTCCTTTCGAAGGTGGTCAGTTCCCCTGCTAATATGAATTAACACAAAAGACTGCAAAATATTAATTAAATTATTTCGTTAAACTGGGTAGGGGGAAAGGCTGGTTTTCTAGTTTTGATCAGAGGAACCGATGCGTTACTGATAACCGATGCCGGTCACTTGATAACCGATGGCGGTTACTGATAACCGATAGCGGTGGGTTCTACGGTCTTCTTGGCAGCTATGGTGTTTGTAATGGCTGGTTTTGGATGGTATTAGGAAATGGGATGGTTAGAAGCAAAAGAATGACAGTTAGATGCAATGGCACGTTGGGTAGTGGATTCAGAAACGGATTTAGGAGCACTGAGATTAAAGAAGCATAAGAAATGTTATAACAAAGGACATGCAAGATGTGACTTACTAGTTTTGGCATAGATGCAACTTGATCTCCTTGGTTGTAAACACTTCTGGTATTTCCACTCGTCTACTTTCTGTCAAGTGAAGATCTGGACTCTCTTCCTCACTCGCAATGCTCTTTGTTGATTCAAAATCATTTGGTGATCTCCCAAAATGAAATTCCGATCCGTTGTTTTGGTTTGGGAGCCCATTTACTGAGGAACCGATGGCGGTTGCGTAACCGACGGCGGTCGAGTAGGAACCGGCATCGGTAAGGAAAAAGTAGGCTATTTTTAGTAAAATAGCCCACCTTCCTTGCTTTTCTCCCGAGAGATCAGTTGCGGGCTTGGTCAAGTGGCTAGAAGGTCGGTTTTGGGTGCGAGTAAGGAGGCATTAGTTATGGATGTGAGTCTAGACCAAGTCATGGGTCTTAATTAGGTTAGTTTAGGGTTAGGGCTAGGTCATGATGAGGTGGCAAAGTGAGGTGGCGGGTAAGGTGATGTGGATTTATCAATTACAAGGTAATTAATAAATAATTGTGTAAAGTTTAGGTAATGAGGTTAGGTTGCGAAATGGGATGCGGGTCACAAGGGGTCGTAAGACACGAATTTGGTGTCTACATTAGCCCCTTATTGTCGTGTAGCTTGTTCTGTAAAGCTGCGCGGACAATAATATGAAGTGGTTTCTCATGTTAAGGATATAGGTAATCCCCCTCAAATCTATCACAGATTGAGTGAACGGGAAATCAGGGATAGGGTTGATAAAGGGTACATGTTGTAGAGAGGATGGTAAGGTGGTGGGGTAGGTCCAAGGAAGCAGACGCATGTTGAAATGCAATAGTATGACGAGGGTACATGATTTGACAAGAAAACCAGCAATGTGTAGGCAAAGGTCGATAGTTTATCCAAACAAGGGTGATATAATCCTGGTATCCAAGGCATAGGAAGTAGCTCCAGGGTATATAATAGGTGAGGTACAGGAATGTTTAGGCATGTTTGGCGATCAAAAGGTTGGTTTGGTTGAGATAAACGTCACGGTCTAGGTCTGGGCAAAGCTGGTTGACAGATCAAGTCAAGGACCCTAATCATGCTAAAACACGAACAGGTGAGCTCGATTGAACCAAAAACTACCGGATGGGTGGATAAAGTGTATGGTGTTGATTTTGGGTAAGGTATGGAAGTGGTACGGTCGTGGGTTGGGCCAAGTTGTTGGGTGGCGGCCTTGGGTCGGGCCAGAAGTGTAAAGGGAGGCCTTGGGTCGGGCCAAATAGTGAGGGCAAGGCCTTGGGTCGGGCCAAATGGGTAGGTTGAGGCCTTGGGTCGGGCCGAATAGGTAGGTTGAGGCCTTGGGTCGGGCCGAATAGGTAGGTTGAGGCCTTGGGTCGGGCCAAATAGGTAGGTGGAGGCCTTGGGTCGGGCCAAATAGGTAGGTGGAGGCCTTGGGTCGGGCCAAATGGTTAGGGTTGCGGCCTTGGGTCGGGCCAAATGGTTAGGGTTGCGGCCTTGGGTCGGGCCAAATGGGTAGGTTGAGGCCTTGGGTCGGGCCAAATAGGTAGGGCGAGGCCTTGGGTCAGGCCAATTGGTAGGTTGAGGCCTTAGGTCGGGCCGAATGGTAGGTTGAGGCCTTAGGTCGGGCCGAATGGTAGGTTGAGGCCTTAGGTCGGGCCGAATGGTAGGTTGAGGTCGTAGGTCAGGCTGGACAAGTGAACAAATGTTGCGCAGCAAAGGTGGATAGAGGCGATATGGGTGAAAAAGAGGCAAGGAGTAAATAAGGGCAAAGAATGGGGTGAAAGTTGGGTAGTGAACCGATGTCGATTCTACATGACCGACATCGGTTAAGAGACCGATACCGGTTCCTTAGGGTAAAATGAAACCGACATCGGTTAAGGTCGAAAAACCTATAAAAAGAAAAATACGGCTTGTCATTGTCACTTTTTGTTATTTGCAATCCAAATCGACTTGTCTGACGTGGAGACTTGGGATTAGAGGCTAGATTGAGTGAGGTGGAGCTATTGTATTGGCGGAGAGAGTTGATAGTGGGCCCGATTGAGGAGGAGGCAGCAGGTGATTGGCCAGGGACCCAGTAGATCAGGATTGGAGCCATGGCACAGGCAGGAGGAGCTGGAGGGGCTGGACCAGCTGGACCGCCACCACCCATCCCACCACGACGACGTGTCGTCGTACCGGTAGGTTCTAAACTCGTGATTTTATGCATTGAAATGGTTATTAGGCTAAATGGGGGGTTTGGGTAGGAATTTGTATTTTGTAGGAAATAATGAGTAAATGGAGGTAATTTGAGAAAGGGAGAGGGTAGATAGGTTAGATAGGCTAAGGTGGGTAGGTGGGTAAGTTTTTAGGGTTTTTGGGTGGGTAGATGGGTAGAAATAGGTAAAAAATGGGTTTTGGGGGCCGCGCGGGGGTTCGGCTCCGGGAGAAGACAGTGACCGATGTCGGTCACTAAGCGACCGGCATCGGTCGCACAATTTTAGGGAAAGGGAGGGTTGTTGGTGACCGGCGTCGGTCATGTATCGGCCGGCGTCGGTTGTGGGTTTATGTAGGGGTTGGGTTGGGTTGAGGGTGGGTGTGGGGTTGGGTTGGTTGTTTTGGGTGTGGGGTGGGTTGGTTGTTTTGGGTTGGGGGTAGAGAAGGGTTAGGTGTGGGGGTTAGGTTTTGGGTTTGTTGGGTTGGTTTGGGTTTGGTGTGGGTGTGTGGGGGTGGTAGGTTGTTAGAGGGGCGGTAGAGAGTCAGGGTATGGTCGGGGGATACAAAAGGGGGTTTAGATGGTAAAGTAGATGTTATAATAAAGAGTAGGTCTAAGAATGTGGGTTGGTTTTGCAGGCACGTCAGCAGTTGACGATGCGTGATAGGATGCCTCCACTATTGAGTCGGATGAGGCCACACGTATCTGCGGCGCATTGGGCCATCATGCACGAGGTGGGACTCGGCGGGGTCCGCAGTGCGAGAGCGATAGAGGGATCATAGCCGATGGTCGCCCTCATCGAGAGATGGGATCCGGCGGCCAATGTGTTCCATCTTCCGACCGGGGAGATGACCGTCACATTAGAGGATGTGTATCACATCCTGCGGCTACCAATCGAGGGAGAGGCAGTCTTCCAGGTAGATTCAGAGACTGCCATGGACAGCATACTGCAGGTTTTTGGGGATGCAGCCGTGCTTCTTACGTATCATAGCGCGAGCATTGGATATGGTGACACGTACGCGCACACGACATGAGACATGGCTTGCTTGCTGTGTGTTGATGATGATGATAGGATCACCTCGCTTCGCCCTCCCGGATTCGAGGGGAGGCCGCTTCCCACGAGCATTGATGGGGGTGTTGCTGGAGATGGTGGAGGAGCACACCTGTTTCGCATGGGCACCAGTGTATCTGGTGCAATTATACAGGGAGTTATGGGGCTATCGCCGGAGGAGGCGATTTGGTATTTGTTCTACATTTTGTTTGCCTTTGTTGGGCATACGAGCACATCGTATGCATCAGGCCAGTAGGGCTACCCCAGCAGCCAGGGCCACAGGTCGTATACCGATATGGCTTTCAGAGGTGGTTGGGAGTCGTGGGCCAGCCGCGAGCAGTTGTTGCAGGTCGGGATGTGGCCTATTATAGACACTTGCTAGAGGGCCTTACAGCAGTAGACATTGTATGGAGACCCTACAGAGGTCACCAGCCTGGCAGAGGAGCCCGCGTACAGCTGCGCCTGATCCAGTATACATTCTGGATAGCAGGACGGAGGCCGGGAGAGTACGAGCGGATACCCCTAGAGAGGGTACGCAGGCAGATGGGGCTACGACAGGACGAGCCACCTCCCTTCCCTCAGTACAGGAGGGATGATGTAGAGGCCCCACTGCCAGCGCCACAGCCTTGGGATCCAGACTGGGTAGCGGAGAGACCAGCAGGTGAGGGTGTGGATGATGCCGGGTGCACGGGAGCATACAGGTATGGTGGGTCAAGGCGAGAGAGTAGCGAGAGATAGATCGTGCTGTGCAGCCAGGACTTGAGATGCGATTATAGGAGAGAGAGGATCAGCTCGGGGGTCGAGTGCAGCTCTTACGAGGCAGCTAGTTTTTGCTGCGCAGCACGATAGGGGCCTTACAGTGCAGCTAGCCCGAGCTCGAGCACGAGCACATGTAGCACCACCACCAAAGCACCACGCCACAAAGCAGTGCGAGTACAGCACGAGGACACACCACCAGCACCACGGCCCACAGTGCGAGTACGAGTAAGCACAGCAAGACGGCACCACCACCAAGCACCACACCCACGGCAGTGCAGTAAGAACACAGCAGCGGCACCACTGCGGCCACAGTGCGAAGTACGAGCTCGGGGTATTGGTGTTAGGTGCCAGGGGACCAGCCCCAGCTCCTTCAGTGGCGCGAGATCGCTATATGGAGGTTAGAGCAGAGGCCCGATATTATCAGGATATTCTTGATAGTACCGGAGTCGAGTATCAGGCGTATGCAGCGCATAGGGCAGAGACCTCACACAGCCAGAGATCTCAGGGAGGGGCAGCCACAGCTGGCGTGTCCGTGACGGGCAGGAGGCGAGAGGCACCACAGGGACCAGCGGGGAGAGGTGCCGAGGGCGGTGGGGAGAGCTGATAGATCCCCGACATGGTTTTGTATAGGGACACGGGCACCGGTCTGCGAACCGGTTGTATTGATAGAGGCCTGCGTGCCGACACTTATTCATTGTATTGATTCATTTATTTATTATATACCGGCCTGCGAGCCGAGTACGGGTTGTACATTTGATACCGGCCTGCGAGCCGAGTATATTTTTGATATGAGAGACCGGCCTGCGAGCCGAGTCGAGATTTTTGGTAGGTATTGCGGCCTGCGTGCCGGCTTTGGTATATTATGAGATCACAGAGGCCCCGATGTAGGGCACATTGTATTTTTGAAAACTGGTATATATATATATAGATGATGTTTTGATCCATATGTAGTGTTCAAAAATGTGTTTAAATATTTTGTTAATGGTTTGGTAATATATAATGTATGATAAGTTTAGTGGGCATGTTGATAGATGGATGATGTTGATGGTTTTGTTTTTGTTTTTTTGTACGTATATATGAATGACATGTGATGTGATGAATTGTTGGTTTTGTGACATTGTGATATATGTAACTGATGAGTTGGATCCAAATGATGTAGAGATTGATAGTTTCTTGAAAGTCGTAGTTGATGGTTGTGTATTTGTATAAAATAAATGATGTTTAATGAAATTGTAATGATATGATGTGTGGTGGATGAACAAATGTGGTAAATGGTGTGGTTATGCAGGAAAAGAGGCGGGCGCGACAAAAATTTAGGTGAGAAATGAAGAAAAGAACGCTGTTGAGAAAAGGTAGGTGTGTAACCGATATCGGTTAAGGAACCGATATCGGTAGCTGGTAGACCGATATCGGTTAAGTAACCGATACCGGTTATTTAGGTATGAGCTTTTCTAAAAATAGAAAAGCTAGGGTGGCAACTTAAGTTTTAATTTTAGAGCCATGCAAGAGGTTAAATACGCGAACGCGACGCTTTTTGATGACTGAGACAGGTATTTGCATGAGAGATTTGGGTGAGAAGGAGAAAATAGACAAGGAAAGTGAATGTGATCCGAGATTCAGAAGGCAGAAAGACAAAGTTGAAAAGGGTGGTGATCATGGCAGAACGAGGAGAAGCATCCAGCAGGCAAGGACAGGAGGGAAGACAAGGGCCACCTCAAGCTGCTGCAACCCAAGAGGTATCATTTTGTTTGTGATTTGATTTTTGCATGTGTTATGAATAAGAGATTAAGTGGGTAGATATGAAGAAGAAAACATGATAGCAAGGGTTATAAGTGAGGTAAGTGTTACGTGGTAGGTAATCACGGGTTTCGGGTATGTCTGTGTATACAGAGAGGAATAAACGAGCAATTTATTGTCGTAGGTAGGTGTTTTAGGCAAGATGTATGTAATTGACAGTGACCGGTAGCGGTTAGGAATAACCGGTATCGGTCACTCAACCGATATCGGTTATGTATAACCGATACCGGTTACTGGAGAAATTTCCAGAATGTTTGAAAAAACCCTGACGGATTGAATGGTTGTTTGTTGTTTTGGTGTATGCAGGCAGAGGCAGGATTGAGGATGAATGATAGTGTGCCAGCGCTGTTGTCACGAATCCGAGCGGATGTAACACCAGCTGAATGGACATTGATAAATCATTTGGGGTTAAGTGGAATCCGCTATTATTCACGAATCACACGTAATCATGCTATGTTGCAGGCATTGATTGAGAGATGGAATCCCGAGACAAATACCTTTTATCTGCCAACAGGGGAGATGACAGTAACATTGGAAGATGTGTTTCAGATTTTGAGACTCCCTATTACAGGAGAACCAGTATATCAGGCACTACCTAGCGCGGCACGGGGAGCGATAACAACAGTATTTGGTCCATACGCACGAGATTTGACACAGCGGGGTTTATCTTTTACATATGGGGTAATGTATGCAGCACACCCTGAGGAGACAAGGTTAGCAGTGATATTAATGATAGCGGTAGGGTATTATGCGTTACCGAGGGTGGAAGGGGGAAGATTTCCAAAGGCATTGATGTGTGTTATGTGGGAGATGATAGAAAGGAACGTGACTTTTGCATGGGCACCTGCATATTTGGCGGAGCTATACAGGGGTTTATGGGCTTGTAGGCGAAATCACAGGACGACACTGGATAGTTCATACTTATTACACTGTTGGGCCTATGAGCACATTGTTTGTGTGTGACCAATAGGCCGACCCATCCATCGGAGAAACCGGAGTGCGAGGGATGGGATTCGAGACGATGGGTCCAGAGGCAGAACAAGAGGCCAGATCCCAGGCCGTGACGGGTGATATTGAGTATTACAGGTAGGTATGGGAGAGAGTGACAGTTGCGGATATCTGTTGGAGGCCATACGGGAACTATATGGTGACAGAGAGCATAGCTGAGGAGTTGAGGGTGTAGAGCGATTGAGGTGGATCGCAGGGGACAGTAGGGTGAGTATGAGAGGATTCCTATAGATCGCGTGTGGCGACAATTTGGATTTGTGCGATATACCCCGGCTTATAGACCATATATGAGGATCGACGTTGAGGTAGCATTCTCACCTCCCGACCCAACACCTCCGAAGGGCTCGAAGAGGTAGCACCAATCGCGAGGGTAATGGATGCGGGAACGAGCGAGAGGCCTATAGATTATGGTGGGTAGCGAGAATCTGCGAGGTGTACGTGAGCATCCCGACATAGCGGTGATTACAGTAGAGAGGGATCATCTGCAGCGTTTGGTTCAGCAGCTCCAAACGCAGGTGAATGAGACAAGAGGATTGTTAGTGGTTGCGGAGTCACGGGCGGAGAGACTAGAGGCTGGAGTCCTCCATGCGAGAGGGCGTATTCATATGTTACAGGAGAGATTGGTAGATCAGTGGGCGGTACCAATAGCCGTGGTACCCTTGAGGACAGAGAGGCCCGGCGAGAGGGGTCGACGATCATGATCATCACCTAGTTCGGGATGAGGCGTGAGGGTCTGAGTAAATGTTAGCAAGGTATAAGAATAAATAAGGATGTCGACCTGTGTGTCGATGATAGAGAAGATGTATTTGTTTAACATCTAAATAAAACTGAATATGTATGTTGATTTGAGTTGCAATAATAATAATAAGATTGGTTTGTGTTTTGATTTTCGGTGTTTTGAAAAAGGATAAAGAGGACTGTGATTAAATAAAAATACACAAAAATATTTATATTCACCACACAGGATAGGTTATGGTAGGGGATGGTCGAGCTAACCTTGGGAGACCCCATGTCTCCGAAGTGCTGCCTACATAGCCCATTGCACAAAGCAAGGAGGGGCCTCAGACCGATGTAGTTCTCCCTTAGGATCGGGAGAGGTGAATTCAGGCAAGTGGGTACGGTTTAGGCAATTGGTTGGTTGGTAAAAATATTAAGATTAGTAAAGGTAAGGTTGATGGTGTTGGTAATGAATTGGTGATGTTGTAAAAGGTATAAGGGAAGGGAAAGTTAGCCTATCCAAGTAGAAGGGAATCATGTCCTGATTAAGATCAACACACAATCCTAGATGCGAGGAAAAGCGGAAAGAGTGCTTCGTAGGTGAAAAGAGCTAAACAAACCACACAACGTAGAACGAGCCTGAAGCCCTAGGTACCGTGCATAGACGAGAAGTCAATTGGTGAAAAGAGTTGTATGATCACAATATATCAGGTGTACGTCACGTCCCTTGAGTTTGAAACAGATGGTGAGGTGAAGTGGATGATATAGCTGAGGTACGGAGAACTCATTACTAAGTGAGTGTTCTGACGAAAGAGAACCTACCCTAAATAGACAAGTCCATGACTCGAAAGTCCTTTTGAATGAGGATTTTCTTTTATTGAATGCGAGTGATCAATGCGGGAAGTCTACAAGGATATTGATTGTCTTATTCTTGAGGTCTTCACGAAGCTGATCAATGCGAGAAGCTTCGATAAAGGTCGATGTGTATATAGCTGTCCTTCGAGGGCGATCTATTTATAGTAGCGAGATATGATTGTAATGCATAGCTGTCCTTGGGGAGCGATCTATATATAATAGCAATAGTTCAAATATATAGCTGTCCTTCGAGGAGCGATCTATATTTAATTTAGATGACTAGATGTTCATTTGGCGTGAAGCATCTAGTTTAGTAGGAAGTTTGACTCAAGAAAATCCCATAAGGATACGGCTTATTTTAATATTTTGAAGTCATGGACTAGACTAAAAAGGGGAAGGCATCATCAAGGGGAGGTAAGGATCAAACTATGTGAGCTTGATTATTATTATGAAGTGTAGGAAGCAGTGTATGAAGTGGTAAGTGAGCTCAAGGGACGAGCGGAAGGTAGATAAGAAGTGATATAACACTAATTTCAACAAAGATAATGGTTGAAGATGCAAGGCATTAAGGAGTTCGAGCTCGGAGTTTACCATTAAGCGAAGCTAAACGATAAGTACCAGATCCATAGGTATGAGTGATTATATAAGGCCCAATCCAATTGGGAGAAAATTTTCCACGTTTTCTCTTTTCTAGTTTGGTTACATGTTGATTCTCTTTGAGAACAAGATCACCAACCCGAGAGGTACGCTCATGAAGTCGCTTATCATAAGCACGTTTAATGCATTTTTGATAGATTTGAAGGTGATCAAGAGCTGTAAGACGGCGTTCGTCAAGAAGCTCCAATTGGGCTAACCACTCTTGGCGGAAATCATCGTTGGTGAGAATATCCTGAAGAGATATTCTAAGGGAGGGTATTTGTATTTCGAGAGGCAAAAACCTCGGTACCGTATACCAAAGAAAAAGGTGTGGCATTAGTAGAGGTACGAATGCTAGTACGATAAGCCCAAAGGGAAAAGGGAATGTGATCGTGCCAATTTCTTCCGGATTCATTGACAACTTTCATGAGGATTTTGGTTAGTGTTTTATTAGAGGACTCGGCTTGCCCATTGGCTTGTGGATAGTAAGGTGATGAGAAACTAAGTTTGATACCAAAGTTATCACAAAGGTCTTGCAACAACTTGTTTTTGAAAGATTTTCCATTATCTGTTATCAGGCGATGAGGAACACCAAAACGACAGATAATGTGGTGGTTAATGAACTCGACAATTTTTTCTTTTTTGATTGAAATGAGTGGAATAGCCTCCACCCATTTTGTGTAATATTCGGTCGCTGTGATTATCCAACGGTGACGTTGTGAATAGGTTGGATGAATCTCACCAATAAGGTCTAAGCCCCATTGTGAGAAGGGCCAAAGAGCTCGAGCGATCTGGAGTGGGTGGCTAGGAGTATGTTGAAGGTTGGCATGTTGCTGAGACATAACACAATGCTTAACATATTCGTAGCAGTCATTATTGAGAGTAGGCCAATAATAACCAAGGTGAAGGATTCATTTGGCCATAGTAAGGCCGCTAAAATGTCCACCACAAATACCGTCATGGACCTGTTGGATGGTATGAGTGGCCTCCGCGCCAGTTAGATAACGAAGGAGGATGCCATCAAAGCCACGTTTATAGAGGAGTCCCCCCATGACAACATAACGTGAAACACTTTTAAGAAAAGCACGTTTGCCGTTACTAGTAAGGTCAGGTGGGAGGACAGAGATTGTAAGGTAGTCATGAAATTGGTGGTACCAGGTATCCTATGAACTAGTAGACACAGTATTTATCATACAAACTACCGGGGTTGAATAGGATGGGGCAAAAAGTTGTTGGACCACGATGAATAATTCAGAGTCAGTTGGCGCGGCGGGAATTTGCGAGGCTAAGCAAGCCATAATATCCGCAAATTTTTAGTGGAGCGGGAATGGTTTGTATAGAATAGTGGGTAAATAAGGCTAGAAGTGAATCCACGTAGTGTTTGTATTTTTGAAGTTCCTCGTTTTTGCATTGGTAGACACCCATAACCTGATTGACTACCAATTGAGAGTCGCCAAAAATGTTGATAGATTTTATACCTAAGTGTAACGCAACTTGGAGACCCGAATCAAGGGCCTCGTATTCATTGTATTATTAGTGCAAGGAAATCAAGTCGGAATGAAAGAGGCATAGGTTCAGCGTTGAGAGGAATGAGAACAACGCCGGCTCCTCCGCCGCGCTGGCATTTAGATCCATCGAAGAAGAGGGTCATTGGGTATGATTCCTCCGTGAGGGAAAGAGTAGCAATGAGTTCGTCGAGAAATGTGAAATTGGTAAATTGTTCCCCCGGTAAAGGAGCTTCCGCAAGTTGGTCTGCGATGGTTTGTCTTTTGATTGATTTCTGGTGGACAAACTCAAGGTCGAGGTCGGCGAGAAGCATGAGCCATCTGGCAATGCGTTGGTTCAGATGAGGTTTGACATACATGTAATGGATGGGGTCTGTATTGGTGATGATGAAAGTCTTGTGATTTAGAAGGTAGTGTCGGAGTTTGGTGGCCACGAATGATAGGGCAAGGCACAATTTTTCTACATGTGTGTACCTAGTCTCATAGTCCACCAAAGTACGACTTATATAATAAATGGCTTGTTCGTGATTCTCAGAGTCACGATGTGCAAGCATGGCTCCTACAGCGTGGTCGGTGGCGGAAAGGTAAAGGTAGAAAGGGCGGTCGTCTTGGGGTGGGATAAGCACGGGTGGCTGCAAGAGATAGGATTTGAGAGCTTCGAAGGCTTGGTGACATTCTTCGCTCCATTGGAATGCAATATCCTTTTTAAGGAGGTGATGGAAAGGTTGACACCGATCCGAGAGTTGGGAGATGAAACGTCGGATAGATTGGAGCTTACCTTGTAAACTACGCAATTGTTTGAGATTTTTGGGTGGGGGCATTTCTAGGATAGCTTTGACTTTAGATGGATCGACCTCAATGCCACGCAAAGAGACGATAAAGCCAAGAAGTTTTCCCGAAAGAACACCAAAGACACATTTCTTCGGTTGAAGGCGGACAGAATATTGTAACAGGTGATCAAAAATAATGGTTAAAACATCGAGATGTTCACTACGATGTTTAGACTTGCCGAGAAGATCGTCGACATAGTCTTCAAGGATAGTGTGCATAATGTCATGAAAAATGTAGGTCATAGCCCACTGATAGGTAGCACCAGCATTCTTAAGGCCAAATGGCATGACACGATAACAGAAGGTTCCCCAAGGAGTTATGAAGGCAGTTTTGTGTTGATCGGCGGTGCAACCAAAATTTGGTTGTATCTGAAAAGCCATCCATGAGAGAGAGCATCTCATGACTGTAGTTAGATCAACAAGTTGGTCAATGCTAGGTAAGGGGAAGTCATCCTTAGGGCAAGTGAGGTTAAGATCCCGAAAATGCATGCATATCCGAAGTCCCCCATCGCTTTAGTGAGTGTACGATGTTAGAAATCCATTGAGGATAGTCAATAGGAAAGATGAATGAAACAGAAAGGAGTCGTTGGAGCTCCTCTTTGACCAAGAGAGCAATGCGTGGATGCATTTTTCTCAATTTCTGTTTGACTGGTTTGGAATTAGGGTTTAAGGTGATGTTATGGACGGTGATGGTAGGATCAATTCCTGGCATGTCAGCGTAAGACCATGCGAAAGCTTGGTTGCGAGCACGAAGAAAGGTAGTAAAGGCGGCTTGTTCTGATGTGTTAAGGGATTGTCCAATCTTCACAATGTGAGGATCCTCCTCCGTGTGGATATTGATTTCTATGGTAGATTCGTCAAAGATAGTTTTGGTTTCAGATGGTAAGGCTCGTTGAATATAAGAATCATCCGCGCCAAGGTAAGTGAGGATGGAGTCGTCATCCTGGCATTCAACAACATTAATCAAAGGCGAATCCTCTTCGATCATGTCTGGATAAAGAAGGGGCAAAGAAGATGGGTCGTCATTATCGCGTTGATACGTGAGAGGACCTATGAAGATAGCATTTATGAAAAAAAAAAGTTAGGAGGGATGGATTCAGGGTCTATAGATTCTGCGGGTGATGATGGCAAAGTGGGTGATGATGATTTGGTAGGGGCGACGTCTTCTTCTTCCAGGATACAGCTGACAGGAGGTGTCTCCTGTGTAGGTGTTTCGGGAAAACCGAGACCACTGCGATCATTATGTTTACGGGTAGTCACGGGAATGAGTGTATGTCGGCCTTGTTCGTAAAGGCCAAAACCAAAGCCTTTCCATGCACAGTGAGTCAAGAAGGTGAGGGCGAAATGACGATTTGTCAAGTATTGAAAATCAGATTGGAAAGGAACCACACCAAGAGGAGGTTCAGGGGTAATGGAGGATGCGTCAACACCCCCATACGTTAGGTTAGTGCGGCAATGGGGTGGTCCATAAGAGATTATCTCCCCCACGCGACGGTCGTAGGTGGGATGTGCATGTAATTGTCTGTACTCCTGCGGGGTAGGGAAAGAACTAACGTTATATAGGCGGTACTCCCCCAGCGTAAGGTGCTGAAAAACATCTACTAAGGGGTCGGAGGTTGGAATGTTAGCTGACGGAAGGGAAGTGGTTTTTGCGATGGTGGTTTCATCAATTGAAGGCGTAGGCGCGGTTGAGGTGGATGGTTGAGGTACATTTGAGGAGGATGGTTGGGTTGAATGTATGGGTGTCTTGATGGGTATAAGCACATCGTTCGGGCGGTATAACATATTGCAGGTTTTAAAAGGGGAGGGTCAGCTTTTACAAATGTAAGACTTCCTCTCGTACTCAAATTTTATGCATCTATGTAATGTTGAGGCGCATCCCGTGGCTCGGATCGAGGCGACCACCCAATATATTATATTGGAACTCTCCCTCAAGGACATAGAAGAGTTCGGGTAAAGTACGTGGTCCTACGCGAATGTTGAGGATCACGGTGCCTAAGGTAGAAGTAATAGCGTCATTGAATGACCGCAACATGATGGGGTTGGCACACATGCAACTAGAAGGGATGTTCATCTGTTGGAAGGCTTTTGAAGAGATGATGTTTAGGCTAGCGCCCCCGTCAATCATAACCCGACGTACTCGAATGTCTCGGACGTAAGCGGAAATGAAAAGGGCAGGGTCAGGGTCTTCTGTACCAAAGTCAACAATTTCATCTTCAGAGAAACTGACTGCAGCAGCTTGTGGTATAGAGACAGAAGTGATTGGAGTAGTGGGCTGTTTAGTGAGAGAGGCAACGTGATTGGGTGTTAGAATGGAGGCGACAGGCAGGGTTTCATTAGGTAAAACCTCTATCCCTTGAAGGATCTCAACGAGAGCTTGTCGATGAGATTCAGAAGTCTGAATGAGATCATACAGTGTCATTTTTACGGGCGATTGGTGAAGCTGTTTAATCATATTTCGGTGGGCAATGCCATTAGAGACGGGATAGGCGGGTCCGCGAATGACCACTTTAGGTGGTGGTGCAATCGGGATGTTTGACGGAGAAAGAGATGCCGCAGGTGTGTTTTCTTTTGCTTTCCCATTGTTTTTCTGCCCTCGAGTAGCGACACTAATCATATTAATCTCGTAGACCTGAGATGAGGAAGATGGTTGGGATAACTCATGGTCTTCAAGAGGTGGGGTTGTAATAATGACAGATCTTGGTGAGGCGGGGACAGATGGTATAGGAGAGGGAATGGAAACTAAAGGTCTCTCCCTTCGTAAGTTGTCTTTCTTAATCTTTCTATCCGGGAGAGGTGACTGGCGAAGGATGGTTTTTAGAGCTTTGCATCCCTCCACATCATGTCCTGGTGTACGGTGATAGGCGCAGATTTTAGACTCATCGTAACCCATAGGTCGGGGTTTAGACGGGTCATAAGGTCTAAGTGGAGGTAGGGAAATGGTCGCATTCTCCACCAACATAGCAAGGATTTTGGCGTAAGATCCTTTGAGTGGGTCAAAATCGGAAGAGGATGAGGGTATTGGTTGTGCGGGTTTTGGTAATGTTTGGGCATGATTGGTTCGCACGGGTGGTGGTTTAGCCGAGGGGTGTTGATACATGGTTTTTACTAAACGTGATTTCTTTGGCGCAGAAGCTATGTTGGATGATGAGGCCGCAGATGACGTGGTATCAGAAAACAACCACGGGGAAATAGGAGTGACTGAAAACAAATCTTTTGATGATGGAATTTGTTTAGGGTTGATAGGTGGACAAGATACGCGGAGTGACGGTGTTGCTATACCCTGGAATTTCTGTATAGGTGCGGAAGGCGTAGGTTGTTCTAAAGAAAACGCAGGAGGTATGATATATTGGTGTAAGGTAGAGGGATGGGGTCCCAATATGGAAGGTAGGTATGACGACAATGGTTTTGATTGTGATAGGGGCACGGATTGAGTTTGTCTCCTAGGTGGCGGAACGGATTTATTTTTGGATAGATCGAGTCACTTAGGCGGGTGCGTTAGACTGGGCATTGGTGAGGTCCCAAGCGTAGGGAAGATCTGGTTAAGTTGATAGAAGTGGACGGGGCATTTGGTAGAGGTGAGGGGGGTGAAGGTGAGAACAGGGGCATTTTAAGCTTCTGTAAGCACTTCGGGTATATGGTGGAGACATCAGGATCAGTCATTTGCATTTGAGTAGAAAAAGGGGTACTCAAACGTTCCCATAGGGCCTGTCTATCTTCTGTGGAATGACAGTCTCCAGGTGTGATTTGTAATTTTTGTACGGAAGAAAGGTGGGTTGTAATTCCAGTCCACTGCGGGTGTGACACAGGAGGTAGATGAGGCACTGTATCAATAGATGTTAAGAGGTCAACCGGTCGTTGAAAAGATTTAGGTGATGAGGGACTAATAGGTAGGAGGGCGTGTTCGAGGGGATCCGTCACGTTTAAAGAATGTGGTGATGTTAGTGTAAGAGATTTCTCGGCTAAGGATGTCAAAAGGAGTGGCGAGCCTTCCTCTTGTGTAGCAAGAGTGGTAGAAGGGGACGTTTGGGAAATAGATAAATTAGATAGCATCCACTCACAGTCTTGTAGGGATGTGGTGTAAGAAGACTTGTCGATGAGAAGAGAAGTCCGGGCAGTTAACTCTTCTATGGGTAAAGGAATGATTTCACTTTGGCTTGATGGTGGTGAAGGAGGTTCAAACTCCTGTGTTGGTGGAGAGGCTTGATTTAAAAAATTTCAATAGAGGCTTTTGGCTGAGAATCGAAGACTGCATGGATCTCATGAACACTCTCCTCGGCTAAGATATCTTGGTTCACGTTACTGTTGGACGAGTGATTCGGGAATGGCTTGTTGAAAATTTTCAGATTTCGGTTAGCAGGGGCGTTAGGATTATCGAGGGTTATATCCCCTGCGTCAACCATTTCCTGTACTATATTTTTCAACATCTTGCAGTTTTCATGACTATGTCCTTTTACGCGGTGAAAGTTACAAAAGTCATTTTCTTTGTACCAGGAAGGTATTGCGCGGGTGGAGTCAAACCCAGAGTGAGGTTTAACAGGGGGCAAGGTGATAGCCCCAGCTTTGAGCAATTTCTCCAGGATGACGCCATAAGTTTCTCCCAAGGGAGTGTAACTGGTGGGCTCGGCTTTGTACTTATAAGTAGTTTTCATGGAGTATTGGACGGTGTTTGAGATTTGACCATTACCGCGTGGATTGCTCCTTTTGATTTAGAAGAAGTGGACACGTGAGGAGTGGTGGTGTTTGGCTTGTTGGTAGAATCAGGAGTTCGAAATTGGGGTTTTTGTTATGCAACCGCAATTTCTCTTCTTCTAAGGCTCGAATTTCAAGTTTCCGAGCCATGGTAAAGGCCTCGTCGAATGTGCGGAAAGTTTGAATTTGGAGGGTAGGGGAGATGTGCTTAGCGCAGGCCCACGTAAATAGTTCAATGAGTTCGGTTTGAGGCAAGGCATACGTAAGTTGGTTGATAAGGCCCCGCCATCGTCCAACAAAATCTGCGATAGATTCATCTTCAAATTGTCGGATGGCATAGAGGTCAGTGATAGATACTTTCTTGGCAATGTTAATGGAGAAATGATCCAAGAAAGATTGGGCTAGTTGGTTAAAAGAGAAGATCGAATGCTGGGTTAAAGCACTGTACCACTCCAAGGCGGGTCCTGATAAGGACATGGGGAAGGTGCGGAGTAACAAGGCGTCATCATGGGCAATCAAATAACAAGCATGTCTAAATGATCGCAAGTGTTGTTGAGGATGCTCTTTACTGTTGAAACGAGTAAACTTTGGCAACTCCCATTGAGGAGGGTATGAATGAAGGGGACGAGAAGGGTGAATGGGCTCCCGACAAACTTGCTCGTATGTCAAGGCACTACGACTTCTGAAACGGAAGCCTCAGTGTTTTGCATTTTTCCATCATTTGTTTGATGAAATCTGTGGTTGGATGAGATGATGATGCCACAGAATAGGGATGTCCCATATAAGGTGTTGAGGTTCTTTGATACGTGTATGGGAATGAAAAGGTAGGCGGAGCTTGAGAAGGAAAGCTCGTGTGAATAGGTGGCAGAGAGTAAGTCATGAATGGAGTGGTCTGAAAGAGAGATGAGATAGGGGCAGTTGGTGGTAACGATACGTGGGGTCCAAGGTTAACCAAAGGAAAGCTAATCGGGTCGTATGAACCTCTCGAAGTCATCCGGATTGGGAGACGGGGCTAGAGATGCAGGAAGTAAGGCATTGTTATCAGGAGGAGTGGGAGCTAAATGAGCAGCTATACTAATAGGCATGCCAATAAGGAGCTGACCATCAGGCGTACGGTCGGGGGCATGAGACAAATAGTATTGTACAGCGCTGGGATTAGCATCCAGAAATTTGGCAAAGTCCTTGTCTCCTACAGGAATTTGGGGGATCTCACTAGTGTCCGTAGGGTTCCCTATAGAATGTGAAGGGGGTGATTCAGGCAAAGACACAGAGCAGGCATGTGAAACCATGGCGGCGGCTTGCTTCCGAGTGATGACAACCATAGACAAGAACACACAGGAAAGTTTTAATCTATCAAGAACAAAAACAACCTCAAAATGATGAATTTGGCAAGTTGCTGGTTTGTCAGGGGCTGATGAAGATAGTAACCGATATCGGTTTACTAACCGGTGTCGGTCACAGAGAAAACGACGCCGGTCCCTTAACCGATGCCGGTGTCAAAAGTCTAGGATAAGAAGATATAAAAGGCTGCTAATTTGATTTTTAGCAACGTTGAGTATATTTATCAACTTATTGATCACAGAAGACAAAGTATGACAGAGAAAACAGAATTTGGAAACAAGCAAGAGGCACACGCAAATCTAGAGATTAATCCTAGGGTTAATTTTAGTTATCGTGGGCTTATGCCTTTAGACGTAAGATGATGTCAGAATCCTAAACAACAAGACCAAGGGGAAATGTCAAGTTTGTTTTGGCTTATAAGGTTACCTCAATCGGGCGGAGGAATACCGCGGAAAAAAGGGGGATGTTTGAGTTGTTGTGTTAATTGTGAAGTGATTCGGTATGTGTTGTGCAGTGAATGTAAGATTAATTTCCTATCAATACCGTGGATATCACCCCCACGTGTACGACCTGTTACTTAATCTACGTTCACTAGAATTGAAAAACAACAAGCAGGAATGCAATGCACGTGTTTTAAACCCAAATCGAAAATTATGTTCGATGAAGCAAGAGAGATGACTTTCACTAATGCGAAACTAGGAAAGCAAGACAAATTCTTTACGAAATATATAACAAAAGCAGCAACAACAAGTATGCTTCCTAAAATGAAAATAAGCAAGAGAAACAGAAACCCAAGATGGGTCCCACCGGGAGTGTGAAAAAATGTTTCACTCGGAATGTTTCGGCTTCTGGGAATAGAGTTGCTTCTATCCTTTCATTCCTTTTAGAAACAGATGAGGTTAGGGTTAGGAGGAATACCTGTTGAATGTCGAGATGGTGTGCGCGTACCGTAGAGAAAGATCAGGCTGACTGCAGAGACTCCTTTTTGTCTTGGAAGGACTACCTGCAAATAAGAACACAAGACCACAAGATTTTGATTAAACAATAAATGAGGAAACTGCCTTGGGCCCAGGAAATATAAAACTTCCTTTCGAAGGTGGTCAGTTCCCCTGCTAATATGAATTAACACAAAAGACTGCAAAATATTAATTAAATTATTTCGTTAAACTGGGTAGGGGGAAAGGCTGGTTTTCTGGTTTTTGATCAGAGGAACCGATGCCGGTTACTGATAACCGATGCCGGTCACTGATAACCGATGGCGGTTACTGATAACCGATAGCGGTGGGTTCTACGGTCTTCTTGGCAGCTATGGTGTTTGTAATGGCTGGTTTTTGGATGGTATTAGGAAATGGGATGGTTAGAAGCAAAAGAATGACAGTTAGATGCAATGGCACGTTGGGTAGTGGATTCAGAAACGGATTTAGGAGCACTGAGATTCAAGAAGCATAAGAAATGTTATAACAAAGGACATGCAAGATGTGACTTACTGGTTTTGGCACAGATGCAAGTTGATCTCCTTGGTTGTAAACACTTCTGGTATTTCCACTCGTCTCTGCTCTGTCAAGTGAAGATCTGGACTCTCTTCCTCGCTCGCAATGCTCTCTGTTGATTCAAAATCATTCGACCGATCTCCCAAAATGAAATTCCGATCCGTTGTTTTGGTTTGGGGAGCCCATTTACAGGGAACCGATGGCGGTTGCGTAACCGACGGCGGTCGAGTAGGAACCGGCATCGGTAAGGAAAAAGTAGGCTATTTTTAGTAAAATAGCCCACCTTCCCTGCTTTTCTCCCGAGAGATCAGTTGCGGGCTTGGTCAAGTGGCTAGAAGGTCAGTTTTGGGTGCGAGTAAGGAGGCATTAGTTATGGATGTGAGCCTAGACCAAGTCATGGGTCTTAATTAGGTTAGTTTAGGGTTAGGGCTAGGTCATGATGAGGTGGCAAAGTGAGGTGGTGGGTAAGGTGATGTGGATTTATCAATTACAAGGTAATTAATAAATAATTGTGTAAAGTTTAGGTAATGAGGTTAGGTTGCGAAATGGGATGCGGGTCACAAGGGGTCATAAGACACGAATTTGGTGTCTACATCATGGGCTCACACCGAACAGGCCGAGCATTCATACATTTCACATGTTTCGCATAATTAAGCGTAATGCAAACACAAGGAAATAATGCCACAGATTGGAATTAAATAAACACCCATCAAAGGATAAAAGAAAATTCGAACCAAGAGATACATACAAAGAAGACACACAAAGACATCCATAGAAAAATCATCTAATTCCATAAATCATTTGAACGAGTTGTTCTAATGAAATCACTTGAAAGACAAAGAAAGATTTTTAAAGGTTAGGGCCTAACATGCCCGGATTTTTGCTCAAATTTCCGAAGCAGACCACCCAAGAGCTCGAGACTTCCTTTCCCTTTTCCAAGTTAGAGTGACTAACAAAATTTTGCTTTCTCCATGGCATATATATTCTCCTTGCCAGAGAAGAGAGCTAGATACCCTCATACTCGCCATGCAACTCCAAGAAGATCAAAAGTAAGAACCACCGAATAGGCGTAGAAAACTAAAATTCGTGACAAGCCAAACAAACCAACAAACTTCCTGTTTGCATGCCTTCTCGCGAGTTCCGAGCTCGACTACCGAGCACATTGAATGCAATTACACCAACTTTCCCACTCAAACTCCACTTCCACCGACCGCCAAAATTGGCGACAGTCAAATGAAATCTCAAGTTCATTTTTAGTTTTGGCGACCTGCCACGTCGGCACAAGTTAGCCGTTCCCAAAACCTCCACCAAGACCTGTCCTTCATCCTTATCCCATGCATTTAATAACATAGAAAACGCCGCCCATGGTTCACACCCCTCAATAGGCCCCTTTACATTCTTGCTCATAGTTAGGTTAGTATCTTAGGTTAGAATTTAGGATAATACTCATTCTAACCATATTACACATAGATACTAACTTAGGACATTAACACATAGCCTAGGTCTAGGTTAGATTAACACTAATCTAACCCCTAGGTTAGGTTTAGTCTTAGGTTACTAATCATTTAATAATTCCAGTTAGGTCTGCATTCTGTACACTCAGAAAAAGACCTACATCATACCTTCTTGAACAGGGTTAGCTCCTGTTCTGCCTTAGGCTGCAGAATCGTATGTAAACGAATTATTACCTGGTCCACGATCGAGACCTTCCAGATATACTTCCATATCGGGAACCAATTCATTTCACTTGATCAGCCTGAGTCATACTCCTGACTAGCTTATTAAATGCTTCTAGACCTTGCAACCTGTTCAAGGTCTGTGATTTTAATTCATCATGAACAAACTTAAAGCATTACTTGGATCAATTCCACTGATCCAAGACTAGATCTTATAGATGGATAACTCTATAATTCATTCCGAGATCAGATTAAACTCAGATACAAAATGAAATAAATAAAAGAGTCTAATCATATTCTGACTCAGTCAAGATCTGCAATCTGTAAAGAAATTACAGTACATATCAAGCATGATTTCTAAATCGAGAACATATCCTTTTACAAGAAATCACATATCAACACTTGTATGCTCGGAGAAAGTAACAACAGATTCAGGTGTTACATACCGTAGAGAGATCGAGATCGATTGTGAAGAACTCCTTTTGTCCTGCAGGAAGGACTACACTGTAAGTAAGAATACAATACCACTAGATCTCAATTAGACAATAGGTGAGGGAACTACCTTAGGCCCAGAAATATTAGACTTCCTTTCGAAGGTGGTCAGTTCTCCATTTGATATGAATTAAAGCAAAATGATAACAAATAACCACAAGATAATACTTACTTGGTTCCCGATGAAGGTACAGTCCAAGGAATGTGGTGACAACAGTAAGGCTTAGTTAAATGATCCGGTATTGGAAAGCGAGCTGATGAAGCTATCCCCAATATTTTCCAATGCTTGAATGAGGGTGACAGTGATCCAGTTGCTCAGTTGTAGTCTTCGGCTCGATGCTCTTTTCTGTAACCTCTTCGCTTGTTTCACTTCTCTTTTCCACCCAAATGAATTATGGATCCTTTCTTTTTGGTTGGGGGAGGTCATTAACAGGGAACCGATGGCAGTTACGTAACTGATGGCGGTCGAGTAGGAACCAATGTCGGTTAGGTCAAAGTGGCTATTTTTAGTAAAAGCCTACAGGCCACCTTTCCCTCCTTTTCTCCCGAGGGATCAGTTGTGGGCTTGGTCAAGTCATTATTTGGCTTGTTTTGGTGCGGGTGAGGGGTGATGAGTCATGGATGTGGGTCTAGACCAAGTCATAGGTCTTAATTAGGTTGGTTTATGGTTAGGGCTAGGTCATGGTGAGGTGGCGGGTTTGGAGATGTGGATTTATTAATTATAAGGTAATTAATAAATCATTAGGTGTGTAAGGTTTTAGGTGGTGAGGTAGGGTTAGGTTGTGGGATAAGATACACGGTAAAAGGGCATCGTAAGACCCAAATTTGGTGTCTACAGAGTCTATTAAAACACTCATTGTGAAGGAACTACAAGGATTTGGAGGCCGTTTTGAGCCCCATGATTCTTGTATGTCTAAATTTTTTCCTAAATACTCATATACTACTCATAGATGAATTCTTCCTGCTTAAAAATCACATAAAAGAGAGACTCAACACCCACGTGTTCCTCAGGTGAGCTCTCAACTTCTATTGGGTGATAGGCTGGCGCACATGGGATTCCTTCCTTTTATAGTGGGAGTAAAATTGACCACATATTGATTATGTTGCTAGGAACTCTTTTCAAATTTGTAGTGGGATATAGCATGCATCATGATCTATGTAAAGAGCAATGACAGATCGGTTAACATTGGAAAATGTTATATCATGGTTCAAGAGCATGGAGGATGAAATTTCAAGAGATTGAGCACTAGACCTGAGTTTGATACACATAGATGGGTAGAGGAGAATCTCTACCATGATATGTATGAGACTTTTTCTCTCGCTTCCCAGTAGAGTTATTTGGTGGCTTTCAACCTATGCATCTAGATCAAGTTGGCATTATGGATCATAGATATGGAATAAAGAAGACTACCAAAGGTTGGAGGATGTAGATCTGACATGGACCCATGTTGTAGATCACTAGTGGGGAGGAGTACTAGCTAGCTACACTCTGGAATATTCCATTTCCAAATATTCTTTCCCATAGATTGCTGAGTTTGAGTTTCTACGAGAACCTAGAGGATCATTTCTACGTGTTATTCCTCTAGCTATGAAGATATTAATGGTTACCATGAGTTTAGAGGTGCTCCCAATGACTGGCTAAATTGTTATGAGCACTGGGTAAGGAAGCTTGGCTAGAGGAAGATGGAAGATGATATGATAGAAAAGGAGAGGGAAGAAAGATGACTCAAGTATGGTGAAGCACATGAAAGGGACATTACTAGATGACGTGAAATTGCTAGTTTGATGGATTTAATGAGACAAATGTTACGGGAAGGAGTTGAGGTTCATGCGGAGGACATGGAACCTAAGTAGTCTGTGCTACCCCATCTTGGAAAGCACGTGAGGGAGACCCCTTCGGATTCTGGTGAGAGTTTGTCACATGGAGAAAGGAGAGTCATTGGTGCATATCTGAACCCACCTAGTGACCGAGCCCTGACACTTGGTTTTCCTGATCTAGGAAGAAGTATTGATCCAATTGAAACTAGTGGAAGAGATAGATCCACGCCTAGGAGGTATAATTTTTAGTTCCTTCTTCTATGGCTACACATATTCCAATATTTGGAGGATTTTTTGGACAAGAAGCAAGTGTACAAGATTTTGGTGTCACATCGAGAGTGGTGCGGGATAAAGTAGAGGTAGTGGGGGCGCCATCATAGACCATTGCTGCATAGTTCGAGGGATCATGGGGATGCTTAGCACAACTCCTACATTCCCTATTAGGCCCAATGGTTCTGTGGATCTGGTGGCTCGGGAGGTACAGACCCAATGGACTTGGTGGATTAGGTGGTGGAGGAAACACAAGAGGGAACCAAGGCTCTGGTTCAGGACAAGGACCCCAAACACCACCTCAAGTTTTCTTTGAAATGTCTCTGAATTTACCAAATTACAGGGGCATTAAGGATGCTATGGAACATGTTCACAAGTGTGAACTGCTATGGCATGTGAAAGGTATCACAACCCTAGAACGAAAGGATAGTAAATTTGTAACTATGTTCCAAGGGCATGTGCATAACTGGTATAGAAAGTATGATCCTCATCACACAAAGAAGGATTACAATGCCTTAAAGAATACGTTCCTGGGAGAGTTCCGAGACTCCCGAGTTCAAGCAAAAAGCATTAGCAATTTGAAGGAGATACAACAAGGAATGGCAAAGAGTGTGTGGGAGTATGATGTGCACTTTAAGACTCTCTTATCTAAATTATCATATGATATACATCCTTCTCAGCATGCACAGTGGTTTGTTAGAGGATTGATCACCCCTTTTTTAAGGGCTCTATCTCATAAGACTTTTACAAATCCACTCGAAGCATTAGAGGCTATCTTACGCACCGAAGCCGTTGGTAGTATTGATATAGGTGTTAACCCATTCTTAGAGGCATAGATTTTTGCTATGGCTAAGTAGTTAGAAAAGCTATCTACAAACTCGGTCCATGAGAATTGTAGTGGTTTTGGTGCACAGATTGTGAAATAGAGGGGAACGTTAAGAATAATTGCCCCCGAGGACGGTATGCACTATGATGTTAGATTGTGAAATCTATCATGGGGACCATGATGCCGATAGATGTCCCTTACTTAAGCATGTGATTAGGAAGAATGTATCCTATTCTTGCAAGATTTTCACCTCCATGACCCATGATACTAAAGACCGTAGGCTCATTGATCGAATACATGAGGCCATTAATTATCGTGTGCACCAAACCAAGTATTTCCAAAGTGGTTCTAAAAAGATGGTTGCCGTTATGAGAGTGTGCGAGATGGATGCGTGTGTGGAAGAGGTAACCACAGAGGAAGAAGTGAGTTCTAGCATGGAACATGTTTCAATTTTGGATCTACATAACATTACAACCGTGAGTGCCCAGGACTTGTTGCAAGTGCTCATGGTGCGTAAAGAAGCATAAGTATGAGGATTGCACTGGAGTTATATGAGCATATGAATCAAAGCAGCCGGAAGTAAAAAGGTGCTGCGATGGTCAGCATCAAGAAGGCAGACATATAATGGATGCCTTAGGTAACACGAGATGAAGGTTTGGAGCTTGTCTTGGTAACAACAAGGGCATAAGCTACACGCGTAAGGGAGATACCAAGATAGAAGAGCCAGTTTCAAGGGAAGAGGTTGTTCATGGAAAGTACCCAGACCCTGCGCATCAGAAGGAGATATATTAGAGACACCATGGATGTTATTCGAAGCTTGCAAGGGGAGATCTAGTGTCTCAAGGGGAGATCCGGTGTCTCAAGGGGAGATCCATAAGGGATGAACAAGGAAGGAGAATCAAGGAGAAGAAATATGACCTGGATGAGGTCAAGGAGGTGTGTAAAATGCTAAGGCAGAAAACATCATTCCTTTGTTAGGATCCTGGTTGAGAGAGAAGGTACCATGCATCGAGAGAAGAGTGCGAGAGACAAGTCTTACATGTGAACCTTCCCCCTCACAACCTTGACTATGATAAAGAGATTACATTGAATGCAGTTGTCGATGGATGGATCCTCAAAAATATACTCATTGACATTGACGCAGAGATTAATGTTTTAAATTTGGATGCATGGCATCAGATGGGGAGACCTACATTACAACCATCTTCAAATGTGTTGTATATGGAAAATAAGACTAAGGAAATGCACATCAATGTATTGAGGATGTAACTATTACTATCTAGGGAGCCAAGTTTATTGGGTACTTTGAAGTCTTAGCGCGCTCACCAAGCGAGACAATTTCCTAGCACTACTTGGGCACCCTTAGTGTTACAAGAACAATGCGCACTGTTCAACAAAGGGTACATTAGTTTTGAGAACAAAGAGGAGAAAGTCATTATACCCTTGGTTGATGGGAAGTTAGTTCCCTACATTGAACCGTTGGGAGAAGAAGTTCTAGATAGGATTCATGTGCACTCAATCGAGACCCTAAGATGGTACACCCTATTAATGAGGTTATCCAGGTTTGAAGATGCTTAGTCGATGAATAATACCACAAGTCTAGCATATGAAAATTGGGCACATGGGACATATGAATTAATTGGATGACAGTTGAGAGGATTAGTGACCAAGGTAATAAAGGTGCACACAGTTCAAAGTGCCTTGGAGGACAAGAATTTCCCAAGTACTCACAAGGAGCCTTCCCGAGATCTTTCTGCAGAGATAGAAGCTCAACAAGAAGAACGAGAAGGAACAAAGGGAGATGCTTGAGTTACATCTTGATTGGCATAGAAGCTTGTTGGTGGGCCACACATTAGGAGAGCCTTTTAGAATGGTACGAGGTAATAATTGCTCTCTGTTAGATTTTCTAGAAGTAATATACCCACCATCATCAAGGAGTACCATGGGAAGGAGCCCGCCTCTTTCCATATCTAGGAGTGTGAATGGGTATGGAGAGAAGGCATAGAGGCCTTACCACCATTCCTCTGGGTGTATAAGTTGTACTCAACATTTTAGGGCTATGCACGTGCACTGTACATTCATTCGAGACACACCGCTAGAAAATAAATTGGCAAGAGCTTGGAGTTCATCTTATTCAAGCCTTTGAGTATCGTGAGTACCAAGCCATCGAGTTGATAAGGCATTGCAAGGTATCAAGTGCCTTACCATAGGGGATAGTGTCATTATGGAAGATAGGTTATTGGAATTACTAGGTGAACTAGGATTGGAGGTGTGCTTCGAAGATATTGAAGAAACAGAAGAGTTATAGCTTGAGCGCGTGTGTTTGGAGAAGGAGAAGGGAAAGTTAGTATATGTGATTGATGGAGAAGAATCGGAAAGCTTAGATGTTATCCATTCTGTAGGAACATGCGAGGTAGTGGATAGTGTAGATGCTCACATGCGTGCCTACCATGAGCCTTTAAAGATGAAGAAAGTTAACATCGGTTCAGAAGAAGAACCTAAGGAAGCTATTATTGGAGATTATTGGACAAAGAAGGAAGTGTCAAAGATCATTGATCTGTTGCACGAATTCAAGGATTTATTCCCGCATGGGTACCATGAGCTAAAAGGTGTCCACCATTCCTTGGGGGAGATGAGGATAAAACTAAAGGAAGGTGCGCGCTTGGTTAGAAAAAGGCCCTACCAGATGAATCCCAACTTACGTGTGAAGGTTAAGGAGGAGATAGACAAGATGATAGCTTCTGGGATCATTGAGGTAGTAGAAGAATTAGAATGGATAAGTCCGATGGTAATTAGCATCAAGAAGGATGGGTGGATTAGAATTTGTGTGGATTATAGGGAATTGAATGTAGTTTGTGTCATTGATCCATTTCTCGACCCCCTTCACTAAATAAATTTTATAAGGAGTCGTTGGGTGCAAAATTTGTTCCTTTATGGATGAATTTTCAGGATACCACCAAGTCTGGATTGAAGAGGAGGACTAGGAGAAGACAAATTTCACCACCGAGTGGGGAATTTTTAAATATACGATCATGCCCTTTAGGTTGAAAAATACGCCTGCTATCTTTTCACACATAGTGGTGCAAGCATTCCAGGACTTCATTCATAAGTTTCTTCAGGTTTACTTGGATGATTGGATAATATATGGTCTGGTTAAGGACCATTGTGACAACTTGAGATTAATGTTTGAAAGGTGTAGGTAGTTGAGGATATCCCTCAACATTAAGAAGTGTGTGTTTACTACACCCTTTGGGACTTTATTGGGGCATATCATATGTAAGGAGGGCTTGTTGGTAGATCCCGCTAAGGTTGCAGTTATTTTGGGGTTAAGGGAACCTACTAGCCAGAGCGCAGTGC
The DNA here is from genome assembly GCA_018340775.1 of Taxus wallichiana var. yunnanensis. Taxonomy (NCBI): domain Eukaryota; kingdom Viridiplantae; phylum Streptophyta; class Pinopsida; order Cupressales; family Taxaceae; genus Taxus; species Taxus wallichiana. Next base: position 109,686,170 of record CM031240.1, read on the forward strand.
GTGGATTCCTTGGGCATATGGGATATTACAGAAAATTCATTAAGGGGTATGCCAAGATCACCACACCTTTAGAGGAGCTACTTAGACACAAAAGTACCTTCCATTGGGAAAGGCACAGCAGAGGGTGTTTGATACATTAAAATATAGGCTTATTACCGCACCTATTTTGTGATTTCCCTCTTGGGACAAGCCCTTCCATGTCCATGTAGATGCCTTAAGAACCACCATTGGAGTAGTACTTGCACAACCAGGTGAGGGGATTGTTGATCATCCTCTTTGTTTCGCGAGCAGGAAGTTAACACCATGAGAGCATAATGATACCCCAACCGAGTGCGAGGCATTGTCAATAATCTATCTCGCTTTTCAAATTTTGATAGTATCTCGCTGAAACACCCTTTGTATTCTACACGACCACATGGCATTAAAGTATTTAGTGATCAAGCCCATTCTTCGAGGGTGCATATGTCGATGGGTGTTTTTGTTTCAAAGTTTGAGTTCACCGTTGTAGTGAAGCCGAGAAAAAAACTATGGACCCGATCATCCTCATCAAGAATTGATTCAGAGAGAGGACGCAAAAGTATTGAGGAAGAAATGCCGACACAAAACTATCTAGATTGTAGCATGCACCCTCGGATTTGGAAGAGATTTCTATATTTTTAAAAGAAGTTGTGACACCGAGATGGAATGAGGTCATTGGAAAAGAAGCAATTGGCCATACACGCCGTGCCCTACATGTTGATTAGTGAAGACTTATACAAAATGGGACGCGATGAAGTTTTGTGCAGATGTGTGTTAGAACATGATCGCCTGGCCATCATGGAGGAAGCACATGGAGGAATTTCGGTGGGAATTTATGTAGGTGATACCACTGTGTGCAATATTTTAATGGTAGGTTTATGGTGGGAAACCTTGTACAAGGATTGTAGAGATTATTGTAAAGCATGTGACCACTGTCAGTGCATTGGAAAACCAAGAAGGAGAGATGAAATTCCTTTGTGTCCTATTCCTAGTGCAGAGCCTTTTGAAAAATGGGCGATAGAATTTGTAGGACCTATTACACTGGTAGCGTGTAGGAATGGGTCACGTTATGTCATCACTTGCACATTATCTCACGAGGTGGGTGGAAGCAACCTCAACTAAAAAATGCATGACATCAACAACGGCAAGGTTCCTATGGGAGAACATTATCACCGTGTATGGATGCCCTTTGAATTTGACCAAAGTGATAAGGGTACACATTTTCTACATGAGACCGTGAGGATCCTACTATCCGAGTTCATGATAGCTCATTAGAAGACTATGCCTTATCACCCACAATAAAATGGGACTACGGAAGCATTCAAGAAAATACTTAGTCATACCTTGACCAAAATCTGTGATGTTGGAAGACAGGATTGGGATGACAAGGTATTAGCAGCTTTATGCACTTACAGACTATATATAAAAGAATAAATAAAGCCACACCTTTCCAATTGGTGTTTGGCATGGAAGCCGTGTTTACCAATTGAATTTATGTTACCTTGTCTAAATAGCGTGCATAAGAGGATTAGCTAATGAACAAGCACTGGAAGAAAGAATTTATGAACTAATGAAACCTGGATGAAATATGATCACTTAACAATTGGAGCAAAAGAGTAGAAAAGGAAAAGCAAAAGGCTTGGCATGATCACCATATTAGGAACAAGAAATTTGAGGTTGGGCAGATGGTGTTACTATATGATTCTAAATTTTTGTGCCATCCTGGGAAGTTGAAAGTCCATTGGTTAGGTCCCTACACAATCTTGTACATCCTTGATTCAAGGCATGCTAGTCACAAGAACTAGATGGAACGAAGTTTCTTAGACACTTCAATGGCAGTAGGATGAAGCCCTACTATAAATAAGTCTTCTTGGTGTTTGTAAATAAGGCAGTTTTGCCAGTTAGTTTAGAATTTTCCTTTATGCTTTTTCCTTTCCTTATGTTTCCCTTTCGCGTTGTTGTTTTGTTTTGCACCTTGGGTACCGTAACCTTATTGCTATTTTTGGAGAATTTATGAGTGCACAGAGGACCACACATCATTTAAAGTGTGGGGTGGAGAAAAGTGAAGAAGCACGTGATCAAAAGTACCAAGGAGGTTGTGTTGAAGAGCCTTGTTGAGTAGCCCGGTTAAAAGAGAGATGAAGAGAAAAGATAGAATGGTTAGTGCAAGGGTAAAAGTACTCATAGATCCCACATACAAAGGAAAAAGAAGCACATTTTAAGAAACATGAGATAGGTAAAAGCAAGAATCTAGATAGAAGAAGTTCCTTCGGTGCAAGTTGAGCGCGCGTAAGAGTCTCATGTCAGTTGGTTTGGTTACGCACTTAAGATTGTAGGATTTTTCACACAAGAAGGGCACGTGAGTGAAGGTGTTAAAGATGGAATTTGTTTTAAAATCCACTTTTAATGAATAAATTACGGTGTAGGAAAAGTAGCATTTAATGACCAGAAAATGGAAAAACTATAAATAGAGGGTCGAGGCACTCTCATTTTACTTTGCGAAAACAAAGAGTTGGAGATATAAGCTAGGGATTTTTCATATTCGATCAAGGAGAAGGTCTAGGTGATTAAAAATGTAAAGATCCAGTTTGAGATTGTGAACCAGAAGGAAGGAATTACACGGGTGTGGAATGAAGTGAAAAGATGTTGTCTTGTGAAGAATTTATCAAAGTTAGGGTTCAAAAAACTAGGGCATGGGTTAAGGAGAATTGTATTGTAGATCTGAGATCAAAGGTTGGGAGAAGGAAAGCAGAGTAACAAGGAGAGGATTGGAATGACATGATTACCATGACCATGGCACTAAAGAAAGGGAAGGGCAAAGAAAAGGCTAAACAACTAGAACCCAAGGTAGATACAAACGAAGAATGGTATGTAGAAATGTAGTACCCTAACGGAGTGATGATGGGGAAGGAATGGGAATCCCATTTGAGAAGCATACTAGTCAGTGATTATAATCACCACACCAGCACTATAGAAAAATATATGGCATTAGAATTGGTATGCCCAACCAACAAGCGAACACCTGAAGGGTTACCTATCTACAATGATGACGTGAAGGTCAAGCTGGCGAAGGCAGGGTTGCTGCAACTTTATGAGTTGCCTTATTTTGGGAAGCCGGATCACTTGTACTAGTGGTTGATGTCTCGGTGCATGAGGACTACTTCCACTTTGTTGGGTGCAAGATGCGCGTAACTCCCCAGTTGATTTCCCACATTTACAGGCCTCATATGTGAGGGAGATAGCTTGGAAGATGACCTTGGTGACAAGGAGGCTATTCATGAGACCATCACTGAGTACACCTGCAAGAAAGGGTCTTGGTATTATGAAATCTCGTAAATCAAGGACCTAGTTATGAAGTTGGTCACGTTAACCGGTAACAAAGTTGAAATGGCCAAGAAAGGTGGACACAAGTTAACAAGCCATGGCTACATGTCTGCAGGAAGATTGCAGAGGGGACTATTTACAACTTGTCCGCATACATTTCGAGGAAATTGTAAAGTGTGCAAAGGAAGGGGATAAGATCCTCTTTGGTAATGTCCTTCTCACCATAGTATTTGTAGAAATTGGAGTGCCGATGCACTAGATAAGTTTGTGTGGGAGTACCCAACCGAAGACCCTTCACCCACAAAGAGGTTTGAAAAGTATACATGTGATACAATGATGGCTCCCCACAAAGCGTGGCTCACAAAATGGTATACGTGCTTGAGAAATGCATTCGAGGCAGACTGGAGGATCCCTAAATAACTCACAGCAAGCACATAAGGAGAAGCTGAGTTTGCGGTATACCAGCACTACTGCTTGGGCAAGTTCAAAGTTGTTGACAAATCATGGAGCCCTTGGTGCAAGCTCCATTTTGTGTTCACTGCCTAGTAATTCCAAGTGGGAGTGAAAAAATTTAAAGAATAAAAAAAGCTAAGGCTGGAGCTAGGAAAGTTGGACTGGGAGCATAGGGATATGAGGAAGAAACTGAACTATCCTGCAGGGTAAGCATGCATACGTGGAGAAGTACGTGTCACACGAGATCCACATGACTAGACCAATAACACTTCCTATTGCTGGAGGATCCACGGCATGTATACATGCGCATAAGACCAAAGTTTGAGAATGGTGTGTACTTGGTGGATGAGATCTCCATACTTGAAGACCCCTTGGGAAAGAAGAAGCCAATGTCTAAGAAGAGGGGCAGAGGAGAGGAAGGAGCACCAAGTGTACCAACTCTCAGACAATGAGCATGCCTTCTATGAGTGCCAAGCCAAGCACCTATGTTCAGAGGAAGAAGTCTCCAGTAAAGGAGAAGATGCCAGAAGTAGAGGCACCCAAACAACCCACCACTATGGAGGAGTCACAAGAAGAAGAAGAGAAGGTAGAATCTCCTAACCAGAAGACACCTCTTAGGAAGAAGTAGAGGGTGGATGAAGAAGCTGACTCGGAGGTGACCGATAGCTTGGAAAGATACCTGGGAGAAGGAGAGGATGAGAGTGAAGAAGGTGGCGATGAGGAGGAAGAGCTAGAGAAAGAAAAGGAACCTTTGGAACCTCACATATTTAGTGTCTATGACTCAAAGGAGGAGAGTGGAGAATAAAAGCAAGAGTTCATATTTGTGTGACAAAAAGGCACACAAGGTGATGAAGGAACCGAAGATACAAAGGCATTAGAGGGATGTTAAGGGGTAGAGTGCCATGGGTTTTACCAAGGAGTAGATAACCGAAGTGGTAGAGTGATAAGTGAAGAAGATGCTCAATATCCTTGTAGACCAGGAGTTAGAGCGTAGCATAGACATAGTGCTAAAGGAAGGGAAGGAGGAGAGCATTGAAAAAAAGGACATGATATCCTAGAGGCCCTACTCGATAGTTAGCTTCCTTAAAGGCACACGCTTGGGTAGAATACCTTTGGATGTAGAATAGAGGTTGATAATGGGATACATTGATGATTCAAGGAAGGTGTTATGTGCATGATTCCAAAGCATGGTATCCATCGAAAGACTTATAGCCATGGGATCGTTTAAGAAGGAGGGAACGTACCCCAGGACCAAGAAGATGCTTTCTTAGGCATTTGAGTCCCATGTCGATGAGCCAAACTTTGAATTCTACCAAAAGGCACTTATCACACTAACAAATTCTAAAGGAGACAACCCCTTAGTGAATTTCTAGGAGCTCTCAAACGAGTAAGTGTGTAATGCTCTAAACAAGGTTACGGTGGAAATAGAGGTGAGACTATTCGCACAGTAATCGACAACATAAGGGCTTTAGAGGGAAAGTCGACTAGGAAGGAGGAAGAGTTAGCTAAGGTGGCTGAAGCTTAAAATAGGAGGAATTAATCAAAGTGTAGCTAAAGTGTGAGCTCAAGGAGGAAAAGGCAAAGGTGTAGGAGGTCTATAAGAAAGTAGACTAAATAAAAATATCTATCATTTTGAAACACGCATATCTAACACCTATCCCTCGCAGGTATGAATCAATGCTGGAATTCCTAGAAGACTTATGTGCATCCTCACCATGGAGAGGCAACCCTTGGCATTAGAATCTATGGAGGAAGTAGCCACGCACCTGAAGGAGAAGGACTGGTTAAAGGTGATATCACTTGTTGTCGAGTATAGCAAGGTGCTCACAGATGTAAAGAATGCTTCCCAATCTCCGAGGCCGTATATGACACATGCACGGATAGAGATAAGGTGGTGAGCTCCTTGGTCGCCATACTTGAAATAGAGCTGAAAGAGTTCCAGGATAAGAATAAAGGAAATAGGGTAGAGTGGGATAAAGTCTCGATAGAAGTCGAAAGAAGATCCGAGGAGATTGAGGCACTAAGGGGCTCAACCAAACATGATTAAAGGAACTATATCCTCAAATTACCAAAAGAATCGAAAATCTTACGGACTTGGGTAAGGATATGGAACAAATTGTGGACACTTTGGGCACCTAGGGAGTTGGCCTAAGTTTTGATGATGTAAACCTCCTGGTTGGTGACCTCTGTCAAAAGGTGCAAAACGAGGTCGATACATTGAGTAAGTTGGAGGCAGACTTATGGAAGGACTTCCCCATCCTTTTGATTTAATATTCCCCCCCATTCTTCATTATTTTCCCTATTCTTTCATTCCTTATTCATTTTTGTAATATTTGTCTAGAATTAAGACAAAGAGCTTATTGAATGTTTTAACGCCTTTTCAGAAATTGTTAGAAACAATCTTGTAGGAGTTTTGCTATCTTTAGAATGGTTGTATTCATATGTTCTTAGTCTCTAACATATAGGATGATTATCCTCATTTAAGTTTGGTATGTGAAGAAATGATTTCATATAAACAGTTGTTTAATGAGAACAATTGGTGGATTGTAATTGTTTTAATAATTAGTGCTTATCATGCTCAGGGCCACCGAACCGAACCGTGTTGACAATTTTGCAGATGGTTGTCGTAAGTGGTAAAGACACGCAGATCTGATGTGATGTTTAGATTGTTTAATTTGGTTTTATGATGAATTCCAATTTGATTCTCTAAATGTACTACTTGACAAAAGATGTTCTTTTGCTATTGAGTATTATATCAAATATACTAAATGCATAAAATGTATTTGATTAGCTTATAAATGAATGAAATGAGGTATTTGTTACGTATGTGTTTGCATTCGTATCTTGATGGATTGAACTTCTTTGGTTCGAATTATTTTAAGAGCATTGTTATTATTGTATACCTTAGAGACATTTGGGATTCTCTAAGTAAGCTTTGCAAAGATTATGTGACTGAATACTTGTGTATGTTTAGTAGTTCTGTTATGTTCTATCTAAAGCTAAATTGGAATTTAGATCACTGTCTTTCGAGAAGCTAAGGTTAAAATAAACCTCAACAGGAAGCTAAACGGGCTGAATAAATTATTACTTCCTAGTCTTGATCTAAGTCAAGACAACGTTTAATTGGATTTTTAATCACTATATCTAAATACTAATAAGTAAGATATATTTCAGTTATGAGAACTGATATAAACCAAAAAGGGTATGGTTAGCAACCTTATGTGAAGATTAAGGGCTATTGCCCAGTTTTGTTGATTTAGATTTCTGTTTTTCAATGAACTCCTTGATGGGACCTCAAGTCTTAATAACTTCTCTTTGTGAAATGGGTTTTATTAAGAAAGGTAATTCTAAGGTGAGGAACCCAGGGGTTGGGAAAAGACTACCCTAAAAGGAGCATCTTAAAGTATAACTTTAACTCAACGTATGTAACACCTTAAAAATAAGTAGATCTTTTCGAGGCGGATTTGAAGGTTGATGGCACAAGTCAACTGTAGGGTTGTACCTTCGAGAAGATTAGGATCTTCTTGAAGATACAACAATGCAGGTGACTTATGGCGACACCCTTTGCATTGATCGTTAATATTTACACCTTAAACTCAAACAATTTTTACTCTGGGACTGATTAGGAATGTGGTCATGTTATAAGGCTACCCCAGGAGACTTGGGGTATCTTGACGCACCGGGTTAACTAGGTTGACCCAAAGATGTCAGCCGTATCCCTAGTCCTTGAGAGAGCATCCCTATAATGTTGTCATATTACTAATCCGTTCCTGAGTGAATAACTTGGGTAGGAGAGACTGACAGAAGTCAGTATAAGACATTCTACATAACATAGGAATGGGGTGAAGGACGTATTCCAGATTGATGAGTATGCCGTCAAGGGATACGAGACATAAGCAATATGTTTCAAATCTTTGGCCAAAGTATCGCAAGCTGCTGATTGCATTGTCCTATGTCACCTAGTCTAAGGGATGAGATGCCGATGAATAATGGTAACAATTATTCATATAGGTTCCTTGATAGAGTATTCTGAATCCCAGATTAGGGAAGAGAACTGCTGCAAGAGTGGTGTGTTAAAATACAAATTCCAAATCTTGATACTCATGAATAGATCGATAGATTACCAAGTCATGGAATGAATAGATCGGAGGTAAGCCAAGTCATTACAAAGAAAGATATGGTTATCTCATTATAAGAATGGTTGTTTTGATTTGTGTGTTCTAAATTATGTATTTAGAACTAGGAAGCATTTATCAAAAAAAAATTTTTGTTCTATTGTTCTAAAATGGAGATGTTACATCTTGGTATCAGAGCTGAAGGTTGCAGCTCTTGGACCTATTGTGTCCATAATATGATAAAAACCTAAATTTTCTTGTAATAGAAAATGGTTAGAACAAGGGGGAATGTTGTGAATAATGCTCCACCAGAAGGAGGGGTAGCAATAACCCAAAATCTTGATGAGATCCTTGCTGCCCTATTGGACACAAGAGATCGTTTAGTTGTACTTAAACAGCAAGTAATGGGAAATGAGGAGGAAGATGAAGCTGGTAATAACAATCAGCAACCTCCTAAGGAAAACCCCAATATGGGTGTTGATATTAATGCTGGAAATGCACCTGTCCAACCAGAAAACAAAAAGGACAGAGTTGGCAAGAGAACTCACTAATGATATAAAAGGATAAGCCCACCTAAATATGATGGCACCACATTAGGAGATGGAGCCGAGAACTAGCTCAAAGCAAAATGGAGAAGTACTTTGCAATAAGAAACTTCTCAGAGGAAACCAAAGCTATTTGGGAGCCTATCACCTTCCTACGAAGCATCTTCGTGGTGGGAAATCCGTAAAGTGAGATAAATATTGATGAGACCAATATTACTTGGGATCAATTTAAGGGCTATTTTAGGCAACGTTGGCTGCCACAACTTTTCTATGATCAGAAAATGACTGAATTCCAGAATTTAGCTCAAGGGAAGCTAACGGTAAATGAATACTGGGAGTGGTTTACAAAACTCCTCAAGTATGTACCGCAGTATCAAACTGACGAGAAGTTTAGAATACGGAAATTCATCACGGGACTGAATCCCATGATAGGGGGAGAGGTCGATGTTCATAGTCCAACCACTATGGAAGGAGTTGTTGAAAAGGCCATAAGACAAGAATAGAAATTAAAGGCTATTTCTGCTCATAAAGAGGCAAGGTATGGAAGAAGATTGCAAACCCTTCTTCAACTTCACTTGCTTCTAAACTTAAAAGAAAGGCTGAAAAAATGGATAAATCTTGGACTCATAAGATGGTAATAATTATGTTCATACAAAGTGAGTATGTGTCTTTTTGGCAGTCCTTGACTTACCTAACTTTTCCACTAAAGTTGACCTCTATGTTACACCTTTGGGATTGTATGACATTGTCATCGGTGTCAATTGGTTAGCTGACCATAAAGAAAAATTAGATTGCTATGAAAAGAATATAAAATGTTTAGATGATCGACTCAAAGTAGCAGAGATTCAAGGTGTGAAACGGGAGATTTCGCTAGAAAACTGTCACCATGCAAATTTAAAAGGCTAAAAACAAAGGATGTACCCTTTATGTAGTAAAGATATCTAAATTTTTAGAAGAAGATGGTGATTCCATGAAACGATTTCCACTGTTACAAAGTTTCAAGGATGTTTTTGAGGAGGAATTACCAGTGTTTACCACCCAAGAGGGAATTTGACTTTACCATCGAAATCAAACCAGAATGTAACCTATTTCCAAAGCACCTTATCGATGACTACTACAGAGTTAGTCGAGCTTAAGGCACAATTGCAATAACTTTTTCTAAAGGTTTGATTAGACCAAGTGTTTCACCTTGGGAGCACCAAAGAATATTTGTGAAAAAGAAGGATGGAACACTTAGGTCAGTGTATTGATTATCGGATGTTGAACAAAGAAAAAATCAAGAATGATACCCACTTCCAAGGATCGATGATATATTTGATCGATGTGTGCCATGGGTAGCGGTTTATTCTAAGATAGATCTTCGATTTGGTTATCATCGCTTAAGGATTAGAGAGGAAGATATTCATAAAAGCAAGCTTTTCCGAACAAGGTACGACATTATGAATTCACGGTTCTACCCTTTGGATTAACTAATGCACCCGCAACTTTTATGAACTTAATGAATAATATCTTTCAAGAATATTTGGACAAGTTTGTACTTGTATTCTTGGACGATATTCTCATTTATTCTAAAAGTGTTGAGGAGCACAATGAGCATTTGAAGATAGTTTTGAGAAAAATAAAGTTGTATGGTAAGTTATCCAAATGTTCTTTCTTTGATTCAGAAGTTCACTATTTGGGTCATGTCATTAGTAAAGAAGGAATTGCTGTAGATCCTTCAAAAATAGTGGCAATAACTGAGTGGCCTACACCAAAGAATGTGCACGAAGTAAGAAGCTTCATGGGTCTTGCTGGTTATTATAGAAAATTTGTTAAGGATTTTTCTAAAGTGGCTGCACCGATAACTTCATTGCAGAAGAAGGATAAGAAATTTATTTGGAATGATAAGTGCGAAAATGATTTCAAAAGTCTGAAAATTCAGTTGACTTCCGCACCTATTTTAGTTGTACCAGACCCTAATGGGAGCTTTACTGTTGTAACAGATGCTTCTGGGGAAGGCCTTGGAGGTGTTTTGTTACAAAATGATCAAGTCATAGCATATGAAAGTAGAAAACTTAAGTTACATGAGCTGAATTATGCTCCTCATGATTTGGAGCTTGCTACCATTATTCATGCGCTTCAAGTCTGGAGACACTATTTACTTGGGAAACCTTTTGAGTTGAAAACTGATCACTTAGGACTGAAATATATTTTCACTCAGCCTAATCTAAATGCTAGACAGAGAAGGTGGTTAGAATTTTTATCTCAATATGATTTTGATATTAGCTACATCAAAGGGAAAGAGAACAGGGTAGCAGATGCTCTAAGTCATAGGAAGCACATTTCTGCTCTTATAACATTAAGAACTCAGTTTAAGGATGAGGTAAAAGTGCCTCGTGAATCCGATATATACTTTCAAAGAAGTAAAAGCAAAGCACTTGTTGCGAGAACCTAATGATGAAAGGTATAAGGGTTTTCATTTTGATAATGAAGGAATCTTACGTTATGGAAACATGGTATACGTACCTATGCTGAATGATTTGAGAAGGAAGTTGTTAGTTAAATTTCATAATTCGACCTTCTCTGGACACCCGGGTATCACAAAAATGCTTGCTGATCTAAAACAACAATACTTTTGGAAAGGTATGAAAAAGGATGTTATTGATTTTGTGACTCATTGTCTGGAATGTCAGCGGGTTAAGGCAGAACACATGCACCCTGCTAGACTATTATATCCCCATAGCATACTGCAGTACAAATGGCAAGTAATAAGCATGGACTTTGTACAAGGGTTACCTATGTCCAGGAATAAACATGATGTTATCCTGGTAGTTGTAGATAAACTAAGGTAGCTCATTTCATCGCTAGAAATCTAAAGGATGATTCACCAGTGTTGGCCAAAAGATTCGTGCACAAAATTTTTAGGTTACATGGTGTACCGGAATTGATTATATCTGACAGGGATCCTAGAATGACGTCAAGATTTTGGCAAACACTTAATACAGCTCTTGGAACGAAACTAAACTTCAGTTCTGCATATCATCCGAAACGGATGGAAAAACAGAGAGAGTAAATCAAGTGTTGGAAGATATGTTGCGAATGTATTACATGGATCAACAGTATAAATGGGAAGAGTATCTTCCACTAGTTGAATTCGCATACAACAACACTTATCACTCATCTCTTAAAATGGCACCTTTTGAAGCACTTTATGGAAGGAAGTGCAGAACCCCTGTTAGTTGGGATAGTGTTGAGGATAGAGTGGTAATTGGACTAGATATCCTCACTGAAATGGAACAGCAAGTAAAGTTGATTCATGAACGATTAAAGGAAGCAGCATATAGGCAGAAGAGCTATGCTGACCTTAAGCGGGTTGATCGAAGGTTTGAGCTTGGTGAGAAGGTTTTTCTTCATGTTAAACCTAGAAAGAGTTCTATAACTTTTGGCAAGGCTGCCAAGTTATCACCTCATTACGTGGGACCTTTCGAAATTGTCGAAATAATCAATCATGTAGCTTACCGATTAGCATTACCACCTGCTTTGTCTCGCATGCATGATGTTTTCCATATTTATTTGCTTAATAAATACATTTTAGATTTGTCACATGTCTTAAATTGGAATTCCTTGCAGGTCCAAGACCCAGGAATAATCATGGTTAAACCCACACGAGTGCTGGAAACTCGCCAATTGCATTTGAGAAATCATGAAATACAGCAATGTAAGGTCCAGTGGGACCAGTTTAATGAAGAAAGTGCAACTTGGGAAAATCTGGAAGAGATGAAAATTGCTTTTCCTTTTCTTTTTCAACAGAATGAAATCTGTTGACAAAACAATTTTTTTATGAACTTATCTTTTTCATGTCTATATGAAAGCCAGATTGAGGCAAACATTATTCAGGCTGAATAAAATGTATCGTGACATTGATTTCTGGAACTATTCAAGTTGGAAATAGTCACATTGTATTGTGAACTAATAAATTGGTTGACCTAAAGGTAAATCAAATATGTAATCATCGGGACGATGAATCTTTTAGGAGGGAAGCATGTAACACTCTGAACTATTGTTACTTCCTCCTGAGCATTCAAGTGTTGATATATGATTTCTTCTATATAAGGATGTGTTCCTTTGATTGTGAAGTCATGCTTGATATTGATTGTATCTTCTTTGCTCTTGAAGATCTTTGACTGAGTCAGGATATGCTTGGACTCTTTTATTTCTTTCATTTTTAGCACCTGAGTTCAATCTGATTTCGGATGAATTGTGGATTTACCCATCTTTATGACTCAGCCTTGGATCAGTGGCATTGATCCAAGAGATGTTTTAAGTTTATTCTGGATGAACAAAAATTATAGACCTTACGAAGGGTGCAAGGTCTGAATGTGTTGAATAAGCAATTCGAGTCTAACTCAGGTTGATCGTGTTAAATGAATTGGTTCCCGATATCATAATATCAGGAAGGTCTAGACCTTGAGCCAGGTAATAAATTCTGGTATATACTGCTAGCTTATTATCAATGCTGGATAGAATCCATTTCGGGAATGTATATCTGTTGGTTCTTATACTGAACGATTCTATTTGTTAGACCTAGACTGGATTTATTAAGGTTAATAACCTAAACCTAAACTATAACCTATGGGTTGGATTAGTGCTAATCTAACCTAGCCCTAAACTATAAGCTAAATGTTCCTAAGGTTAGCGACCTAGCACTAAGGAAGTTAGACTAAAGTATCACCTTAAGATCTAACCTATGTTTCTAACCTAACTAATGATAGTGGATGAAGGGGGACCTATGAAGGGGTGCGAGCCATGGGCGGTAGTTTCTATGGAATTTATGAGATGGATAAGTATGAAGGACTTGGGATTTGGTGGAGGTTGTAAATATCTGTTGGGACCGACGTGGCAGAGTCGCCAAATCTGGAAATGGTCTTTTGTTTGCATTTGTCAATCGCCAACTATGGCGGTCGGTGGCAATGGAGTTTGGGCAGGAATTTTGGAGTTAATGTCATTAATGAACTCGGTTCCCAAGCACGGATTTCTCGGGAAGGCATGCAAAATGGAAAACTAGTTGGTTGTTTGGTTTTCCATGTGCTCCAGTTTTCTCTTTGTTTGATCACTGGTTCTTCGAACTAGTCTACTTGGTGTTGCATGGCAACTATGAGAATAACTAGCTCTTTTCTCTGTCGAGGAAAGTTTATAAGGCATGAGGGTAACAAATTATTGTTGCTGAATCTATCATGGAAGAAGAGGAGAAGGCTTAAGCTCATTCAGAGGTCTTCTTCGGATTTTTAAAGTGACATTACCAGGCATGATAGGCCCTGACTTTTAAAAATCTTGCTTTACTTCAAATGCTTTCATTAAAACAACTCTGTTCAGGTGATTTCAGTTCAGTTGGTTTGAAGCAATGTTTTGGTTCTTCTTTTCCTGTGGAATTATGAATCTCGGGTTTTTCGAAGACCTTGATGGAATGGTTACTGTATTTATTCTTCCTTTTGATTCATTTGGATTAAAGACCGGCTGTGCTCTTATTGTTGATTGAACCCTGTTTATTCTTGCTGTGAATACTTGAAGTTCTTCTGTTGGGAATGCTTGCTGTGATTATTCTACTTGATTGTGACGATTGTAGAAGTCCTTACTGAGTTTGTGATTTTGGGTTAGAATCTGTTGAAAGTAGTAAGGATTAAATACGAAAATGACTCAGTGAGAGTCTTTGTAATGTTTCGTATGTTTCGACTTCTGTTGAAGTTTTGTAGAGGATACTTTTAGCATGATATGGTTGGAACTCTTGAAATTGATAGTATGTTACGACTTCTGTAGAAGTTTAGTTGAGAATGCTATATGGTTTCGACTCCTTTTGAATCCTTGAAACATAACTTATGTTTTTAACTTCTGTAGTAGTTTCTTTGTGCATACTATTGGAATCCTTGAAATGGGTAGTATGTTATTGACTTCTGCGGAAGCTTGTTGAGGATACTCATGGGTTTTGAGTCTGTTGGAGTCCTTGAATTGTTGTCGTATGAATTCAACTTCAATCAAAGCCCTGGTTGTGAATACTATTTCTTAGATGTGAATACGGTTGGTATTGACACAGTTGGAGTCCTTGAAATGTAAATAGTGTTTTCGACTTCTGTATAAGCTCAGTTGTGAATACTTATTGATATTGATTCTATGGAATCCTTAATATGTATCTTGTATATGACTTCTGAAGAAGTTTAGTTGTGTAGACTGTTGGTTTGATTCAGTTGGAGTCTTGAATGTTTTCATACGAATTCGACTTTAATCTTAACCCAGTCTGAGTTCTTGTGGGATACGACTCCGTTGGAGCCCTTACAGTAATTCCATGTGAACTCGACTCCTGTTGTAGCCTTGATGTGTTTGCGGGATGGCTCTACTTAGGTTAAAACTTGGATGAGCTTATGTAATGGATGTGACTTCTGTAAAGTCCTTGTTGTACATTCATAGAGATTAGATTCAGTTGAATGAAGCTGTGCATGTTTGTGTTTAGACGTAGTATGAATATCGCTGTATTTGCATATGGAACGTCATTTGTTTTAAGTGTTATCTAGTCTCATGGCTGACTGTGATAAAAATCTCCTAGTTGTGCTCGTTAAAACAATGGCGATGGGTATATTCATGTTGTTGAATGTTATAAAAAAAAAAGAATTGTTGAGTCTGTTATGGTTGGATTACTTACTGTTGCTTGGCGCGAGAGCTCTTGAATTGCTTAGTAGCTATAGGTGACTTTTATATTTGGATTTAGATGGAACTGTAGTTCTTCTTGTAATCTCGACTATTTAGTCGCATGCGTAAATGTATTTGCATTAATCTAAAGGAATCGGTACAGTTCAGAATGTTATTGACTTAGGATTCTGATGGACTCTGTTTCTTCTTCTAGACTGTAATTTATATGTTGATGTATAAATAAGTTGAAGGGAAAATTCTCTCTCTCCTAGTCAGGAAACCTTGTGTGCTTTCTTCTTGCATCCTTTTACGATCTCTACGGTAAGGGCATAACAAGAATAAACTGTGGTATTGTATGGAGAGACTGGTATAAAATGTGTGTTGCTGTATAAATGGGTATACTTGTCAATACCATTGAAATGTGTTATGATGATAAAAGAATTAAGACAGTGAGCTTGTTGAATGTTTTAACTGCCTTTGAGAAATTGTTAGAAACAATCTTGTAGGAGTTTTGTTGTCTTTAGAATGGTTGTATTCATATGTTCTTAGTCTCTAACATATAGGATGATTAGCCTAATTTAAGTTTGGTATGTGAAGAAATGATTTCATATAAATAGGTTGTTTAATGAGAACAATTGGTGGATTGCAATTGTTTTAAGAATTAGTGCTTATCATGCTCAGTTCACCGAACTGACCCATGTTGACAATTTTTGCAGATGGTTGCCATAAGTGGTAAAGACACGCAGATCTGATGTGATGTTCAGATTGTTTAATTTGGTTTTATGATGAATTCCAATTTGATTCTCTAAATGTACTACTTGAAGAAAGATGTTCTTTTGCTATTGAGTATTGTATCAAATATGCTGAATGCATAAAATGTATTTGATTAGCTTAGAAATGAATGAAATGAGGTATTTGTTACGTATGTGTTTGCATTCGTATCTTGATGGATTGAACTTCTTCATTCGAATGATTTTAAGAGCATCATTATTATTATATACCTTGGAGACATTTGGGATTCTCTAAGTAAGGTTTGAATGATTTTAAGAGCATTGTTATTATTATATACCTTGAGACTCGAATACTTGTGTATGTTTAGTAGTTCTCATTATGTTTTATCTAAAGCTTAATTGGAATTTAGATCACTTGTCTTTTGAGAAGCTAAGGTTAAAATAAACCTCAACAAGAAGCTAAACGGGCTGAATAAATTATTACTTCCTAGTCTTGATCTAAGTCAAGACAACGTTGTTTAATTGATTTTTAATCACTATATCTAAATACTAATAAGTAAGATATATTTCAGCTTATGAGAACCGATATAAACCAAAAAGGGTATGGTTAGCAACCTTATGTGAAGATTAAGGGCTATTGCCC